>CM035162.1:65703594-65759328 GCA_020205615.1 Panax quinquefolius
GATTTTATAATTAGGGTTTTCTAAAGATTAATTAGGGTTTCTAGATTTTAATTAGGGTTTACCTAATTAATCATTTAATACATAACATAAATCATATAACACGGTTATATAATGAGTCTTGAATTTCCCATTTGAATTTAAAAAAAGGGTTAAACAAATTAATGCTAGGGTTTTGACATTATACACCATAATTGATCAACCATTATCAATACAATATATATATTATACATATTTATATAATCGAAAAATCAAAATATAATTAATATTATATTATTATTCTTATTCCTTGATCAAAATCTAAAATTAGGGTTTGGATTCCATATATCGATTTACCTTGTTTATTTAACATTATTAATTAAGTTAAAATAATTAACTTAATTAATCTAACATAAATTCATATAATAAAATAAAATAATAATTCTAATAATTCTAATACTGCTTACTACTTACAATACGCAACTTAGTTTTTATCTTTCGTATAATAACATATCAGTAATAAGATTATTTTACTGATTAGAATAACATATCACATCACATAGTACTGCTTATTGCAGTCAGCACATAACCTAATCACATTGCCACTTATGTTCAACAGTCATTGGATCACAAACAAACATTAATACAGTCAAAATATCTAAGTCCAGATTAATTTTTTGAAAAATATGCCGATTGTTACAAAAACAACTTTATCGAAGTAATTATCGAGTCCAAGACTCTATTTTGTAGCTCAATATATGTAATTATCAGTCATATTATTTTTAAATGACTTATAATAATTTTTAAACATTTATTATAATTTATCATGAATTTTCAAACACCGGAATCCTTATTAAATGATTTAAATATTAAATAATTCTATTATCATTAATATTTAATTAATATTAAACTATTAATGAAACTATTTCCAAAATATTAAAGTTATTTATAATAACTTCAAATATTTTAAAAAGTATTAATATTACCCTTAAATGATTTTTAAATAATTAACATTATTAATATTAAGTATTAATGTATATTATTTATCAAAATATTAAAAGTCATTATTTATAACTTAAAATATTTTTAATTCATTTATATCCTTTTAAATGATTATTAAATAAAATAAAACCATTTTAAAACTATTTATTTAATATAATTATTAAATAAATTTAATATCATTAATAATAAATTAATAATCATTAAATTATTAATGAAATTATCCCTTAAATATTAAAAGTTATATTTTATAACTTAAAATATCTTTAAACACTTTATTTTTATTTAAAATGATTTTTATAATATTAAAATCATTTTTAAACTAAATTATTTAATATAATTATTAAATAAATTTAATATCATTAATAAATAAATAATTAATAAAATTTACCTTTAAATATTGAAAGTTATATTTTATAACTTAAAATATTTTTAAATACCTTATTATTATTTAAAATGTTTTTTAATATAATAAAATCAATTTTAATTTATTTATTTAATTCATTTATTAAATAACTTAATTATCATTAATAATAATTTATTAATAAAATTTATCACAAAATATAAAAAGTTATAAAAAAATAACTTAAAATATTTTCTTATACCATAATATAATTTTAAATGATTTTTAAAGTATTAAAATCATTTTTAAATAATTTATTTAATATAATAATTAAATAAATTAAATATCTTTAATATTTCAAAAATATTAATTATTTATGAAATATATTAAAAATTATTAAAAACTAATTTTCAGACTTTAAAATAATTTTTAATAATTTATTTTGTATTTTTAATAATTAAAAACTAATTTTCTATAATTATTTAATAATAATACAATTTTTTTTATAATTAAAATTTCGCTAAAGACCACCTATAACGACATAACGTGTTTCTTTGTGTTCATCATGAAAACCTAGAACATTCATGCCAGTTTGAGGGACTTAGTTTGACCAAACTTAAATAAGTGTCTATTGTGTTTCTGGGAGATCTATTACCTTGATCTTGTAGTACTAGTGTAATACTACAAGAACCTACAACAAACATGAACAAATCACATAACAAGAAAGAGATCTGATCGCCCAAAATAGCTGTCAGAGCTGTTATTCATTTTCTGGGTTACCTAGAAATGAAGAACAGTTCGACTGCTCATATTTGGGCTTCCACAACTTGTGATCTAAGTGTTGTTTTTGTGATATAAAAGTTTCATATAGTACCCAACATGTAACTTAAGAGATCTATTACAAAACATCAACAAAACAAAACCAGAATAACAAGATCTTGTAAAATCAAACCATGTCGAAAGTTACGCTCATGAACTTTCTGGGTTACCCAGAAAGCTCATTTGTGAACCTTCTGCTTGATTTGACCATCCCCCAAATCTCGTATGTTTGTGATAAAAGCGATCTAAGAGCAATAACCTGTAGTATAACTACCATACTATAACTTTAATGCAACAACAAACATAAATCAACAACAGTTTACAATATCAGAGGCGTTAAAAGTCTTGTCAGACCGATTCTGGGCAGTTTCTAGGTTACCTAAAAATGCCCAGTCATGGCCGGTCAACGACTTTTGACCTCGATTATCTTGCAATCTGTTTATGATATGAACTTGATTCTTGATCCAGATCAAAGAGCTCATAGCATACTACAAGAATAAAGCTTCAAACAACAAAAAAAAAATACAAAACAGACTGACATCTACAAGGTCTGACATTCATTGTGAGACAACAAAAAATTATTTTTCCAGATTTTGAAGAACATCAAATCCGAGCCTATAGATGTTATGGATCTAACATCTATCAACCCAGATCATCATTATACACCATAAACAACTTATTAAAACACAGAATCATAACATCTAACAATAGATCAATGGTCAGATTTTCAAGTTAGGGTTTATACCTTTACTTTGATCAATCTTGATCTTAGGTTTATGATATGATATAGATGTTAGTGGGGCTGGTGTTGGGGACTGATATGCCTTATAATTTCGTTGGTTTTGAGGGATAGAGGATTAGTGGAGATCAAGTGCACAAATGAGCTAAAATGGGACCTTCTCTCTCTCTTGATCTATTTATATAATGTTGTAATGAACATGGCTGAGATATGTTGGCTGATTTGTGTTGTATTTCAGTCACATTGAGAAGTCAAGGGTTGACCAACAACTCCAACAGCTCCAACACTTGGCAAAATCCAATAATGCACAAAAGGGTAAAAAGGGTCATTTGGCTTTTAATGTTAATAGCAAAATCGTAATCTTGACAAACCCTTAGGGTTTGACCCTTAGGGTTTAACCTAAGGTTTAGCACAAAATTAATTTCTAGGTTTTCATTTAGGGTTTAAATTAAAATAAAAATAAAATTAGTTTCTAAAAATAGAAATTTAGGGTTTATTAATTAGTTAGGTTTTCTAATTACATTATACAGGAACATTAGGGTTTAAAATTCACTAATTATAATTAACCTTGCTAATTTAGCAATTAGGGTTTACAATTTTGATAATTAGAATCACCAAATTACAATTAGGGTTTCCAATTATTAAATTAGGGTTCTAGATATTAGGGTTTTAAGTTACTAATTAGATTTTCTCATAATTAGCAATAAACTCTACTATACATGATATTAATCACATTAACACAATTTTTTTTGATTGATCACAAACCCCAATTTAGGTTTCAAGTTAGGGTTTCTAATTTTAAATTAGGATTTTATAATTAGGGTTTTCTAAAGATTAATTAGGGTTTCTAGATTTTAATTAGGGTTTACCTAATTAATCATTTAATACACAACATAAATCATATAACACGCTTATATAATGATCTTGAATTTCCCATTTGAATTTAAAAAAAATAGGTTAAACAAATTAATGCTAGGTTTTGACATTATACACCATAATTGATCAACCATTATCAATATATATATATATATATATTTATAAGATTGAAAAATCAAAATATAATTAATATTATATTATTATTCTTATTCCTTGATCAAAATCTAAAATTAGGGGGTTTGGATTCCATATCGATTTACCTTTTATTTAACATTATTAATTAAGTTAAAATAATTAACTTAATTAATCTAACATAAATAATAAAATATAATAAAATAAAATAATAATTCTAATAATTCTAATACGCTGCTTACAATACGCAACTTAGTTTTTTATCTTTCGTATAATAACATATAAGTAATAAGATTATTTTACTGATTAGAATAAAATATCACATCACACATAAATCGCTTATTATTGCAACAAAGACATAACCTAATCACATTGCCACTTATGTTCAACAGTCATTGGATCACAAACAAACATTAATACAGTCAAAATATCTAAGTCCAGATTAATTTCTGAAATATGTCGGTGTACCGACAACTTTATTGGGTAATTATCGAGTCCAAGACTCTATTCTGTAGCTCAATATATGTAATTATCAGTCATATTATTTTTAAATGACTTATAATAATTTTTAAACATTTATTATAATTTATCATGAATTTTCAAACACCGAATCCTTATTAAAATTTAAATTTAAATATTAAATAATTCTATTATCATTAATATTTAATTAATATTAAACTATTAATGAAACTATTTCCAAAATATTAAAGTTATTTATAATAACTTCAAATATTTTTAAAGTATTATTATTATTTTAAATGATTTTTAAATAATTAACATTAATATTAAAGTATTAATGTATTATTTATCAAAATATTAAAAGTTATTATTTATAACTTAAAATATTTTTAATTCATTTATATCCTTTTTAAATGATTATTAAATTAATAAAACCATTTTAAAACTATTTATTTAATATAATTATTAAATAAATTTAATATCATTAATAATAAATTAATAATCATTAAATTATTAATGAAATTATCCTTAAATATTAAAAGTTATATTTTATAACTTAAAATATCTTTAAACATTTTATTTTTATTTAAAATGATTTTTATAATATTAAAATCATTTTTAAACTAAATTATTTAATATAATTATTAAATAAATTTAATATAAATTAATAATAAATAAATAATTAATAAAATTTACCTTTAAATATTGAAAGTTATATTTTATAACTTTAAAATATTTTTAAATACCTTATTATTATAAAAAAAATTTTTTTTAATATAATAAAATCAATTTTAATTTATTTATTTAATTCATTTATTAAATAACTTAATTATCATTAATAATAATTTATTAATGAAATTTATCACAAAATAAAAAAAAAGTTATAAAAAAAATAACTTAAAATATTTTTTTTATACCATAATATAATTTTAAATGATTTTTAAAGTATTAAAATCATTTTTTTAAATAATTTATTTAATATAATAATTAAATAAATTAAATATCTTTAATATTTCAAAAATATTAATTATTTATGAAATATATTAAAAATTATTAAAAACTAATTTTTAGACTTTAAAATAATTTTTAATAATTTATTTTGTATTTTTAATAATTAAAAACTAATTTTCTAAAATTATTTAATAATAATACAATTTTTTTATAATTAAAATGTCGCTAAAGACCACCTATAGCGACGTAACGTGTTTCTTCGTGTTCATCATGAAAACCTAGAATATTCATGCCAGTTTGAGGGACTTAGTTTGACCAAACTTAAATAAATTGTGTATATGTGTTTTCGGGAGATCTATTACCTTGATCTCAGAAGTACTAGTGTAATACTACAAGAACCAACAACAAACATGAACAAATCACATAACAAGAAAGAGATCGATCGCCCAAAATAGTTTGTCGAGTCATGTTATTCATTTTCGGGTTACCTAGAAATGAAGAAAGATTCGATCGATCGCATCATATTTGGGCTTCCACAACTTGTGATCTAAGTGTTGTTTTTGTGATATAAAAGTTTTTCATATAGTACCCAACATGTAACTTAAGAGATCTATTACAAAACATCAACAAAAAACAAAACCGTAATAACAAGATCTTTTTAAATCAAACCATGTCGGAAGTTACGCTTTCATGAACTTTTCGGGTTACCCGTAAAGCTCATTTCATGAACCTTTCGCTTGGTTTCGACCATCCCCAAATCTCGTATGTTTGTGATAAAAAGCGATCTAAGAGCAATAACTCAGTAGTATAACTACCATACTATAACTTTAATGCAACAACAACAAACATAAATCAACAACAGTTTATAATATCGAGAGGCGTAAAAGTCTTGTCGTGGGATCGATTCAGGCGTTTTAGGTTACCCAAAAATGCCCAAATCACGGCTATACAATCAACGACTTTTGACCTCGATTATTTGTAACTTCATTTATGATATGAACTTGATTCTTGATCCAGATCAAAGAGCTCATAGCATACTACAAGAATAAAGCTTCAAACAACAAAAAATAAAAAAACAGATCGACATCTACAAGGTCATACATTCATTGTGAGACAAAAAAATTATTTTTCCAGATTTTGAAGAACATCAAATCCGAGCCTATAGATGTTAGCGGATCTAACATCTATCTATCAACCATCATCATCATCATTATACACCATAAACAACTTATTAAAACACGTAATCATAACATCTAACAACAGATCAATGGTCGATTTTCAAGTTAGGGTTTATACCTTTTTACTTTGATCAATCTTGATCTTAGGTTTATGATATGATATATGATGTTAGTAAATTTGGTGTTGGGGACCTGATATGCCTTATAATTTCGTTGGTTTTGAGGGAGAGAGGATTAGTGGAGATCAAGTGCACAAATGAGCTAAAATGGGACTTCTCTCTCTCTCGATCTATTTATATAATGTCAGAATGAATATTTGAGATATGTGGTGATTTGTGTTGTCAGATTTTCAGTCACATTGAGAAGTCAAGTGGTCAACAACAACAACAACAACTCCAACACTTGGCAAAATCCAATAATGCACAAAAGGGTAAAAAAAAGGGTCATTTGCTTTTTTTAATGTTAATAGCAAAATCATAATCTTGACAAACCCTTAGGGTTTGACCCTTAGGGTTTAACCTAAGGTTTAACACAAAATTAATTTCTAGTTTTCATTTAGGGTTTAAATTAAATAAAAAAAATAAAATTAGTTTCTAAAAATAGAAATTTAGGGTTTATTAATTAGTTAGTTTTTTCTAATTACATTATACAGAACATAGGGGTAAAAAAATTCACTAATTATAATTAACCTTGCTAATTTAGCAATTAGGATTTACAATTTTGATAATTAGAATCACCAAATTACAATTAGGGTTTCCAATTATTAAATTAGGGTTCTAGATATTTGGGTTTTAAGTTACTAATTAGATTTTCTCATAATTAGCAACAAACCCTACTATACATGATATTAATCACATTAACACAATTTTTGACAGATCACAAACCACAATTTAGGTTTCAAGTTAGGGTTTCTAATTTCATAAATTAGGATTTTATAATTAGGGTTTTCTAAAGATTAATTAGGGTTTCTAGATTTTAATTAGGTTTACCTAATTAATCATTTAATACAACATAACATAAATCATATAACACGCTTATATAACAAATCTTGAATTTCCCATTTGAATTTAAAAAAAAGGTTAAACAAATTAATGCTAGGGTTTTGACATTATACACCATAATTGATCAACCATTATCAATACGCAATATATATATATATACATATTTATAAAAAAAAAAAAATCAAAATATAATTAATATTATATTATTATTCTTATTCCTTGATCAAAATCTAAAATTTGGGTTTGGATTCCATATCCGATTTACCTTATTTATTTATTATTATTAATTAAGTTAAAATAATTAACTTAATTAATCTAACATAAATTAATATAATAAAATAAAATAATAATTTAATATTCTAATACTTACTTACAATATTTAACTTTAGTTTTTATCTTTCAGATAATAATAACATATCAATAATAAGATTATTTTACTGATTAGAATAACATATCACACACATAGTACTGCTTATTGCAGTAAGCACATAACCTAATCACATTGCCACTTATGTTCAACAGTCATTGGATCACAAACAAACATTAATATAGTCAAAATATCTAAGTCCAAATTAATTTTTGTAACATGTCGGTATACCGACGACTTTATCAGGTAATTATCGAGCCCAAGACTCTATTCTGTAGCTCAATATACGTAATTATCAGTCATATTATTTTTAAATTACTTATAATAATTTTTAAACATTTATTATAATTTATCATGAATTTTCAAACACCGGAATCCTTATTAAATGATTTAAATATTAAATAATTCTATTATCATTAATATTTAATTAATATTAAACTATTAATGAAACCATTTCCAAAATATTAAAGTTATTTATAATAACTTCAAATATTTTTAAAGTATTAATATTACCCTTAAATGATTTTTAAATAATTAACATTAATATTAAAGTATTAATGTATTATTTATCAAAATATTAAAAGTCATTATTTATAACTTAAAATATTTTTAATTCATTTATATCCTTTTTAAATGATTAAAATAAAAAATAAAAAATAAAACTATTTTAAAACTATTTATTTAATATAATTATTAAATAATAAATAAATTAAAAATTAAAATAATAATTAATAATAAATTAACTTAATCATTAAATTATTAATGAAATTATATTTAAATAACCTTAAATATTAAAAGTTATATTTTTTAACTTAAAATAATTTTAAATTTATTTTATTTTTATTTAAAATAATTTTTATAATATTAAAATCATTTTTAAACTAAATTATTTAATATAATTATTAAATAAATTTAATATAATTAATAAATAAATAATTAATAAAATTTTATTTAAATATTGAAAGTTATATTTTATAACTTAAAATATTTTTAAATATTTTATTATTATTTAAAATTTTTTTAATATAATAAAATTAATTTTAATTTATTTATTTAATTCATTTATTAAATAACTTAATTATTATTAATAATAATTTATTAATGAAATTTAAAAATATAAAAAGTTATAAAAAATAACTTAATATTTTTTTCTTATAATATAATATAATTTTAAATGATTTTTAAAGTATTAAAATCATTTTTTAAATAATTTATTTAATATAATAATTAAATAAATTAAATATCTTTAATATTTAAAAATATTAATTATTTATGAAATATATTAAAATTATTAAAAACTAATTTTTTAGAATTTTTTAAAATAATTTTTAATAATTTATTTTGTATTTTTAATAATTAAAAACTAATTTTCTATAATTATTTAATAATAATAATTTTTTTTTATAATTAAAAAATTAAGACCAAATATACCTATAAATATATAATAACATAAGGTGTTTCTTTGTGTTCATCATGAAAACCTAGAACATTCATGCCAGTTTGAGGGACTTAGTTTGACCAAACTTAAATAAAAGTTGTATATGTGTTTCGGGAGATCTATTACCTTGATCTTGTAGTACTAGTGTAATACTACAAGAACAACAACAACAAACATGAACAAATCACATAACAAGAAAAGAGTTCGATCGCCAAAAAAAATAGTTTCGAGAAGAAGTTATTCATTTTTCGGGTTACCTAGAAATGAAGAAAATCGATCGATCGCGATCATATTCGGGGCTTCCACAACTTGTGATCTAAGTGTTGTTTTTGTGATATAAAAGTTTCATATAGTACCCAACATGTAACTTAAGAGATCTATTACAAAACATCAACAAAACAAAACCGAATAATAAAGATTTGTCCGGTCAAACCATGTCGGTTACGCTCATGAACTTTTTCGGGTTACCCGTAAAGCTCATTCAGTGAACCTTTCGCTTGGTTCGACCATCCCCAAATCTCGTATGTTTGTGATAAAAGCGATCTAAGAGCAATAACGTAGTAGTATAACTACCATACTATAACTTTAATGCAACAACAAACATAAATCAACAACAACAGTTTACAATATCAGAGGCGTTAAAAGTCTTGTCAGACCGATTCTGGGCAGTTTCTAGGTTACCCAAAAATGCCCAGTCATGGCCGGTCAACGACTTTTGACCTCGATTATCTTGTAATCTGTTTATGATATGAACTTGATTCTTGATCCAGATCAAAGAGCTCATAGCATACTACAAGAATAAAGCTTCAAACAATAAAAAATAAAAAAACAGATCGACATCTACAAGGTCCGACATTCATCAGAGACAACAAAAAATTATTTTTCCAGATTTTGAAGAAAATCAAATCCGAGCCTATAGATGTTATGGATCTAACATCTATCAACCCAGATCATCATTATACACCATAAACAACTTATTAAAACACAGAATCATAACATCTAACAACAGATCAATGGTCAGATTTTCAAGTTAGGGTTTATACCTTTACTTTGATCAATCTTGATCTTAGGGTTATTATGATATATATATAGATGTTAGGTTTGGTGTTGGGGACCTGATATGCCTTATAATTTCGTTGGTTTTGAGGGAGAGAGGATTAGTGGAGATCAAGTGCACAAATGAGCTAAAATGGGACCTTCTCTCTCTCTCTCTCTCTCTCTCTCTCTTGATCTATTTATATAATGTTGTAATGAAGATATATATGAGATATGTTGATGATTTGTGTTGTATTTTAGTCACATTGAGAAGTCAAGGGTCAACAACAACTCCAAAAACTCCAACACTGGCAAAATCCAATAATGCACAAAAGGGTAAAAAAAAGGGTCATTTGGCTTTTTTTAATGTTAATAGCAAAATCATAAATCTCGACAAACCCTAGGGTTCAACCCTTAGGGTTTAACCTAAGGTTTAACACAAAATTAATTTCTAGTTTTTCATTTAGGGTTTAAATTAAAATAAAAAATAAAATTAGTTTCTAAAAATAGAAATTTAGGGTTTATTAATTAGTTAGGTTTTCTAATTACATTATATGAAGAACATTAGGGTTTAAAATTCACTAATTATAATTAACCTTGCTAATTTAGCAATTAGGGTTTATAATTTTGATAATTAGAATCACCAAATTACAATTAGGGTTTCCAATTATTAAATTAGGGTTCTAGATATTAGGTTTTAAGTTACTAATTAGATTTTTTTCATCATAATTAGCAATAAACTACTATATATATACATGATATTAATCACATTAACATTTTTTTGATGATCACAAACCCCAATTTAGGTTTCAAGTTAGGGTTTCTATTTTAGAAATTAGGATTTTATAATTAGGGTTTTCTAAAGATTAATTAGGGTTTCTAGATTTTAATTAGGGTTTACCTAATTAATCATTTTTAATACACAACATAAATCATATAAACACGCTTATATAATAACATCTTGAATTTCCCATTTGAATTTAAAAATAGGGTTAAACAAATTAATGCTGGGGTTTTGACATTATACATACCATAATTGATCAACCATTATCAATATATATATATATATATATATATTTATAAAAATCGAAAAATCAAAATATAATTAATATTATATTATTATTCTTATTCCTTGATCAAAATCTAAAATTTGGGTTTGGATTCCATATCTCGATTTACCATTTATTTAACATTATTAATTAAGTTAAATTAATTAATTAATTAAGTTAAAATAATTAACTTAATTAATCTAACATAAATAAATATAATAAAATAAAATAATAATTCTAATAATTCTACTATAACTTTTTATAATATGCAACTTAGTTTTTTATCTTTATAATAATAACATATCAATAATAAGATTATTTTACCGATTAGAATAATATCATATCACATCACATAAATCGCTTATTTACGCAAAGACATAACCTAATCACATTGCCACTTATGTCAAACAAATATTGGATCACAAACAAAACATTAATAAAATCAAAATATCTAAGTCCAGATTAATTTTCAAAAATATGCTTGCAAAATCAACGACAACTTTATTGAGTAATTATGAGAGTCCAAGACTCTATTCGTAGCTCAATATATGTAATTATCAATCATATTATTTTTTAAATGACTTATAATAATTTTTAAACATTTATTATAATTTATCATGAATTTTCAAACACCTAATCCTTATTAAATGATTTAAATATTAAATAAATAATTCTATTATCATTAATATTTAATTAATATTAAACTATTAATGAAACTATTTCCAAAATATTAAAGTTATTTATAATAACTTCAAATATTTTTAAAGTATTATTAATATTACCCTTAAATGATTTTTTTTAAATAATTAACATTAATAATAAAGTATTAATGTATTATTTATCAAAATATTAAAAGTCATTATTTATAACTTAAAATATTTTTAATTCATTTATAATTTTTAAAATGATTATTAAATTAATAAAACCATTTTAAAACTATTTATTTAATATAATTATTAAATAAATTTAATATCATTAATAATAAATTAATAATCATTAAATTATTAATGAAATTATCCCTTAAATATTAAAAGTTATATTTTATAACTTAAAATATCTTTAAACATTTTATTTTTATTTAAAATGATTTTTATAATATTAAAATCATTTTTAAACTAAATTATTTAATATAATTATTAAATAATTTAATATCATAATAATTAATAAATAAATAATTAATAAAATTTACTTTTTTTAAATATTGAAAGTTATATTTTATAACTTAAAATATTTTTAAATACTTTATTATTATTTAAAATAAAATTTTTTATAATATAATAAAATTAATTTTAATTTATTTATTTAATTATTTATTAAATAACTTAATTATTATTAATAATAATTTATTAATGAAATTTATCACAAAATATAAAAAAAAAAGTTATAAAAAAATAACTTAAAATATTTTTTTTTATACCATAATATAATTTTAAATGATTTTTAAAGTATTAAAATTATTTTTAAATAATTTATTTAATATAATAATTAAATAAATTAAATATTTTTAATATTTCAAAAATATTAATTATTTATGAAATATATTAAAATTATTAAAAACTAATTTTTAATTTTAAAAATTTTTTTAATAATTTATTTTGTATTTTTAATAATTAAAACTAATTTTCTATAATTATTTAATAATAATACAATTTTTTTATAATAATAAAATGTCGCTAAAGACATATATATAATATAACATAACATAATTATAGGTTTCTTGTGTTCATCATGAAAACCTAGAACATTCATGCAGTTTGAGGGACTTAGTTTGACCAAACTTAAATAAGTGTCTATTGGTTTCGGGAGATCTATTACCTTGATCTCAGTAGTACTAGTGTAATACTACAAGAACCAACAACAAACATGAACAAATCACATAACAAGAAAGAGATCTCGATCGCCCAAAAATAGTCAGTCAGAGAGTCATTTATTCATTTTTTCGGGTTACCTAGAAATGAAGAACAGATTCGATCGCGATCATATTTGGGCTTCCACAACTTGTGATCTAAGTGTTTTTTGTGATATAAAAGTTTCATATAGTACCCAACATGTAACTTAAGAGATCTATTAAAAAAACATCAAAAAAAAAAAACCGTAATAACAAGATTTTTCTATCAAACCATGTCGGAAGCCACGCTCATGAACTTTTCGGGTTACCCGTAAAAGCTCATTCGTGAACCTTTCGCTTGGTTTCGACCATCCCCAAATCTCGTATGTTTGTGATAAAAGCGATCTAAGAGCAATAACCTCAGTAGTATAACTACCATACTATAACTTTAATGCAACAACAAAATAAATCAACAACAACAGTTTATAATATCGAGAGGCGTTAAAAGTCTTGTCAGACCGATTCGGGCGTTTTTAGTTACCAAAAAATGCCCGGTCATGGCTTCATCAACGACTTTTGACCTCGATTATCTTGCAAATAGTTTATGATATGAACTTGATTCTTGATCCAGATCAAAGAGCTCATAGCATACTACAAGAATAAAGCTTCAAACAACAAAAATACAAAACAGACTGACATCTACAAGGTCTGACATTCATTGTGAGACAACAAAAAATTATTTTTCCAGATTTTGAAGAACATCAAATCCGAGCCTATAGATGTTATGGATCTAACATCTATCAACCCAGATCATCATTATACACCATAAACAACTTATTAAAACACAGAATCATAACATCTAACAACTGATCAATGGTCGATTTTCAAGTTGGGGGTTTATACCTTTACTTTGATCAATCTTGATCTTAGGTTTATGATATGATATAGATGTTAGTGGGGCTGGTGTTGGGGACTGATATGCCTTATAATTTCGTTGGTTTTGAGGGAGAGAGGATTAGTGGAGATCAAGTGCACAAATGAGCTAAAATGGGACCTTCTCTCTCTCTCTTGATCTATTTATATAATGTTGTAATGAACATGGCTGAGATATGTTGGTTGATTTCAGGTCAGATTTTTAGTCACATTGAGAAGTCAAGGGTGGCCAACAACTCCAACAACTCCAACACTTGGCAAAATCCAATAATGCACAAAAAAGTAAAAAAAAAGGGTCATTTGGCTTTTAATGTTAATAGCAAAATCATAATCTTGACAAACCCTTTTGGTTTGACCCTTAGGGTTTAACCTAAGGTTTAACACAAAATTAATTTCTAGTTTTTCATTTAGGGTTTAAATTAAAATAAAAAAATAAAATTAGTTTTCTAAAAATAGAAATTTAGGGTTTATTAATTAGTTAGGTTTTCTAATTACATTATACAGAACATTAGGGTTTAAAATTCACTAATTATAATTAACCTTGCTAATTTAGCAATTAGGGTTTATAATTTTGATAATTAGAATCACCAAATTACAATTAGGGTTTCCAATTATTAAATTAGGGTTCTAGATATTAGGGTTTTAAGTTACTAATTAGATTTTCTCTAATAAGCAAGCAATAAACTACTACTATACATGATATTAATCACATTAACACAATTTTTTTTGATGATCACAAACCCCAATTTAGGTTTCAAGTTAGGGTTTCTAATTTCGTAAATTAGGATTTTATAATTAGGGTTTTCTAAAGATTAATTAGGGTTTCTAGATTTTAATTAGGGTTTACCTAATTAATCATTTAATACACAACATAAATCATATAAACGCTTATATATAACAAATCTTGAATTTCCCATTTGAATTTAAAAAATAGGTTAAACAAATTAATGCTAGGGTTTTGACATTATACACCATAATTGATCAACCATTATCAATAATATATATATATATACATATTTATATAGAAAAAAAATCAAAATATAATTAATATTATATTATTATTCTTATTCCTTGATCAAAATCTAAAATTTGGGTTTGGATTCCATATCTCGATTTACCTTATTTATTTATTATTATTAATTAAGTTAAAATAATTAACTTAATTAATCTAACATAAATAAATATAATAAAATAAAATAATAATTCTAATAATTCTAATACGCTTACTTATAATACGCAACTTAGTTTTTATTTTCAGATAATAACATATCAATAATAAGATTATTTTATTGATTAGAATAACATATCATCACATAGTATCGCTTATCATAAACAAGACATAACCTAATCACATTGCCACTTATGTTCAAATATTCACAAACAAACATTAATAAATCAAAATATCTAAGTCCAGATTAATTTTGAAATACGCTTCAAAAAAATCAAACAACTTTATCAGGTAATTATCGAGTCCAAGACTCTATTTCAGTAGCTCAATATATGTAATTATCAATAATATATATTTTTAAATGACTTTTATAATAATTTTTTTAAACATTTATTATAATTTATCATGAATTTTCAAACACCTAATCCTTATTAAATGATTTAAATATTAAATAATTCTATTATCATTAATATTTAATTAATATTAAACTATTAATGAAACTATTTCCAAAATATTAAAGTTATTTATAATAACTAAAAAAAATATTTTTAAAGTATTAATATTACCCTTAAATGATTTTTAAATAATTAACATTAATATTAAAGTATTAATGTATTATTTATCAAAATATTAAAAGTCATTATTTATAACTTAAAATATTTTTAATTCATTTATATCCTTTTTAAATGATTATTAAATAAATTAATAAAACCATTTTAAAATTATTTATTTAATATAATTATTAAATAAATTTAATATATAATAATAATAAATTAATAATCATTAAATTATTAATGAAATTATCCCTTAAATATTAAAAGTTATATTTTATAACTTAAAATATTATTTTTTAAACATTTTATTTTTTATTTAAAATGATTTTATAATATTAAAATCATTTTTAAATTTTTAAACTAAATTATTTAATATAATTATTAAATAAATTTAATATAAATAATAAATAAATAATTAATAAAATTTACCTTTAAATATTGAAAGTTATATTTTATAATTAAAATATATTTTAAATACTTTATTATTATTTAAAATTTTTTTTAATATAATAAAATCAATTTTAATTTATTTATTTAATTCATTTATTAAATAACTTAATTATCATTAATAATAATTTATTAATGAAATTTATCACAAAATATAAAAAGTTATAAAAAAAAACTTAAAATATTTTCTTATACCATATAATATAATTTTAAATGATTTTTAAAGTATTAAAATCATTTTTAAATAATTTATTTAATATAATAATTAAATAAATTAAATATCTTTAATATTTCAAAAATATTAATTATTTATGAAATATATTAAAATTATTAAAAACTAATTTTTAGACTTTAAAATAATTTTTTAATAATTTATTTTGTATTTTTTTTAATAATTAAAACTAATTTTCTATAATTATTTAATAATAATATTTTTTTTTATAAATAAAAAAATTTAAAGACCACTATATACCATTACTATAACTTATTTATAACGTGTTTCTTTGTGTTCATCATGAAAACCTAGAACATTCATGCCAGTTTGAGGGACTTAGTTTGACCAAACTTAAATCAGTGTCTATTGTGTTTTCGGGAGATCTATTACCTTGATCTTGTAGTACTAGTGTAATACTACAAGAACCAACAACAAACATGAACAAATCACATAACAAGAAAGAGATCTGATCGCCCAAAATAGCTGTCAGAGCTGTTATTCATTTTCTGGGTTACCTAGAAATGAAGAACAGTTCGACTGCTCATATTTGGGCTTCCACAACTTGTGATCTAAGTGTTGTTTTTGTGATATAAAAGTTTCATATAGTACCCAACATGTAACTTAAGAGATCTATTACAAAACATCAAGAAAACAAAACCAAAATAACAAGATTTGTTCAAATCAAACCATGTCAGAAGCCACGCTCATGAACTTTCTGGGTTACCCAGAAAGCTCATTTGTGAACCTTCTGCTTGGTTTGACCATCCCCCAAATCTCGTATGTTTGTGATAAAAGCGATCTAAGAGCAATAACCTGTAGTATAACTACCATACTATAACTTTAATGCAACAACAAACATAAATCAACAACAACGTTTTATAATATCGAGGCGTAAAAAAGTCTTGTCAGACCGATTTCGGCGCTTTTAAGTTACCAAAAAATGTCACATGGCTTCATCAACGACTTTTTTTGACGATCGATTCTTTGTAATGTAACTGTTTATGATATGAACTTGATTCTTGATCCAGATCAAAAAGAGCTCATAGCATACTACAAGAATAAAGCTTCAAACAACAAAAATACAAAAAGATCGACATCTACAAGGGTCCGACATTCATCAGAGACAAAAAAAATTATTTTTCCAGATTTTGAAGAACATCAATCGAGAGCCTATAGATGTTATGGATCTATCATCTATCAACCCAGATCATCATTATACACCATAAACAACTTATTAAAACACAGAATCATAACATCTAACAACAGATCAATGGTCAGATTTTCAAGTTAGGGTTTATACCTTTACTTTGATCAATCTTGATCTTAGGTTTATGATATGATATAGATGTTAGTGGGGCTGGTGTTGGGGACTGATATGCCTTATAATTTCGTTGGTTTTGAGGGATAGAGGATTAGTGGAGATCAAGTGCACAAATGAGCTAAAATGGGACCTTCTCTCTCTCTTGATCTATTTATATAATGTCAGAAATGAAATGAATATATGGATGAGATATATGTGATTTGATTCATTGTTGTATTTCAAGTCACATTGAGAAGTCAAGGGTTGGCCAACAACTCCAATAGCTCCAACACTTGGCAAAATCCAATAATGCACAAAAGGGTAAAAAGGGTCATTTGGCTTTTAATGTTAATAGCAAAATCATAATCTTGACAAACCCTTAGGGTTCAACCTTTAGGGTTTAACCTAAGGTTTAACACAAAATTAATTTCTAGGTTTTCATTTAGGGTTTAAATTAAAATAAAAGTTAAATTAGTTTCTAAAAATAGAAATTTAGGGTTTATTAATTAGTTAGGTTTTCTAATTACATTATACAGGAACATTAGGGTTTAAAATTCACTAATTATAATTAACCTTGCTAATTTAGTAATTAGGGTTTATAATTTTGATAATTAGAATCACCAAATTACAATTAGGGTTTCCAATTATTAAATTAGGGTTCTAGATATTAGGTTTTAAGTTACTAATTAGATTTTCTCATAATTAGCAATAAACTCTACTATACATGATATTAATCACATTAACACAATTTTTGATGATCGATCACAAACCCCAATTTAGGTTTCAAGTTAGGGTTTCTAATTTCGTAAATTAGGATTTTATAATTAGGGTTTTCTAAAGATTAATTAGGGTTTCTAGATTTTTAATTAGGGTTTACCTAATTAATCATTTAATACACATAACATAAATCATATAACATATTTATATAAATCTTGAATTTCCCATTTGAATTTAAAAATAAGGTTAAACAAATTAATGCTAGGGTTTTGATTATTATACACCATAATTGATCAACCATTATCAATATATATATATATATACATATTTATAATCGAAAAATCAAAATATAATTAATATTATATTATTATTCTTATTCCTTGATCAAAATAAAATTTAGGGTTTGGATTCCATATCCGATTTACCTTGTTTATTTAACATTATTAATTAAGTTAAAATAATTAACTTAATTAATCTAAATATAAATAAATATAATAAAATAAAATAATAAATAATAATTTAATACGCTACGCTTATAATACGCAACTTAGTTTTTATCTTCAGATAATAACATATATCAATAATAAGATTATTTTACCGATTAGAATAACATATCACATCACATAATATCGCTTTATATGCATAACAAAGACATAACATAATCTAATCACATTGCCACTTATGTTCAATATCATGGATCACAAACAAACATTAATACAGTCAAAATATCTAAGTCCAGATTAATTTCTGAAATATGTCGGTGTACCGACAACTTTATCGGGTAATTATCGAGTCCAAGACTCTATTCTGTAGCTCAATATATGTAATTATCAATCATATTATTTTTAAATGACTTATAATAATTTTTAAACATTTATTATAATTTATCATGAATTTTCAAACACCAGAATCCTTATTAAATGATTTAAATATTAAATAATTCTATTATCATTAATATTAAACTATTAATGAAACCATTTCCAAAATATTAAAGTTTTTTATAATAACTTCAAATATTTTTAAAGTATTAATATTACCCTTAAATGATTTTTAAATAATTAATATTAATATTAAAGTATTAATGTATTATTTATCAAAATATTAAAAGTCATTATTTATAACTTAAAATATTTTTAATTCATTTATATCTTTTTAAATGATAAATTAAATTAATAAAACTATTTTAAAACTATTTATTTAATATAATTATTAAATAAATTTAATATCATTAATAATAAATTAATAATCATTAAATTATTAATGAAATTATCCCTTAAATATAAAAAAGTTATATTTTATAACTTAAAATATTTTTAAACATTTTTATTTTTATTTAAAATTTTTTTATAATATTAAAATCATTTTTAAACTAAATTATTTAATATAATTATTAAATAAATTTAATATCATTAATAAATAAATAATTAATAAAATTTACCTTTTAAATATTGAAAGTTATATTTTATAACTTAAAATATTTTTAAATTTTATTATTATTTAAAATGTTTTTAATATAATAAAATCAATTTTAATTTATTTATTTAATTCATTTATTAAATAATAATAATTATATTAATAATAATTTATTAATGAAATTTATCAAAAATAAAAAGTTATAAAAAATAACTTAAAATATTTTCTTATATAATATATAATATAATTTTTAAATGATTTTTAAAGTATTAAAATATTTTTAAATAATTTATTTAATATAATAATTAAATAAATTAAATATCTTTAATATTTCAAAAATATTAATTATTTATGAAATATATTAAAAATTATTAAAAACTAATTTTTAGATTTTAAAATAATTTTTTTAATTAATTTTTTGTATTTTTAATAATTAAAAACTAATTTTCTATAATTATTTAATAATAATAATTTTTTTTTATAAAAAAAATCGCTAAAGACCATATATACGACATAACGTTCGTTATAGGTGTTCTTCATGTTCATCATGAAAACCTAGAACATTCATGCCAGTTTGAGGGACTTAGTTTGACCAAACTTAAATCAGTGTCTATTGTGTTTCTGGGAGATCTATTACCTTGATCTTGTAGTACTAGTGTAATACTACAAGAACCAACAACAAACATGAACAAATCACATAACAAGAAAGAGATCTGATCGCCCAAAATAGTTGTCAGAGCTGTTATTCATTTTCTGGGTTACCTAGAAATGAAGAACAGTTCGACTGCTCATATTTGGGCTTCCACAACTTGTGATCTAAGTGTTGTTTTTGTGATATAAAAGTTTCATATAGTACCCAACATGTAACTTAAGAGATCTATTACAAAACATCAACAAAAAAAAAACCAGAATAACAAGATCTTGTCCGGTCAAACCATGTCGGTTACGCATCATGAACTTTCGGGTTACCCGTAAAGCTCATTTGTGAACCTTCTCGCTTTGTTTCGACCATCCCCAAATCTCGTATGTTTGTGATAAAAGCGATCTAAGAGCAATAACCTAGTAGTATAACTACCATATACTATAACTTTAATGCAACAAAAATAATAAATCAACAACAGTTTATAATATCGAGGTAAAAGTAAAAAAGTCTTGTCGATCGATCAGGGGCGTTTTAAAGTTACCCAAAAATGCCCAATCACGGCTTCATCAACGACTTTTGACCTCGATTATCTTGCAATCTGTTTATGATATGAACTTGATTCTTGATCCAGATCAAAGAGCTCATAGCATACTACAAGAATAAAGCTTCAAACAACAAAAAAATAAAAAACAGATCGACATCTACAAGGTCCGACATTCATTGTGAGACAACAAAAATTATTTTTCCAGATTTTTTGAAGAACATCAAACCGAGCCTATAGATGTTATGGATCTAACATCTATCAACCCAGATCATCATTATACACCATAAACAACTTATAAAAAAACACGTAATCATAACATCTAACAATGATCAATGGTCGATTTTTCAAGTTGGGGTTTATACCTTTACTTTGATCAATCTTGATCTTAGGTTATGATGATATGATATATATATGTTAGTGGGGTGTGTGTTGGGGACCTGATATGCCTTATAATTTCGTTGGTTTTGAGGGGAGAGAGGATTAGTGGAGATCAAGTGCACAAATGAGCTAAAATGGGACCTTCTCTCTCTCGATCTATTTATATAATGTTGTAATGAATATGGCCGAGATATCAATTTGATTTGTGTTGTATTTTAGTCACATTGAGAAGTCAAGGTTCACAACAACTCCAACAGCTCCAACACTTGGCAAAATCCAATAATGCACAAAAGGGTAAAAAGGGTCATTTGGCTTTTAATGTTAATAGCAAAATCATAATCTTGACAAACCCTTAGGGTTTGACCCTTAGGGTTTAACCTAAGGTTTAACACAAAATTAATTTCTAGGTTTTCATTTAGGGTTTAAATTAAAATAAAAATAAAATTAGTTTCTAAAAATAGAAATTTAGGGTTTATTAATTAGTTAGGTTTTCTAATTACATTATACAGGAACATTAGGGTTTAAAATTCACTAATTATAATTAACCTTGCTAATTTAGCAATTAGGGTTTATAATTTTGATAATTAGAATCACCAAATTACAATTAGGGTTTCCAATTATTAAATTAGGGTTCTAGATATTAGGGTTTTAAGTTACTAATTAGATTTTCTCATAATTAGCAATAAACTCTACTATACATGATATTAATCACATTAACACAATTTTTGACTGATCACAAACCCCAATTTAGGTTTCAAGTTAGGGTTTCTAATTTCAAAAATTAGGATTTTATAATTAGGGTTTTCTAAAGATTAATTAGGGTTTCTAGATTTTAATTAGGGTTTACCTAATTAATCATTTAATATACAACATAAATCATATAACACGGTTATATAAAATCTTGAATTCCCATTTGAATTTAAAAAATAGGTTAAACAAATTAATGCTAGGGTTTTGACATTATTATACACCATAATTGATCAACCATTATCAATATATATATATATACATATTTATAAAGATCGAAAAATCAAAATATAATTAATATTATATTATTATTCTTATTCCTTGATCAAAATCTAAAATTTGGGTTTGGATTCCATATCCGATTTACCTCTATTTTATTTAATATTATTAATTAAGTTAAAATAATTAACTAAATTAATTAAACATAACATAAATAATATATAATAAAATAAAATAATAATTCTAATACGCTACTTACAATACGCAACTTAGTTTTTTATCTTTCGTATAATAACATATCAGTAATAAGATTATTTTACTGATTAGAATAAAATATCACATCACATAATACTGCTTATTGCAGTCAGTACATAACCTAATCACATTGCCACTTATGTTCAACAGTCATTGGATCACAAACAAACATTAATACAGTCAAAATATCTAAGTCCAGATTAATTTCTGAAATATGTCGGTGTACCGACAACTTTATCGGGTAATTATCGAGTCCAAGACTCTATTCTGTAGCTCAATATATGTAATTATCAATCATATTATTTTTAAATGACTTATAATAATTTTTAAACATTTATTATAATTTATCATGAATTTTCAAACACCGGAATCCTTATTAAATGATTTAAATATTAAATAATTCTATTATCATTAATATTTAATTAATATTAAACTATTAATGAAACTATTTCCAAAATATTAAAGTTATTTATAATAACTATAAAATATTTTTAAAGTATTAATATTACCCTTAAATGATTTTTAAATAATTAACATTAATAATAAAGTATTAATGTATTATTTATCAAAATATTAAAAGTCATTATTTATAACTTAAAATATTTTTAATTCATTTATATCCTTTTTAAATGATTATTAAATTAATAAAACCATTTTAAAACTATTTATTTAATATAATTATAAATAAATAAATTAAATAAATTTAATAATCATTAATAATAAATTAATAATCATTAAATTATTAATGAAATTATCCTTAAATATTAAAAGTTATATTTTATAACTAAAAAATATTTAAAAATTTTTATTTTTATTTAAAATGATTTTTATAATATTAAAATCATTTTTAAACTAAATTATTTAATATAATTATTAAATAAATTTAATATCATTAATAAATAAATAATTAATAAAATTTACCTTTAAATATTGAAAGTTATATTTTATAACTTAAAATTTTTTAAATAATATTTATTATTATTTAAAATTTTTTATAATATAATAAAATTAATTTTAATTTATTTATTTAATTTAATTTATTAAATAACTTAATTATCATTAATAATAATTTATTAATGAAATTTATCACAAAATATAAAAAGTTATAAAAAAATAACTTAAAATATTTTCTTATACCATAATATAATTTTAAATGATTTTTAAAGTATTAAAATCATTTTTAAATAATTCATTTAATATAATAATTAAATAAATTAAATATCTTTAATATTTCAAAAATATTAATTATTTATGAAATATATTAAAAATTATTAAAACTAATTTTTTTAGATTTTAAAATATTTTTTTAATAATTTATTTTGTATTTTTAATAATTAAAAACTAATTTTCTATAATTATTTAATAATAATACAATTTTTTTATAATAAAAATCGCTAAAGACTAAAGACCACATACATATGTACTTATACGTGTTTCTTTTTGTGTTCATCATGAAAACCTAGAACATTCACCATTTGTTTGAGGGACTTAGTTTGACCAAACTTAAATCAAATTGTCATATTGTGTTTCGGGAGATCTATTACCTTGATCTTGTAGTACTAGTGTAATACTACAAGAACTACAACAAACAAACATGAACAAATCACATAACAAGAAAAAGAGATCGATCGCCCAAAATAGGCAGTCAGAGTCAAGTTATTCATTTTTCGGGTTACCTAGAAATGAAGAACAGATTCGATCGCGATCATATTGGGCTTCCACAACTTGTGATCTAAGTGTTGTTTTTTGTGATATAAAAGTTTCATATAGTACCCAACATGTAACTTAAGAGATCTATTACAAAACACATCAAAAAAAAAACCGAATAACAAGATCTTGTAAATCAAACCATGTCGGGAAGTTACGCTCATGAACTTTTCGGGTTACCGTAAAAGCTCATTTGTGAACCTTCCGCTTGGTTTGACCATCCCCAAATCTCGTATGTTTGTGATAAAAAAGCGATCTAAGAGCAATAAACCGTGTAGTATAACTACCATACTATAACTTTAATGCAACAACAAACATAAATCAACAACAGTTTACATAATCGAGGAGGCGTAAAAAAAGTTGTTGTCGAGACCGATTTCGGGCGGTTTAAGTTACCCAAAAAATGCCCCCGGTCGTGGCCTATCAACGACTTTTGACCTCGATTATCTTGCAATCATTTATGATATGAACTTGATTCTTGATCCAGATCAAAGAGCTCATAGCATACTACAAGAATAAAGCTTCAAACAACAAAAATACAAAAACAGATTGACATCTACAAGGTCGACATTCATGTGAGACAACAAAAATTATTTTTCCAGATTTTGAAGAACATCAAATCCGAGCCTATAGATGTTATGGATCTAACATCTATCAACCCGCATCATCATCATTATACACCATAAACAACTTATTAAAAAACACGTAATCATAACATCTAACAACAGATCAATGGTCGATTTTTCAAGTTAGGGTTTATACCTTTACTTTGATCAATCTTGATCTTAGGGTTTATGATATGATATATAGATGTTAGTGGGGGTGGTGTTGGACCTGATATGCCTTATAATTTCGTTGTTTGAGAGGGAGAGAGGATTAGTGGAGATCAAGTGCACAAATGAGCTAAAATGGGACCTTCTCTCTCTCGATCTATTTATATAATGTTGTAATGAATACATACATTTGAGATATGTCATTTGATTTGTGTTGTATTTTAGTCACATTGAGAAGTCAAGGGTTGGCCAATAACTCCAACAGCTCCAACACTTGGCAAAATCCAATAATGCACAAAAGGGTAAAAAGGGTCATTTGGCTTTTAATGTTAATAGCAAAATCGTAACCTTGACAAACCCTTAGGGTTTGACCCTTAGGGTTTAACCTAAGGTTTAGCACATAATTAATTTCTAGGTTTTCATTTAGGGTTTAAATTAAAATAAAAATAAAATTAGTTTCTAAAAATAGAAATTTAGGGTTTATTAATTAGTTAGGTTTTCTAATTACATTATACAGGAACATTAGGGTTTAAAATTCACTAATTATAATTAACCTTGCTAATTTAGCAATTAGGGTTTACAATTTTGATGATTAGAATCACCAAATTACAATTAGGGTTTCCAATTATTAAATTAGGGTTCTAGATATTAGGGTTTTAAGTTACTAATTAGATTTTCTCATAATTAGCAATAAACTCTACTATACATGATATTAATCACATTAACACAATTTTGATGATCACAAACCCCAATTTAGGTTTCAAGTTAGGGTTTCTAATTTCGTAAATTAGGATTTTATAATTAGGGTTTTCTAAAGATTAATTAGGGTTTCTAGATTTTAATTAGGGTTTACCTAATTAATCATTTAATACACAACATAAATCATATAACACGGTTTATATAATGATCTTGAATTTCCCATTTGAATTTTAAAAATAGGGTTAAACAAATTAATGCTAGGGTTTTGACATTATACACCATAATTGATCAACCATTATCAATATATATATATATACATATTTATAAGACGAAAAAATCAAAATATAATTAATATTATATTATTATTCTTATTCCTTGATCAAAATCTAAAATTAGGGTTTGGATTCCATATCGATTTACCTTGTTTATTTATTATTATTAATTAAGTTAAAATAATTAACTTAATTAATCTAACATAAATTCATATAATAAAATAAAATAATAATTCTAATAATTAATAATACGCTACTATAAATATGCATGACTTAGTTTTTATCTTTTTTCATATAATAACATATCAATAATAAGATTATTTTCTTGATTAGAATAACATATCACATCACACATAATCGCTTATTGCTTATTGCAAAACAAATACATAACCTAATCACATTGCCACTTATGTTCAACATTCATTGGATCACAAACAAACATTAATACAGTCAAAATATCTAAGTCCAGATTAATTTCTAAAATATGTCGGTGTACCGACAACTTTATCGGGTAATTATCTAGTCCAAGACTCTATTCTGTAGCTCAATATATGTAATTATCAATCATATTATTTTTAAATGACTTATAATAATTTTTAAACATTTATTATAATTTATCATGAATTTTCAAACACCGGAATCCTTATTAAATGATTTAAATATTAAATAATTCTATTATCATTAATATTTAATTAATATTAAACTATTAATGAAACCATTTCCAAAATATTAAAGTTATTTATAATAACTTCAAATATTTTTAAAATATATTAAATATTACCCTTAAATGATTTTTAAATAATTAATATTAATATTAAAGTATTAATGTATTATTTATCAAAATATTAAAAGTCATTATTTATAACTTAAAATATTTTTAATTCATTTATATCCTTTTTAAATGAATTATTAAATTAATAAAACCATTTTAAAACTATTTATTTAATATAATTATTAAATAAATTTAATATCATTAATAATAAATTAATAATCATTAAATTATTAATGAAATTATCCCTTAAATATTAAAAGTTATATTTTATAACTTAAAATATCTTTAAACATTTTATTTTTTTATTTAAAATGATTTTTATAATATTAAAATCATTTTTAAACTAAATTATTTAATATAATTATTAAATAAATTTAATATCATTAATAAATAAATAATTAATAAAATTTACCTTTAAATATTGAAAGTTATATTTTATAACTTAAAATATTTTAAATACCTTATTATTATTTAAAATGTTTTTAATATAATAAAATCAATTTTAATTTATTTATTTAATTCATTTATTAAATAACTTAATTATCATTAATAATAATTTATTAATAAAATTTATCACAAAATATAAAAAGTTATAAATAAATAACTTAAAATATTTTCTTATACCATAATATAATTTTAAATGATTTTTAAAGTATTAAAATCATTTTTAAATAATTTATTTAATATAATAATTAAATAAATTAAATATCTTTAATATTTCAAAAATATTAATTATTTATGAAATATATTAAAAATTATTAAAAACTAATTTTAGACTTTAAAATAATTTTTAATAATTTATTTTGTATTTTTAATAATTAAAAACTAATTTTCTATAATTATTTAATAATACAATTTTTTTTATAATTAAAATGTCGCTAAAGACCATCTATATACGACATAATAACGTTGTTTCTTTTTGTTGTTCATCATGAAAAAACTAGAACATTCATGCCAGTTTGAGGGACTTAGTTTGACCAAACTTAAATAAGTGTCTATTGTGTTTCTGGGAGATCTATTACCTTGATCTTGTAGTACTAGTGTAATACTACAAGAACCTACAACAAACATGAACAAATCACATAACAAGAAAGAGATCTGATCGCCCAAAATAGCTGTCAGAGCTGTTATTCATTTTCTGGGTTACCTAGAAATGAAGAACGATTCATTCGATCTTCATATTGGGCTTCCACAACTTGTGATCTAAGTGTTGTTTTTTGTGATATAAAAGTTTCATATAGTACCCAACATGTAACTTAAGAGATCTATTACAAAACATCAACAAAACAAAAAACCGTAATAACAAGATCTTTTAAATTCAAAAACCATGTCGGAAGCCCACGCTCATGAACTTTTCGGGTTACCCGAAAAGCTCATTTGTGAACCTTCTGCTTGGTTTGACCATCCCCCAAATCTCGTATGTTTGTGATAAAAGCGATCTAAGAGCAATAACCTGTAGTATAACTACCATACTATAACTTTAATACAACAACAAACATAAATCAATAACAGTTTACAATATCAGAGGCGTTAAAAGTCTTTGTCGAGACCGATTCAGGCGTTTTTAGGTTACCCAAAAATGCCCCGGTCACGTGGTGCATCAACGACTTTTGACCTCGATTATCTTGCAATCTGTTTATGATATGAACTTGATTCTTGATCCAGATCAAAGAGCTCATAGCATACTACAAGAATAAAGTTTCAAACAACAAAAATACAAAACAGACTGACATCTACAAGGTCTGACATTCATTGTGAGACAACAAAAATTATTTTTCCACATTTTGAAGAACATCAAATCCGAGCCTATAGATGTTATGGATCTAACATCTATCAACCCAGATCATCATTATACACCATAAACAACTTATTAAAACACAGAATCATAACATCTAACAATGATCAATGGTCGATATTTTCAAGTTAGGGTTTATACCTTTACTTTGATCAATCTTGATCTTAGTTTTATGATATGATATAGATGTTAGTTGGGCTTTGGTGTGGGGACCGATATGCCTTATAATTTCGTTGGTTTTGAGGGATAGAGGATTAGTGGAGATCAAGTGCACAAATGAGCTAAAATGGGACCTTCTCTCTCTCTTGATCTATTTATATAATGTTGTAATGAATATGGCAGAGATATGTTGGCTGATTTGTGTTGTATTTCAGTCACATTGAGAAGTCAAGGGTTGGCCAACAACTCCAATAGCTCCAACACTTGGCAAAATCCAATAATGCACAAAAGGGTAAAAAGGGTCATTTGGCTTTTAATGTTAATAGCAAAATCGTAATCTTGACAAACCCTTAGGGTTTGACCCTTAGGGTTTAACCTAAGGTTTAACACAAAATTAATTTCTAGTTTTTTATTTAGGGTTTAAATTAAAATAAAAATAAAATTAGTTTAAAAAAAAATAGAAATTTAGGGTTTATTAATTAGTTAGGTTTTCTAATTACATTATACAGGAACATTAGGGTTTAAAATTCACTAATTATAATTAACCTTGCTAATTTAGCAATTAGGGTTTATAATTTTGATAATTAGAATCACCAAATTACAATTAGGGTTTCCAATTATTAAATTAGGGTTCTAGATATTAGGGTTTTAAGTTACTAATTAGATTTTCTCATAATTAGCAATAAACTCTACTATACATGATATTAATCACATTAACACAATTTTTGACAGATCACAAACCACAATTTAGGTTTCAAGTTAGGGTTTCTAATTTTAGAAATTAGGATTTTATAATTAGGGTTTTCTAAAGATTAATTAGGGTTTCTAGATTTTAATTAGGGTTTACCTAATTAATCATTTAATACACAACATAAATCATATAACACAGTTATATAACAGTCTTGAATTTCCCATTTGAATTTAAAAATAGGGTTAAACAAATTAATGCTAGGGTTTTGACATTATACACCATAATTGATCAACCATTATCAATAATACATATATATATACATATTTATAAAGATCGAAAAATCAAATATAATTAATTAATATTATATTATTATTCTTATTCCTTGATCAAAATCTAAAATTAGGGTTTGGATTCCATATCGATTTACCTTGTTTATTTAATATTATTAATTAAGTTAAAATAATTAACTTAATTAATCTAACATAAATTCATATAATAAAATAAAATAATAATTCTAATAATTCTAATACGCCGCTTATAATATGCAACTTAGTTTTTATCTTTCAGTATAATAAATATATAATAATAAGATTATTTTACTTGATTAGAATAATATATCACATCACATAGATCGCTTATTATAACAAAGACATAACCTAATCACATTGCCACTTATGTTCAACAGTCATTGGATCACAAACAAACATTAATACAGTCAAAATATCTAAGTCCAGATTAATTTCTGAAATATGTCGGTGTACCGACAACTTTATCGGGTAATTATCGAGTCCAAGACTCTATTCTGTAGCTCAATATATGTAATTATCAATCATATTATTTTTAAATGACTTATAATAATTTTTAAACATTTATTATAATTTATCATGAATTTTCAAACACCGGAATCCTTATTAAATGATTTAAATATTAAATAATTCTATTATCATTAATATTTAATTAATATTAAACTATTAATGAAACCATTTCCAAAATATTAAAGTTATTTATAATAACTTCAAATATTTTTAAAGTATTAATATTACCCTTAAATGATTTTTAAATAATTAACATTAATAATAAAGTATTAATGTATTATTTATCAAAATATTAAAAGTCATTATTTATAACTTAAAATATTTTTAATTCATTTATATCCTTTTTAAATGATTATTAAATTAATAAAACCATTTTAAAACTATTTATTTAATATAATTATTAAATAAATTTAATATCATTAATAATAAATTAATAATCATTAAATTATTAATGAAATTATCCCTTAAATATTAAAAGTTATATTTTATAACTTAAAATATCTTTAAACATTTTATTTTTATTTAAAATGATTTTTATAATATTAAAATCATTTTTAAACTAAATTATTTAATATAATTATTAAATAAATTTAATATCATTAATAAATAAATAATTAATAAAATTTACCTTTAAATATTGAAAGTTATATTTTATAACTTAAAATATTTTTAAATACCTTATTATTATTTAAAATGTTTTTAATATAATAAAATCAATTTTAATTTATTTATTTAATTCATTTATTAAATAACTTAATTATCATTAATAATAATTTATTAATGAAATTTATCACAAAATATAAAAAAGTTATAAAAAAATAACTTAAAATATTTTCTTATACCATAATATAATTTTAAATGATTTTTAAAGTATTAAAATCATTTTTAAATAATTTATTTAATATAATAATTAAATAAATTAAATATGTCCTACAGTATGAAAGGTCATACCACAAGTTAAAGTTTTGTGGAGGAATCATGCTTTATAGAAATGACACAGGAATTGGAAAGCGGAAATGAAAGCGAGGTATCCTCACCTTTTGAAACACCGCATACGTCGTCGTCGATTTGAGGGATGAAATTTCATAAGGAGGAGGTTGTAAGACCAGAAATTTTTAAATAAAAGAATTTCCTTTATTTATTATTTTGAAATAGTAAGGGTTGATTTGATTAATGTGGATAGTTAAGGGTTAAATACATAAATATTTGAAATAAGCAGTGGTTATAAAATATTCATTATTGTCGGGAGAATATTCGTTTGGTCGTGGAATATTACGTCTTGTCGAGGGAATATTAAATGCTGACGGTAGTAGTGACCATAATGTGGGCCCATAGCGGAAGCGATTGGATGAAGAAAGCGACAAATATAAGTTGTTTTTAAATAGCAGGCGTAGTTATTCAGATTAATCTTGTTGGAATGCGGGATTGGTTAAAACACACTTTATCTGGCGTTGTTGAGCGATAGCTGCGGTATTGCACGATTATTGATTCTTACGTGAAGGCCTTTACTCGATAATGGTTACGATAATTCTTTGTTCGATTATTTTATTGAGTTAATAATTGTTGCGTTGATATTTTATATTCTTTGTTGTTTTGATAATTGTCATTTACGGTATTTTTCATTATCGAAGCGATAATTCATATTATCTGAATAATATTATTAGATAACATTATTGGCAATGTCTAGAAAGTTACACATACAGGAGAGGTTTGGTCACTAATTGCGGCTTGATAAGAAGAAATTCTTATTGGAAGCCCCCTGCTCACAGGAGGCGCACGGTTGTCGATATTGTGATTACGTAATATTATTTGTGAATAATTAATTATTGATTTATATGATGAGGAAAATATTGATTTTATGTGGATATAGATGGAAAATTTTTAAAATGACAATTGTTGAAAATTAATATTTTATCTTTTTACGATAAAATAATTCATTTAAATATATTATTTTAATAATATATTAGCGGTGATATTTTTTACAATGAATGTGGGATATATGAGTATCTGAGGAGGAAGAAGTATTTTTGTTGCAATAAATGTTTAAAACATGTTAAACGTGTAGAATTGGACCTCATTTATTGGTTGAAATTTGATTATAGCTTTGTAAAATCGTAGTTTGTGGATTTGATCGATTTCTATTTGGAATTTGGAAAAACTTTCTTCTGCAAAGTTGTAGAAATTGAATTTCCTATAAAAACTCATGAGATTCAATTTTTCTGATGAAAGGGCTATTTATTATGAATTATTGAAGTTAGGATTAATTGATAATTCATTTTTTGGGAGTTTAAGTTATTTTTGCATGAAAAACGTTTTTTGTCACATTGGGACATGTGTTCAAGTGGTTGATTTGAGTTGATGATGGTGGGCGTAGGAAGATGTGGAAAATAATATTATTAATATATTAAATTTTACTTTTGGTGTTTTAAGCGATTTCTATAAATAGGGTCTTAGGTTAGAATTGAAAATCACATGAAGCTGAAGTTTTCTCTCTCTATATTATCGAAGCGTATTCTTGTGAGTATTTTGAGTATACTTTGAGTATTGCTATCTGGTTTGAGTCAATCATTGACTATATCAGGTGTTTATTTAGAAATCTTGATCTTTCGAGGTAAGGGATGTTATTTTCTTCGTAATGATATTTTTCTTGATATCATTATCTTTGAAATATTGATCTGAAGTTTTTATCAAATTTGGAACTTTTTCATATATAGGAGTTACTATTATCGGGAGTTCTTATTCATGAGTTTACTATTCACGAGATTCTATTAAGGAGATTCTTATTCACGATTCTTATTCACAGTACTTATTAAATGAAGCGTGAAGATGTTTTGTGGAATTTCTATCTTTTGGTGTCGAGATTCTTATTCACGTATCACGGTCTTATTCCATATCTGACCACTATTCACGTATCTGATACTTATTCATAGAAAAATAAAATTTCTTCTTTTCGTCAAAACATCTATTACGGATACTAACTCTGATTGTATCCGTGTTTTGATCATTCTTGAATTTTACACCACTATGATTATTTTTGAGGTATTTTTGGGCGTGGATAAAACCAAGTCTGAATCCTTAATCCTTAATCCTTGTCATTTTGTTTCCTTTGGATTCGTTTCTTTAAAAAAATATTTTCATCATCCTCGGTCTTAAATGATGATATTATTGAATATCTTTGGCTGTAGTGCAAAAAGATGAATGATTTCTTAAGAATATCTTTGGCTGATTACTGAAGTGCAGTGATGAATGATTTCTGAAGAATATCTTTGGCTTTAGTGGTCAAAGATGAGCAGTGTTTAAATGAACATGAGCCATTTGATGAATATCTTTGGCTGTAGTGCAAAGATGAATATTTGATTCGGATGTATATTGATTGATGTTACGGGGATAAAAGATGAGCGATGAACTTTTAAATTCATACATAGAAGATAGTAGTTTGCATTCTCTCTTAACTCTTCTAATGAATTATTATTTCATTGCGAATATTGATTTAAAATTTGTTGTCTATTGTATTACATTATATTTTCCTGTTGAAGACTAACGATAATTTGTTGTATATTATCTTAGTTATAATATTCTTTTTCTTGAGGCTAGTTGAGCTCACCCTTTTCCTTTTTGTTCCATTTTTTTCTCGGGAGGCGAGAATATAGCGAGTCTACAGTCGGGGGTATGGAATGAAGGTTTTAGAAAGGATTGTTTAGTAGTCCTCACCATTTTTGTAAAATAATGTATCGATAAATGTGATGAGGATTTATTTGAGTATAGATATTATACAGAAGATAATATTTGTATTCAAACTCACGGATTTTCTTGTTATAATAATAAAGTTGTAGTTTGTTTACGTACCATGTATTGACGATTCGGAATAGGTGATGTATACTATTTTGGGGAAACGTCTGTCATTCCTCCGTCCGTAGTATATCAGCATATAATATTAGGAATGTCACGATGCTCCATTTGACCCTTTTGTACACACTAGAAGTCTTACACTCTGATTCGAATGTAACTACGGATCATCATCTTACATGATGTGTACCTCATCATCATCATCATGATGAATCCATACCTCTAGGTATCTTTGGTACTATTCAGTTCTGATTGATTTGTGTAGTGCAATGGAATTTATCTATAGGTTCCTCTTATTTGACTTATAGTGTTTTGTGGTTCTTGAACTCTTGAGATCTATTATCCTCCACTAGCCCTTTTAATGATAAACACCTTTATCTTAGAAGGCGGCGTGTTCATAATAAACACCTTTTGCTAAGTAGGATTATAGAACATATACCCTAAACTTACTTTAGGATGTCCCACAAATCATACTTGTCGAATTTTGTCCCAAACTTATCCTTTGAAACCTTTTCACATAAGTTGGACAACCCCTTATCTTAACATACTTAAGATTAGGAATCCTCCACATCCATAACTTTTATGGAGTCTTGAAATTTGGATTTTGAGGTTACCTTTTACCGTGAATGTCTGGCCATTTCTAGGACATGACCTGAAGGATCTTTGGAATGTCGGTAAAATCATTATGGATACGTACCATGTCCAGCAAGAGTGCGATTTTTCCTTTCGAGATACATCAATCAATTATTGCGTATCGGGATGTGTCCATTATAGAAAACCATTTGAGATGATCTAGAAACTTATTGCACAAGTATTTATTCCTTGATCTAGATCGAAGAATCTTAATACTTTGCGATTTGTTTCACTTTTGAATTCTTTGAACCTTTCGAATAATTCACACTTGTATTCGACAAATACATACATTTGACTCTTTGAATGATCATCTCCTTTTCTTATACTAGTTTGTTGATTTGCAAAATTATTTTTCACGTAAGTCAGTATACAAAATCCATTAAGTAATATTCGGTTCTATCTGAAACATTATTATTATAAATAGAACAACAATTGTTCTTAATTATAATACCAAAGATTTCATTGTCCAATGATAAAATGGAAATAATATTTTTAACAGAAGCTGGAATCTGATAACAACTTATTGACTTAATAGATTTGCCGTAGGCATTAACTAAACTATAAGTTTCTATGGCTAATGTATGACCTTTGCTTCATTTCCCACGTAGGATTACTTATATTTGTTTAGCTTTCTACTTACCTTGGTCCTTTTCATAAATCTATATTTATGATAACCAAAAGTCGGTATCAATACCCAAGTAGAACCTTGACTTAAAGAAAAATTTATTTAAATCATGAACAAATTTGTATTTATGTAGAAACTTCCTTAAGCTTCTTTGGTTAGCCTCTGCGAGATGCTTCTCTCATGATTTCTTTCCGGTGTCGAGGCTTATTGCGATGGAAGCAAACTCCTTTTCTTATCTATATCGAGTTTTGTTCTTATTATCCTTTGTTTATGCCTTTATATTTACCTTCTTTGAATCGTTCTTCTTTTGAGAAGATCCTTTGGCCCTACCGGTAAGACTTGGTCTTTCTTGGTTGGAAAGTGACTCTCGACATTTTTCAACATGTTAAGCAAATCGCAAAGGCGATATCTAGCTTGTTCATATGAAAATTCACAACAATTGTGAAAGAAGTCCAGGGGTGAGTGCGAAGATCAAATCTTGGCTCAACTCTCCATCCATGACAAAACCAGTTGTCTAATTGATCAATCAAATTGATTATGTTTAGGACTTTTTATGCATCTTATAGTGCCATTGGCCATTCTAGATCGGAAGAGCTCCTTAGATATCGATATCTATTAGTCCTACTTTCCTCACCATCGACTACTTGATGTGCGGGAATATAGTAGACATCCATGGATTTCATCTTGTGGCTGAAGCTCGTTACTTTCGTGGATCACGAGCATGATCGTTGAGCCAATTGTGCATCATCTTGCCACTTTCTAAAAGTAGCAATCTCTTCTCGGAGGCATTATGCGCAACCATTGCGAGGATAGGCGTATTAAGGACATAAGATAGCTTTTGACTATGAGAACTATTCTCAAATTCCTTAATCAATCCGTTTAATTTGGTTTGGTTAATTTAGCATCTAATATCTTTTAGCCATGATGATAGTAATTTTAGACATTGTAAAATTACGTAAATGAATTTGTAATTAACAACATTTTAACATACATTCTTTTATTAATTACCAAAATAAATTAGGTCTTGTTTTAAATTGGTATCTCCCCTTATTTTCTTCAAACTATATTACCCTCACTTATATAGTTAAACAAAATCTAATTAAAGATTTGCTAGTGAGAATAAGGATCCCATTTCAAATGTATATAGCCTTGTGGTGACCTGACAAACTATATATAAATAAATAGGTGAACAACTTTTATCGATTACATCAACTATCTGACTCCTTTTCTTTTGCCTCTTAGATTATTTTGATCAGTGGTGGCACATCAGAATCAAAATTATCCAAGTTAAATCGACCTAGCACTCCGTATATTCAAAAAGAAAAATATCATCCTTGTGGTGACCTGACAAAACAATATTGTTCGATTTTCTTTATAAGCATCAAATGTGATAAATTAACATCTTAAATACTTAATACTTGCCTTGTGGTGACACAACAAACTCATATTAAATATTTAATACTCTATTAATTTTATCATCTTTAGAAAGCGACGTTCGATATTCAAATATCTTTGAGCGCTTAGGACTTAATATAAAAATTGAGGGTTTGTTATTAATTTGTCTCATCTTGTTTAAGCAGCATGCACGTATATATATATAAAATCGCGTCGTATTAATGAACATGCGAAGCGTGTTTATATAATATATATATATATATAGTATAGCATGCGCATATAGAATCTTATATTCTACGGATTGATTATGGACTTTTATTCTAGTTTGGTTCACTAGAGCCACCAAGTGAACAAAGGTTGAACTCCCCAAGGGTGCGAGAAATAATATTTAAATATAACTATTACATTTAAACTTGGGGCTCCATTACAAAGCGGGTCTTTGGCGCTCCTTGCTCCTTGATCTCCAATTTTCAAAATTAATTCTAACTATTCCTATTACAAAACTATTTAAAATAAATAAAACCTTGATCGTGATCGAGGGAAATACATAGGAGGAGATAGAATTTACATTAAGAAAAATTAGAAGGCAATCTGTGACCCCATTTAATAAAACCCATACATTCATACATCGACTAAAATAAAATCGATCGCATTGGTGATAGTCCATAATCAATCCATTTATTATAATACATACATCACCATATGCATCGATAAATAACATTCATCTTATGAATAATAAACATTTAATATATATATTGATATCATTTAATGGGCAAATTTAGTTAGTATAAAATCTAATTTTGAATCAAAATAAACTCCTTTATTTTAATCCAAATTTAAATCAAAATAAAACTATTTTATTTTAATTTATCAATTTTGAATAAAATAAACTATTTTATTTTAATCAAAATCTTTAATCAAAATAAACTCCTTTATTTTAATTAATTATGGAATCGATTCATGTGTAAAAAAATCTTTAATTAAAATAAACTCTTTTATTTTAATTAATTATGGAATCGATTCCATGTATAAAAAAATTAAATTTATTAAAGAAATTTCGGATATTCTTTCTATTATTCACAAATAAACTCCTTTATTTTGAATAATATGAAATCTTATTTCATATCTAAATAAACTCCTTTATTTAAGGAAATTATGGATTCTCTTTCACTATTCACAAATAAACTCTTTTTTTTTTTGAATAATATGAAATCTTATTTCATATCTAAATAAACTCCTTTATTTAAGGAAAAGATGGAATCGATTTCAACTCAATTAGTTATCATGGAATCCAATTCCAACTACTAATTAGTTAGCATGAAATTTAATTTTAAAATTAAAATAAAACTTTTATTTTAATTAAAAAAAACTTTTTTATTTTAAAATTAAAATAAACTTTTATTTTATTTAATTATAAAATTAATGATAATATATATATATATATATATATATATATATATATATAAAAAATATATATATATATATATATATAATATATATATATATATATATATATATAATATATATATATATATATATATATATATATATTATATATATATATATATATATATATAATAATTATTTCAATAACGATATCTTTATTTTCTTTAAAAAACGTGCATCATACATATATTTCACATTTTTTGTGAAGCCAAGCGTGAATCTTTTAACGTCAATTTCTTGAATTAAAATGCGTTAATATAAAAAAATATATTTTGAATATAATTTTTTTAAAAAGCATTAGTGAATTCACGTTATATTTAATATGAATACTTGAAAGAAATCACGCGGAAAAAAAAAATTATCAGTTTTTTTTTTTTTTTTAATAAATTTTATCTGATAAAATTATGCCTTGATTAAATTATTCTAAACACGTATCAATATCATATCAAATTAAAACAATTAATAATTAGCATAAAGGTTTGGCTACGATGCCTTTATTAGGTTTGTAATATTCATGAATGCATGATCAAATTGCAAAAATAATGCGGAAGCGTGTAAAAATCGAGTTTAAAAATTTTACAAACCATATCTGGGATCACCCTTTATGCATAATTATTAATTAAGCGAAAAGATAAAGAATAAAATCATACCCTTGAAGATCGAGCTTCCTCGAAGTGCAAGTTCACCTCAAATCCTTTTCGCGTTCGACTTGAATCCAGCGGGTTTGGTTCCTTCCTTTGATCGGCGTTAGCCACCCAATGTTTGGCCTCTGAGGTGATCCACGAGGAAGAAGAAAAATTGAAGAAGATGGGTGGTTGGCTAAACCCTAGTTTTCTATCTACATAGAAAAAGTGTCTCTCCAATAATTGGAATTTGCATTATGTTGAAAAATCAACAACCACCCACCCACGTAATAAGACTCCTCTTATTTATAGATGTGGGCAACCCCACCTTAACAATTAAGGAATTGGGTTTTATTTAATTAATTAAATTCTTTTAATTAATTAAGCTCCCTAATCTTATTAGGGATAATTAATTAAACTCCTTTAACTAATTTTCCCTCTAATCTTATTAGGAATAAATGAAAGTACTTATATTAAATTAATTCCTAAACTCTTTTAGAAATTAAAATAATAATAATTGTAATAATATTAATAAGACTCCTCTTATTAATTTATATTTAATATTTCTAAAATATTAAATAATAAATATTAAGCTATTTAATTTATTACATCACCATAGATTAAATTAAATATACTTAACTATATTATTACGATTATGCCATTAACTTCTTAAATAATTATTCTTCCTTTTATGGTGTGACCCTTTAGGTTCTCCGTATTAAGCAGGTTGTGAATAAATCAATTAGAACAATTCTAATCTTATTTAAATAAATAAATTAAATAATTAATTTATTTAAATAAATAATATTTATTCTCTGATAGGGATAAGCCTCCTAGCGATCAGCGACTTTCCGGATAATATAGATTTCAACATTAATCATTAAAGAACCTTTGAGTAAATAGTTCAAATCTGATTTAATCCTTCCACCATCTGATGTCCCGATTAAATATAAGGCGTGGAATTCTTTGTCGAGTCTTATTTTATTTAATTATATGTATTTCGATCCTTAAATGCCTGACTCAAATAATGCAAATTAGAAACTCCTTTCTAATTTCATTACGCCTTAACCCGAGGACTCTTTGGGTTGTCATTTATCGAATCACATAGGACATTTCTCTTCTTTTAATTAAGTGGTAGATTCTTTATTGATCGTACATTATCTCCATATCTGACTTATTATACCCAAGCATACCCTTTGATATACCTAAGGGTCTTAAGGAATAAGTCGAAAGTATAACTCATCATCTACGAATCTTATGATGATCTCGAGTCGAGGATTACTTGTACTACTATCACTCTGAGGAATTCTATTGTGAGGCGAAATAAAACTCCATTAGGTATTCTTAGCGAGCCAGCGTTCGGTGAACTTATTCTCTAATAAGCACCTACATACTTGCTTTAGTGTCTCCACACAAATGATCGTGAGATCGATCATCCTCATCGATGATGAAGCGGCGTATGTACCCGATCTAATCCCCGATTTAGTAATCCCCTATTTAGTTTAATTTCTAAAATTTAGATCTCATTAGATTGGGAATTATTTAAAAGCATTTTAAGCTATTTTAAGAATTTTAGATCTCATTAGAATGATCATTAATCATTATAAATGAAAGCATTGCTTAAAAGTATATGCTTTATCGTGAACATATTATAAAAAGACATCGTGTAGATAATTCTTTAAAGCCTTTAATAAATTAATAATTACGTTTTTTTATTAATAAATGAATAAGATTATTTATAAAGTATATGCTTTATCATTATCGGAAGCGATAATTCGTATTATCTGAATAATATTATTAGATAACATTATTGGCGATGTCTAGAAAGTTACATTGCAGGAGAGTTTGAGTGCGCTGGTACAATTGCGTGTGAGATGAGAAATCCTTATTGGAAAGTCCCCTCTTTCTGAGGAAGCTGCACGGTTATCGATATTGTGATTAGGTAATATTATTTGTGAATAATTAATTATTGATTTATATGATGAGGAAAATATTGATTTTATGTGGATATAGATGGAAAAATTTTTAATGTGACAATTGTTGAAAATTAATATTTTATCTTTTACGATAAAATAATTATTTAAATATATTATTATATTTTTAATAATATAATAATGGTGATATTTTTACAATGAATGTGGGATATATGAGTATATGAGGAGGAAGAGTATTTTGTTGCATTAAATGATTAAAACATGTTTTTAATGTGTCGGTGGACCCCATTTCTTATTGAAATTTGATTATAGCTTTGTAAAATCGTCAGTTTGTGGATTTGGTCGATTTACATTTGGAATTTGGAAAAACTTTCTTACGCAAAGTTGTAGATAATGGAATTTCCTATGAAAAAGGCACGAGGTTGAATTTTTTTGATAAAGGGCTATTTATTATGAATTATTGAAGTTTAAAATTGAAATAATTTTTATTTTGGAAGTTTTTAATTATTTTATTATGAAAAACGTTTTTTTTTTGGTAATTGTTGGCATCTTGTGTTGAATGATATTTAGAAATCAAAAATTGGGTGTAGGAATTTAAGATAAATATATTAATATTTTATTAAATTTTACTGCTTTGGTGTTAGCGTTTTTCTATAAATAAGGGTCTTAGGTTAGAATTGAAAATCACTGAAGCTGAAATCTTCTCTCTTTCTCTCTATATTATCGGCGTATTCTTGTGAGTATTTTGATACTTTGAGTGTTCTTTATCACGGTCTGCAAGTTCCTTGACACTATATCTAGTATTCGGCCGAGAAATCTTATTCTTTATGAGGTAAGGGATATTATTTTTTTTAAAATGATATTATTTCTTTTCGATATCATTATCTTGGGAATATTGGTAAGATTTTTCTTATAAAATTCTTGTCTTTTAGTGTTGGGATTCTTATTATTCACGTATCACGATCTTATTCACGAATCGGCCTTTATTCAGAAAAATTAAATTTTTTTTTAAGTCCAAAATATCTATTATGGATACTAGCTTTGATTGTATCCATGTTTTGATCATTCTTGAATTTTACTCCACTATGATTATTTATGAGATATTTTTGGACATGGATAAAACAAATATGAATCCTTAATATTTATTTATTTTGTTTTATTTTGGATTCGTTTTCTTTAAAATATTTTCATCATCCTCGGTCTTAAATGATGATATTATTGAATATCTTTGGCTTTTGTAGTGCAAGATGAATGATTTCTGATGAATATCTTTGGCGTAGTCGAAGATGTAGCGAGGTGTTTAGATGAACATGACGGTGATGAATATCTTTGGCTGTAGTGCAAAGATGAATATTTGATTCGGATATATATTGATTGATGTTCTGAGGGATAAAATATAGGCGATGAACTTTTAAATTCATATATAGAAGATAGTAGATTTCATTCTCTACTTAACTCTTCTAATGAATTATTATTTCATTGCTGAATATTGATTTAAAATTTGTTGTCTATTGTATTTTATTAGATTTTTCCTATTGAAGAATAACGATAATTTGTTGTATATTATCTTAGTCGTAATATTCTTTCTTTGGGCTAGTTAGGCTCACCCTTTTCCTTTTTGTTCCATTTTTTCTTCTCGGGAGGCGAGAATGTAGCGAAATCTTAGTCGGGGGTATGGAATGATGGTTCTAGAGAGTTGTTTAGTAGTCCTCACCATTTTTGTAAAATAATGTATCAATAATTATGATGAGGATTTATTTGAGTATGGATATTATCAGAAGATAATATTTGTATTTAAACTCATGATTTTTATGTTGTATTAATAAAGTTGTAGTTATTTACGTACCATGTTTTTTGAAGACTCAGAATGGGTGATGTATACCTATATTTTGGGGCGTCACGGTTAGTATCGAGCTTAGGGATATGATCTCTGGCGGAGATCGGGGAATAGAACTAGGAGGGAGGCAAGTAAATCCTTATTTAGTGTGTCCTACTAAGCTTATTTGTTAGTTAGTCGTAATATAGGGATATTATGTGATATATTAATTTGTTAAATTAACCCTTGTTTTATAAGCGATGTTGAGAATATCATTTGAGAATGTTAATGATGGAGTAAATGAGGCCAGGTAGAACACCTTGCTTACCGCTGATGAGGAGAAGCGTCTGACGGGTTGGCGATGTTCCTCCTATAAAAACAACAACCTTCTTGAGATGATGAGCGATGAGATGATGTTAGAAGCTTTTTGCGATTTATGCAAACCCGGATGAGAGATTCGTGTTCAAAATATAGGAAGAAACAATGATAATGATTCACTGGTTGTCATAACGAAAGCGATTGAAAGTTGGGACACACGAATTTGAGGAAAGCGGATCCGATTAAAGAAGGCGGAGATGTGGGTCGAAACAAATTACCAAGATATTCGATGTCTTGGGATGCGGAGAACGAAAGTTCCATTCGCCACCTTTTATGTTAAGTAATGAGGAAGATTCTTGGTGGGAATGCGTGAAGCGTACCCATCTAGTCGCTTTTCGGCATATTTGGGAGGCATTTGAAGCTGTTCAATGATAAAAAGTGTTACGTATGAAGGAAGTGGAGTTTATTAGATTGAACAAAACAACGTGGCGGTGTCGATCTGAGGCCGAAGTTTGCGGAGTTATCGAGTTTGCACCTCATTTGGTGGAGAATGAGAGCGTGTATGGCGGATGTTTACGAGAGGTATGAAAGCGGCGTCGTCGATATCTCATTTCTCGTAAATTTTCTCTCTATTCGGATGTTGTCGATAGGGCTCGATTATTAGGCGAGATAATGAGTGCGGTCAATGGGGACCTGACCGAGGATCATCTGAGGTGATAGCGATCATGAACAGCGATAACCGGTGGAGAGAAGAATCTGGGAAAAAGCGGTAACCACTACGAGGTGGTAATCATGGCCGTGAGAATAGAAGAAGCGAGTCGGGGAGATTTTTAAAAGAGTAGATTTAACAATGATGATGTGAAGGCGTCGACACCTTGACATGACAAGCTGGTTCTAAGGGAGGAGAAGCGACCACGGTCGTATATCTTATAAATGTGGAAAGAGAGGACATATCATCAAAGCTATCCAGCGAGTTTAAGGTATGCTATAATTATGGAAAGGAAGGACATATCGCTTCGAGTTTGCTTGTAGCAAAACGAAGTCCGATTGGGATGGTGACTCGAAAAGGTACATCTAGAAAAGTCGAAGTCAGCAGTTCTTTGGAAGGCGTTTGTCGTGACTAGTCAAAATCGAGGAACAAAGCGAGGTGATCACGGGTAGCTAATATAAATTCTTGTGAGGTTTATACCTTACTGAATCTGGGTGCTACCCATTCATTTATCTCTCTACTTATGCTCAGCGTTTAAACTTGACTCAGGAGAATTAGACTTTGATTTATCTGTGGAACTTAGTTAGGAGAAACTTTCATCACATCCCTTTATTTATAAATCTTGTTTGATCAAGTTGGCACCATCGCTTACACATTGACCTTATCTCTTTAAAGATACTTGCTTTTGATGTGATTTTAGGGATTGATTGGTTAGCTACTCATCATACCAAAATTGATTGTTTTTGTAAGGTTGTTAGTTTTCATATTCTAAACAACTTTGTTGTTGAATTCAAACAACTAAACCATTAAAATCAATCCTTTGTTATATCTAAGCCATAAAGCTATTCGTTTATTAAAAAATGGATGTTAAGCTTTCTTAGCCCATGTTATGGATTTGAATAAAGACACGTCGTATTTGAATAATATTCTGTTGTTATTGACTTTCACGGCGTATTTCTGAAGAACTTCGGTCTACCCCGAGCGTGAAGTTGAATTCTTTATTGATCTTGAACACGGTACAAAGCCCATTTCTAAAACCCATATCGAATGGCTCTATTGAACTTGGGAGTTAAAGGTCGATTATAGGAGTTGTTGGACATAGGTTTCATTCGTCCTAGTACATCTCCTTGGGGTGCTCTGTTTTATTCGGAAAAGAAGAAAAGCGGGAGTATGCGACTTTGTATTGACTATCGAGAATTGAACCATATCACCATCGAGAATAGGTATCCATTTACCTGCGTATTGATGACTTGTTTGACCCGATTCTGAGGCACAATTCTTTTAAAAAATCGATCTTAGATTACGGATATCATCGGTGAAGATTAGGCGAGGATATTCAAAGGCGCCTTTAGAACTTCGGTGCGGGCATTATGAATTCTTAGTCATTGTCTTTTGGATTGACTAATGCTCCTGCGACTTTCATGGATATGATGAGCCAAGTATTGAGGAATATTTGGATCGATTCGTTGTTGTCTTTATTGATGACATCCTCATATATTTCAAAAGTCGTGAAGATCGTGAGCACCGTTTGAATTTGGTACTCGAAGGCCCGTGAAAACAAGTTATATGCGAAGTTGAAGAAATCACGAGTTTTGGCTTGAGGAAGTAGCATTCCTTGGAGCGCGTGGTGTCAAAACATGGAGTATCTGTTGACGTGAAGATTGAAGCAATCTGAAGTTGGGAAGCAAGAAGGCGAGTGGTGAAGTGAAATCGTGACTTTACGGCTTTATTTGGTTATTATCGGAGATTTGTGGAAGGATTTTCTCGAATCGCTACTCAGATTCTTCGGTGACTCGGAAGAGATCAAATTCGTATGGGCGAGGAATGCGAGAAGAGTTTCAAGAGCTTAGAGGAGACTTATTCGGCACTGCACATTTTGACAATACCATCTGGTTCGGATGGATTTGTTATCTCTGATGATGCTTGAGGCAAAGAGTTAGGATGTGTTCTAAATGCAGCGTGGGAAAGTCATAGCCTATGCCTCATGACAACTTAAAGAATATGAGAGGAATTATCCTACTCATGATCTAGAGTTAGCGGCCGATTGTCGGCGCTAAAGATTTGGAGGCATTACTTATATGGGGAGAAAGTGGAGATATATTCGGACCGTAAAAGCCTTAAATATTTCTTCACCAAAAAAGAACTCGACATGCGGCATGACGTTGGCTCATTTGTTGAAGACTACGACCACAACATTGATACCATCACTGAAAATGAGCGTGGTAGGTGGCGTTGAGTAGAAGATCGTATCTTGGGGAATGAGTGCGATGTTATTAACACAAAGGCCTATTTTGTGTAATTTACAAAAGATGAAGATAGAATTCAAGACTCAGGGGACCCGTGAAATGATGTCAAGGTCGTATAGAACCAACTTTAATTGATAAAGTTAAAGTTGCTCAAACCCACTGAACCGGGGTGATGCGTATGAAGAAGAAAGAAAGTCTGAAAGTGCTATTCGAAGCGAGAATCGATGAAGAAGGAATACTTGAGTCCATTCCGGACTTTGTGTTCTAACGATTGTGATTTGAAGTACAAGATCATGATGGAGGCACCTGATACACCATTTCTGATCCATCTGGAAGTACCAAAATGTATCGTGATCTTGACGTACATTTTGGTGGAACATATGAAGAGAGAGATTGCAAAGTTTATCTCGATGTGTTTAACTTGTCAGCGTGTAAAAGCGAACATCAAGTGCGAAAAGGGTCATTGCAACCACTTGAGATTCCGAAATGGAAGTGGGAACACATTACCATGGATTTACGTTATGGGTCTTCCCACGGTTTCTCAAGGCATAATCTTTATTTGGGTTATTGTTGATAGATTAACCAAAATGCGCTCATTTCTTGCTCGAATCTGGAGACTTATTCCTTGAGCGTCTTGCTAGTATATGCGTGACCAAAATCTACGTAGCTTTCTCGGCTTAGCTTCGTTATTATCGGAGATTAATTGAAGGGTTTTCTCGAATCGCTACTCCACTTCTTCAGTGACTCGAAAAATCTGAAGTTCGGTTGGGGCGAGGAATGTGAGAAGAGTTTTCAAGAACTTCAGAAGAGACTCGTTTTATTTTATTACGACAATACCATCGGTTTGGGAGGATTTGTCATCTCTGATGATCTTGGAGCGAAAGGTTAGGATGTGTTCTCATGCTGACATGGGAAAGTCATAGCTTTATGCTCCACGACAACTCGAAAGAATATGAGAGGAATTATCCTACTCCGCGATCTAGAGTTAGTTCTTTGTTAATCTTCATACTTAAAGATTTGGGCATTACTTGTATGGGGAGAAAGTGGAGATCTTTATAGATCATAAAAGCCTCGAAATATTTCTTCTTCAAAAGGAACTCGACGTCGACAACGGCGTTGGCTTGAGCATTGAAGATTACGATCGTACCATCGATACCATCTGAAAAAGCAAGCGTGGTAGGTATGCATTGAGTAGAAGATCATATCTGCGAATGCAGTACGATATTGTCGACCTGAAGGCCCATTTTGTGTGACTTACAAAGATGAAGATAGAGTTAAAGACTCCAGGGTACCCATGTGATGATGGCGAATATCTGAGTAGAACCGACTTTAATTGATAAAGTTAAAATTTGCTTTCCGTATTCTGGACACCAGGTGTCATTATGCGAGGAAGAAAGCTACGAAGGTGCTGTCAGGAAGCAAGAATCGATGAAGAAGGAATACTTGAGTCGACTCCAAACTTTGTGTTCCTAATGACCTACACGATTTAAAGTATAAAATCATGATGGGCGCTGACACACGTTTGTAATCCTCACAGGGTACCAAAATGTATCGTGATCTTGATATATATTTTGGTGGAATATGAAAGAGAGATAGCCTTTGTTTATCTCAAAGGTGTCTAGCATTGTCCCGGCGAGTCGGCGGAGGCGTCAAGTACCAAAAGGTCCATTGCAACCATGAAATTCCAGAATGGAAGTGGGAGCACATTACCAATGGATTTAGATTCTTAGGTCTTTAAAGTTTTACCGGCGTAGATGCGATTTGGGTCATTGTTGATAGATTGACCCGATGCTTCTCATTTATTATACCGAAACGTCGTATGTACATACAGCGAGATTGTAAAGGCTGCATGGTATGCGGTATCCATAGTTTTTGATCGAGACCAAGATTCGCTTCACGATTTTGGGTTAGTTTGCGAAAGCTATGAGGCATAGATTTACGATTTGCTTCGGCATATCATCCTCGAACAGACGGAGACGATCGGAGAGGACGATTCAAACTCTTGAAGATCTATTAAGACTACTGTGTCCCTTGACTTGAGGAAGTTGGTACAAGTTCTTATCATTAGTGGAGTTTCCTACAATGGCAGATTATCGATGACAAGTATTGGCATGGCTCCATTTGAGGCGTTGTATGGAAGAAAGTGTCGTTCTCGGTATCTTTGGGATTAGGTGGGTGAAGAAATGTTGTTGGGGTAGGAGTTGATGCGTATGACTCTGAAAAGATTCAACGATCAAATGACGTATAAAAAACCTCCTGCAAATCGACAAAAAGTTATCTTTGATCTTCGCCGAAAGGGCGTGGAATTCGATATAGGAGATGCATGTGTTTATTCGTGTTGCTTCCATGGAAAGGAATTCTGAGATTTGGAAGAAGAAAAGCTTCGATCCTCGATTCATTGGACCATTTTAATCCTCGATCGGTAAAGGAGGCGTAGCTTATAGACTTGCTTACACTTGAGTATGTCTACGTGTTCATAATGTTTTTCACGTATCCGTATTACGTAAATATGTGAAAGATTGAACCACATTATTGAGTTAGAGCAAGGGCCGAAATAGCGGAAGACTTAACATTATGAAGGTACTGTTCAAATATTGGATAAGAAGGAATATATTTCTACGACTCGAGGTTATATACCTCGAAATCGAAGATTTTGTGGAGAAACCACGATGTTGAAGAAATGACTTGGGAGTTAGAATCTGAAATGAAATTTAGGTATCACTTACCTCTTGATATCTGAGGAGTCGTACCCTAATTTTGAGGGCAAAATTTCTTAAGAAGGGAGGTTGTAAGACTCGACTTTTATAAATAAAGATGAATTTTCTATAATTATCATTTTTGAATATTATGGAATAAATTTGATATAATGTTATAGTTGTGGGTAGTATTTATAAATTACACCCAAAAGTATCTGAGTGGTTATATTATATTTGATTGGTTGGGGAATATTCGTTTTAGCGAGGGGATATTACGTGCAATGGTATGATCATTGGTGGACCCATAGCGAGAATTATGTCGGATTGAAAATGACAAAAATATTTTATGAAAATAACGGTGAAGTTTTACCTTTGATCTTGTTGAACTACTCATTAGTAAAAAATGCGATGTCTGGCGTGGTTGCATAGTAGCTTACGGTATTGATTATTGATCTGCTTACGTGAAGTCATTGGTTTTGTTCGATTATTGCTATAGTAATTGTTGCGTAGTATCTCGCGTTATTTGATTGATTATTATCGATATTTTTATATATTGTTAAAATCGATAATTGAGGCGTCAAAATTATTAATATTATTATTTGCAATAATAACGATGTCTAAAAGTTTTGTCGAGGAGAGGTTTGGTCACTTAATTTGCGGCGATAATAGGGAGAAATCCTTATTGGAAAGCCCCTGCTTTCACAGGAGCGACAAGTGCGATTAATATTGTGAATTGTAATAAAGATGATAAATGTTGTTAAAATTATTAAGGTAATTTTTATGAAGTTTGCTTATTTTATGGATTCCACTGATAACCCATTTTCAAAATAATCGGTGAAAATTATTTAAAGGTGGGGCCCACATGTGTGAGGGAGCCCCGTATATGTGTTGGAAAAATGATTTTGGAAATGGAAGAGTATACGTATGGAAGTATATGTGTGTATTGAGTATATGGTGGGAGAAAATGAGATGTGAAAGTGATGGGTGTGTGATGTGTGTGTGAGTGGAAAATGGTAGAAAAGTGGTAGTGTGATAGTGATGTGTAAGAGTGTAGTAAATTTGATTATTGGGTGGGTGGGGGATTGATGTTGGTTATGGGGGAGAAAAATTAAGTGGTGTATATATAATATTGATATATATAATATGAAAACATGTGTTTATATATATGTGTTATATTTTAATTTGTGTTGTAATCTTATTGGTTAATGGTTTGACTTAATTGTAGTTGATGGAAGAAAATGATTTGAAAAATTATTTCGTTCATGAGACGATTACATTTCAATTCTCTTATAAATAGAAGCTCATTCCTTACATTTATTTCTTACGAATTCTTTGAAACTCAGAGAGAAAATTATAGAGAGAAAGAAGAAAAAGTTTTACATTACTTAACTACTCTTATATTTAGTTCTTTTACGGTGAGGGTGTTATTTTTCTTATTAAGAAGAGAGCTTATTTGTTACTCCATTTCTTATTATTACATTGGAATAACTTTTATATGCATGGTCTACACTATACTTGGTGACATTCTTATTATTAATCTTTATTATTACATTTGGAATATCACATGCATGCACGTTTCTGCTTGGGACTGATTAAAAGTTATTATTACATTTGGAATATCACATGCATGCGTTTCTTGGGACTTATTCCATCTTTATTATTATTACATTGGAATATCACATGTCAATGCGTTATGGGACTTATTAAATTCATTCTTTATTGATACATTTGGAACTTCACATCGGTCTTGCAATTTGCACTGACTGGTTAGTTATTATTATTACATTGGAATAACTTTTATACATGTCGAAATCTGCATCGTGGTGATTTCTATTGTTATTCCATTCTACTTATTATACTCGGTTGGTTAAAGTTTTGAACTTACATACTCCATGAAATTAGTGGAATATTCTTGATATTCTGGCTTAAATCGGTATCTTTTCATGGAAAATATTCTTACGAGCATTCTTGAATTTTTTACTACTAAGCGGTATCGTGTTGACAATTTGGACGTTATTAGTTCTGGATAAATTAATTCTTGAACTTATTTTATTGAATTCTTATATCATTGTCATCATCCTCATATTTATATTTTTTTGAAAGTCGTCATGGCAGCTGTGGTGCGTAGATGGACTTGGTATGATTATGACGAGGATTATTAGGTGTAATCATGGTAGTAATATTACAAATGATGTGGAAAAAGTCCTCGTTGGCCCGTGGTGCATTGATGGGCCGAGTTGTTGGCATGATCATGACCATTAATGAATACCTGAATATTCTTGGCCGTAGTGCGTGGATAATTGTGGTCGTGATCTTAAAGAATATCATTGGTAGTAGTGCGGGGGTGATTGATGATGTGGAATATTTATTAAAGTGAGTCTCGGCGATAGCAGTGATGAAAAACCTTTTAAATCATAAAAGATAGTAGATTTTATTTTCTACTTGACTCTTTTAATGGATTGCTTGTTCATTATGATTAAACTTGATATCTATTATATTTTGCTCGGTTTAACATTGTTGGAGACTAATGATAATTTATTACGCATTATCTTAGTCATAATATTTCTTCTTTGGGCTAGATTGAGCTCACCTTTCTTTCCTTTGTTCTCTTGAGGAAATGAGAATATATTTGGAGACGAGTGGGGAGCGGGTGATGGTCGAGGAGGATAGCATTAGTAGTCCTCCTTTAATACGTGAAATAGTGTGATAATAATTGTAATGAGGACTCCTTTTGAGTTTGTATAATCTCTAGTAGACAATATTTGTATTAAAACTCCACGGTTTATGTTTTGTGTATTATTATGCAGGCAGTTGTATTAGTAAGTTGTATTTGAATTACATACCATGTATGGCGACCCAAGATGGGTGATGTATACCTAATTTTGGGGCATCATGATTTAGTATCAAAGCTTGAGGATATGATCCTTGGCTAAGATGTGAGGCCCTAGAACTTGGAGGGAGAGGCAGGGAATTCCTTCCATAGTATGATCTACTATGTTTATTTGGTATTTAATTGGTCGGTCAGAAATATATGGATAATATGTTATATGTTAATGAACCTTTGTTTTGTGGCGATGTCTGAAAATGACATCAGATAATTTTGAAAATAGCGATGGAGCCACGAGGAGGTAGTTGAGTCTCACATATCGATGTCGAGGAGAATGTGCATCGAGGAAGGCGATCCTCGTACAAACAACAACCTTATCCAAATGATGAATGATGGATTTTATTAGGAGGCTTTATGCAATTCTTGCGACATCGAGTGAGCTCTTGTCTAAAAATGGAGGTAAAAAACTTTGGAAACTTTCGGACGATGATTCTGCTAAGCGGTTTAAGGAAGGCTGGGACCCAGCGGAGTTTATAATGAAACCGAAAACCACTTAAGGTGGAAGCATGGATAAGCGAGATCACCCGAGATATTTGATGTCTTGGGATGCTCAGAAGAACAAAAGGTTCCTTCGCCACATTCATGTATTCGTGCGTGAAATGATTATTGGTGGAAATCATAAAAGCGTACCTGACTGGCCTTTTCGAGATGTCTTGGGAGGAAGTTCAAGAGCTATTGACGATAAGTACTTTCAAGAGTATTAAATCACATGAAAGAAGTGGGTTTATCAATTGGAAAAAAACAATATGGCCAGGTAATAATGCATGATACGAGGCTAAATTTGCGAGAGTTATCGGTTTTGCATCCCATTTTGGTCGATAATGAGGAAGCGAATGGCGAATGTTTTAAGAGGTTTGAAAGAAGGAGATACGTCGATATCTTATTTCTCGTAAAGCGTGTTTGTACTTTCGGATGTTGTAAATAGGGCTCGGATTATTGGGCCTTGATAGCAGTCAGCGTAGCTAAGAAAGCAATGGCGACATAAAAATACGGTGGTATCGGTCGTAAAGCAGTGTGATAAGCGTGGAGGAATTAACGTCGGCTGAAATAGTAACCACTTGGTGGTAATCATTGCGAGCGATAAAATGGACATTTCAGAAGAGGAGATTCAATGATGATGGAAAGGCGTCATTTGACACCCATTGTTAAGGAAGGAAGCGACCACTATCGTATGCTTCAAATGCGGGAGAGAGGACACATCGGTCCAAAGCTAGCGATGTAAATCAAGCGTGTTATAATTATGGAAGATAAAGGTCACTGGCTCGATTTTTATCGTTCACTAGAAAGCAAGTTCGAAGCTAGGATGGAGGCACCCAAAGTAAGTAGTATGCACACTGGCGATCATGTTTGATGATAAGCGTATACTTTGAAACAATCTTATTCGTTTATTAATAAAAAGTATTAATTTATTAAAGGCTTTTAATTATCTACATGATCTTTGTTTTATAATATGTGATAAACCCGTAGTTTTTAAGCAATAACTTTTAGAATAATGATGATGATCGTTACAATGAGATCTAAATTCTTAGAAAGCTTAAAACTAAAATAGTTCCCAATCGTTGGATTACTAAATTGGGGATTAGTAAATCCTGGATAGATTGGTACATCGTTGCTTGCTCGTTGGATGAGGATGATTGATCTCGTGATCATTTGTTGTGGAAGACAACTAAAGCAAGTATGTAGAGTCTTTATTAGAATAAGTTCAACTGAGCAGCAGCTTCATTGAGGAATACCTAATAGAGTTTTACTTTTTATCGATACAGAATTCTGTAGTGATAGTAATCTGAGTAATCCTTGGACTTGAGATCATCATAGTATATCTTATTATGTATGATGAGTTATACTTTGACTTATTCCTTAAGACCCTTAGGGTATATCGAAAAGGTATGCTTGGGTATAACAAGTTTTATACGTGGAGATAATATATGATCGATAAAGAATCTACCTTACAACTAAAGAAGAGAAATATCTATGTGATTCGATAAATGACAGCCCAGGTAGTCCTTGGCGACGAGAATGAAATTAGAAAGGGTTTCTAATTTGCATTATTTAGTGTTGTGCATTTAAGATGAATCACATATAATTAAATAAAAATAAGACTTGTGATAATTCCATGTATATATTTAATTAGGACGTTGTATGGTGGAAGAGATTGTATTGTCTGGTAACTTCTATTTACTCAAAGGTTCTTTTTATGATTAATGTTGAAATCTATATTATGTCGGAAAATCGTTGATCATTGAGGGGAGAACATCACTTATTGTAGAATAAATATTATTTATTTAAATAAATTAATTATTTAATTTATTTATGTAAATAAGATTAGAATTGATACAATTGATTTATTCACGTAGGTTTAATATGGAGAACTAAAAATTACGCACCGTAAAAGGAAGAATAATTATTTAAGAAATTAATGGCATAATCGTAATAATATATTAAGTATATTTAATTTAATCATATGGTGATAGAATAAATTAAATAGCTTAATATTATTATTTAATATTTAGAAATATTAAATATAAATTAATAAGAGGAGTCTTATTAATATTATTACAATTATTATTATTTTAATTTCTAAAAGAGTTTAGGAATTAATTTAATATAAGCACTACCATTTATTCTAATTGGATTAAGAAGGAAAATTAGTTAAAGGGTTTAATTAATTATCCCTAATAAGATTAGGAGCTTAATTAATTAAAAATTTAATTAATTAAATAAATCCAATTCCTTAATTGTTAAGGTGGGTTTGCCGTTCATAAATAAGAGAGTCTTATTATGGGTGAGGGGTTGTTGACTTCTGACATATACGTAATAATTTCGATAGTTGGAGAGTACGTTTCTTTTACATAGAGATAGAAAAACTAGGGTTTAATTGACTGACACCATTTTCTTGAATCTTTATTATTCCTTGGTGGATCTTGCTTTAGAAGCCCGAACACTTGGGTAAATTTAACGTTGATCGAAGGAAGGAACCAAACCGGTGGATTCGAGTTGAGCGAAAAGGATTGGAGGTGAACTTGTACGAGGAAAGCTCGATCTTCAAAGGGTATGATTCTTATTTGTTCTTTTTCGTTTAATTAATAATTGTCGTAATAAAGGTGATCCGGGTTTATGGTTTGTAAAATTTTAAATTCGTTTTTTTACGTTTAAGCTTATTTTTGCAATTTGATTGCGTTCTTGAATATTACAAACCTAACCTGGCCGTCAGGAAAAGTCAAGCCCGGTGGTACGAGGAGGAGAACATTTGTAGTGACCTCCGGAAAGGCCGAACCAGATAGAGGTCATCACGGGAAAGCTTATCATAAACTTCATGAAGTCTATACCTTATTTGATCTGGGGTTCTACCCGTTCTTTTATTTCTCTACTTGCGGCTCGATGTTTTAAATTTGACTCTGGAGAAATTAGACTTTGGCTTATCTGTGGAAACTTCCGGTTGGAGAAACCTTCATTACATCCACGGTTTATAAGTCTTGTTTGGTTCGAAAATTGGTACCCACATTACTGTCGATCTTATTGCATTAAAATACTTGCATTTGATGTAATTACAAGTTGATTGGTTAAATATTCATCATGTAAAAATTGATTGTTTTTAAGTAAAGTTATTGCTTTTCATATTTCCTAATCGACCTATTATCTTGAATTAAAACAACCAAACCATTAAAAAATCAATCAACTCGTAAATCTCGACCGTAAAATTTATTCGTTTATTAAAAATGGATGTCGAGCTTTTCTTGGCTTCGTATCGCGGATCTAAACAAAAATAAATCGTCGATTTGAATGATATTTCTATTATTAATAGATTTCTGGCGTATTCCTGAAGAACTTCTGGCCTACCCCTAGAGGCATGAAATTGAATTTTGTATGGAACCTTGAACTCCGATACAAAACCCATTCTAAAGCCCATGTCGAATGGCTCTATTAAACTTGAGGAGTTAAAGAGCTTCATTGCAGGAAATTGTTAGACATTGGCTTTATTAGTCACTAGTGCTTCTCCTTGGGTGCTCTTTTACATTACGACCGTGAAGAAGAAAGATGGGAGATGTCGACTTTGTATTGATTATCGGGAGTTGAATCATGTCACCGTCAAAATGGTACCCGTTTGCCCGCGTATTGATGACTGTTTGACCCGGTTCACGAGGGCGAATTCTTTTC
>CM035162.1:65759428-65894431 GCA_020205615.1 Panax quinquefolius
TTTAAATAATTTATTTAATATAATAATGAAATAAATTAAAATACCTTTAATATTAAAAAATATTAATTATTTATGAAATATATTAAAGTTATTAAAACTAATTTTTCGGACTTTAAAATAATTTTAATAATTTATTTTGTATTTTACTAATTAAAAAGCCATTTTCTAAAATTATTTAATAATAATACAATTTTTATAATAAAATGCCTAATGAACCACCTATAGCCTACAGGCAAAGTCGATATAGATGTTCTTAAAATATTCATCATGAAAACACAGAACATTATTAGCCGGTTTGAGGACTTCGTTTGACGAAACTTAAATCGATTATATCATTGCGTTACGGGAGAGTCCTGTTACCTTAATCTTACAGTATGCAGTGTAATACTACAAGACTGAACAACGAGCATGAACAAATCACATAACAAAGAAGAAGATCGATGATCGCCCGAAATAGCTTTCTAGAGTTGTTATTCGTTTTACAGAGTTACCTAGAAATGAAGAAGAGCAGTTCACGCTTCATATTTGGCTTCCACAACTCAATCTAAGTGTTAAGCTTTTGTGATATAAAGTTTCATATAAGAGGCAACATGTAACTTAAGAGATCTATTACAAACATCAACAAAACAACAACGTAATTGCAAAGATCTTGTCACGGTTCGAATAATGCCGAAGCCATTGACTCATGAACTTTTCCGGTTGCCGATAAAAGCTCATCCGTGAACCTTTCCGCTTGGTCGACCATCCCAATCTAAGATATGTTTGGCGGTAGCGATATAAAGAGCATTAACACATAGTATAACTACGTGCCTATAACTTTAATGCAGCAGCAAACACAAATCCATGATAGTTTACACTGGATCGAGCGTCGAAAGTCTCATGGGCGGATGGGTTTACCCAAATATTTAATGCTTGACGTGGCGGTCCAATCCAGCATTTTACCTCGATTATCTTGCCGATCTGTTTATGATGAACTTCGATTCTTGATCGAGATCGAAGAGATCATAGCAGCTACAAGAATAAATCTTCATACAATAAAAAGTACAAAATAGACTAATTACATCTTCAGTCAGCGTTAGATTGACGACATGACAAAATATTTTTTCCAGTTTTTTGAGAACATCAAATTTGAGCTATAGATGTTATGGATCTAACATCTATCAACCGGATCATCATTATTATACATAAACAACTTATTAAAACGCAGAATCATAACATCTAACAACGAATTGATGATCCGAGGATTTTCAAGTTAGGGTTTATGCCTTTAACTTTGATCAATCTTGATCTTAGGGTTATGATATGATATAGATGTTAGTAGGGGTTGGTGTTGGGGCCAGATATGCCTTATAATTTAGTTGGTTTTGAGGAGAGGATTAGTGGAGCAAGTGGACAAATGAGCTAAATGGGACTTTCTCTATCTATTGATCTATTATATAATGTTGTAATGGCTATGGGTGAGATATGTCAGTACGATTTGTATTTATTTGATACAACATTGAGAAGTCGAGGTTGGCGACAACTCGACACTTGGCAAAATCCAATAATGCACAAAGAGTAAAAAAAGGGTCATTTGGCTTTTTTATTTTTAATGGCAAAATCGTAATCTTCGACAAACCCCTTAGGGTTTGACCCTTAGGATTAACCACAAGGTTTTAACCTGAAATGAATTTCTAAGTTTTTTCATTTAGGGTTTAAATTAAATTAAAAATAAAATTAGTTTCTAAAAATATAGAAATTTAGGGTTTTGTTAATGGTTAGGTTTTCTAATTACATTATCACAGAGAATATTAGGGTTTAAAATTCACTAATTATAATTAACCTTGCTAATTTAGTAATTAGGGTTTATAATTTTGATAATTCTAATTATTAGAATTTGGGTTCTAGATATTAGGGTTTTAAGTTACTAATTAGGTTTTCTCGTAATTAGTAATAAACTCTACTATAAATGATATTAATCACATTAACACAATTTCTGGTGACCGATCAGACACTCAGTTTAGATTTCAAATTAGGGGTTTCTAATATCGTATGAAATTAGGATTTTATAATTAGGGTTTCTAAAGATTAATTAGGGTTTCTGAGATTTTTAATTAGGATTTACCTAATTAATCATTTAATCTATGACATAAATAACACGAGTTATATACTTGATCTTGAATTTCCATTTGAATTTAAAAATAGGGTTAAACAAATTAATTGATGTTTTGTCATTATACTCCGTAATTGATCGACCATTATCAATAAATACACTCCATATATATTTATAGTTAATGAAAAATCAAAAGTAAAAATTAATATTATATTATTTATTCTTATTCTTGATAAAATTCTAAAATTAGGTTTAGATTCCATATCTCGAGTTACCTTGCCAATTTAACATTATTAATTAAGATTCTGATAATTAACTTAATTAATCTAGCTTAAATTCATATAATAAAATAAAATAATAATTCTAATACTGCCATACTTTGTCCATGACTTAGTTTTTATCTTTCGTATAATAACATATCGATTATAAGATTATTTTACTGATTAGAATAACATATCACAACATATGCCTTTTGCTTATTGCGTTCCGACACATAACCTAATCACATTGCCACTTATATTCAACCAGTCGTTGGATCCTGAAACAAACATTAATAATCGAAATATCTAAGTCCAGTTTAATTTCAAAACACGATTGTCTCAAGCGGCTATCGAAGCGACTTTTATTTATAGCTCAATACTGTAATTATCGAGTCCAAGACCTATTTTTATCCCTAGATAATGCCATATATGGTAATTATCGCTATTATCATTAATATTTATTATTTTTAAATGACTTAAAATATTAATTTTAAACTTTATTATAATTTATCGCTTAAATTTTCAAACACACATTAATCCTTATTAAATGATTTAAATATTAAATAACTCTATTATCATTAATATTTAATTAATATGAAATTATTAATGAAACCATTTCAAAATATTAAAGTTATTTATAATAACTTCAAATATTTTTAAAGTAATAATATTAAATTCTTTAAATGATTTTAAATAATTACCATTAATATTAAAATATTAATGTATTATTTATAAAAATATTAAAAGTCATTATTTATAACTTAAAATATTTTAATTCATTTATATAATTTTAAAATGATTTTTAAATTAATAAAACCATTTTAAAACTACTTATTTAATATAATTATTAAATAAATTTAATATCATTAATAATAATTAATAAATATTAAATTATTAATGAAATTATCCTTTAAATATTAAAAGTTATATTTTATAACCTTAAAATATCTTTTAACACTTTATTTTATTTAAAATGATTTTATAATATTAAAATGGGTTTTAAACTAAATTATTTAATATAACTATTAAAATAACTCTTAATATCATTAATTAATAAATAATTAATAAAATTTACCTTTACCTAAATATTGAAAGTTATATTTTATAACTTCAAATATTTTAAATACTATTATTATTATTTAAAATGATTTTAAATATAATAAAATCAATTTTAATTTATTTATTTAATTCGTTTATTATTTGAACTTAATTCATCATTAATAATAATTTAATAATGAAATTTATCACAAAATATCAAAGGTTATAAAAAAAAATAACTTAAAATATTTTCTATACCATAATATAATTTAATAATTTTAAAGTATTAAAATCATTTTTAAATAATTTATTTAATATAATAATTAAATAAATTAAATACCTTTAATATTTCAAAAATATTAATTTTCGAAGCTTTAAAATAATTTTTAATAATTTTATTTTGTATTTATAATAATTAAAAACTAATTTTTTATAATTTATTTAATAAATATATAATTTTTTATAATAAAAATGTCACGAAATAATTCACCTATAGCTTCACGAGGCGATCGATATAGATGTTCTTCGTGGTTCATCATGAAAACCAGAACATTAAATACGCTGTTTGTAGGACTTAGTTTGGACCCAAACTTAAATCGGTGTATCGCGTTTTACGGAGATCTATTACCTTGATCTTCTAGTATCTAGTGTAATACTACAAGACCCAACAACAAACATGAGTAAAATCACATAACAAGAAAGAGATCTGATCGCTTCAAAATAGCTTTCCGAGTTGTTATTCATTTTCTGGTTACCTAAAATGAAGAACAGTTGATTAACTCATATTTGGGCTTCCACAACTTTTTATCTAAGTGTTGTTTTTGTGATATAAAAGTTTCATATAGTAATGACATATAACTTAAGAGATCTATTACAAAATCAACAAAAGCAACAACTTGATTGCAGAAGATCTTGTCGGTCGAACCATGTCGGAACGCCTGAACTTTCTGGGTTACCCTGAAAGCTCATCCGCAGGAACCTTCCGCTTGGTTTGACCATCCCCAATCTCGGGGATGTTTGTGATAAAAGCGATATAAGAGCATTAACTTTGTAGTATAACTACCATCTTATAACTTTAATGCAACAACAAACACAAATCGACAGCGAGTTTACAAGATCGAGGCGTCGAAAAGTCTTGTCGATGCCAGTTTACGGTTACCCAGACATATGCCCGATGGTAGCGTCGGGTGATTTTACCTCGATTATCTTTTATCTTGCGATGCATTTATGATATGAACTTGATTCTTGATCCGGATCAAAGAGATCGCGATACTCACAAGAATAAATCTTCATCTGATAAAAGTACAAAATAGACTAATTACATCTTCAAGGTCCGACATTCGTTTGTCGGACAACAAAATTATTTTTCCAGATTTTGAAGAACATCAAATTTGAGCCCATAGATGTTATGGATCTAACATCTATCAACCCAGATCATCATTATACACCATAAACAACTTATTAAAATGCGAGAATCATAACATCCAACAACAGCGAATTGATGGTAAGATTTTCAAAGTTAGAGTTTATACCTTTACTTTGATCAATCATGATCTTTAGGGTTATGATATGATATAGATGTTAGTGGAAATGTGTTGTTTGAGTGATATGCCTTATAATTTCAAGTTGGTTTTGAGGGAGAGAGATTAGTGGAGAGAAGCGCAGTGCAAATGAGCTAAAATGGGACTTTCTCTCTCTTGATCTATTTATATAATGTTATAATGAACATTCTTTGAGATATGTTGCATTGATTTGTGTTGTATTTCAAAACATTGAGAAGTCATGGGTTGTGAACAACTCGAACACTTAGCAAAATCCAATAATGCACAAAAGAGTAAAAAAGGTCATTTATTTTACTTTTATTTTAATCTTGGCAAATCGTAATCTTAGATAAACCCTTTAGGTTTTGACCCTTAGAGGTTTAACCTGGTTTAAATTGCACAAAAATGAATTTCTAAGTTTTTTCATTTAGGGGTTTAAATTAAATTAAAATAAAATTAGTTTCTAAAAATAGAAATTTAGGGTTTGTTAATTAGTAAGGTTTTCTAATTACATTATACACAGAATATTAGGGTTTAAAATTCACTAATTATAATTAACCTTGTTGATCGCGGAATTTAAGTTGGAAATTAGGGGCTTACAATTTTGATAATTCTATTTATTAAATTTGGGTTCTAGATATTAGGGGTTTTTAAGTTACTAATTAGGTTTTCTTATAACGTGCTAATTAGCAATAAACTCTACTATAAAATGATATTGACGCCCCAAAATAGTATACATCACCCATTCCGAAATTGTTGTCAATACATGGTACGTAAACAACTACAACTTTATTATTACAACAATAAAATCGTGAGTTTGAATACAAATATTATCTTCTAGACAATATCTATACTCAAATAAATCCTCATCACATTTATTGATACATTATTTTACAAAAATGGTGAGGACTACTAAATAACTCTCTCTAGAACTTTCATTCCATACCTCGACTTTCACTCGCTATATTCTCGCCTCCCGAGAAGAAAAAATGGAACAAAAAGGAAAAGGGTGAGCTCAACTAGCCCAAAGAAAGAATATTATGACTAAGATAATATACAACAAATTATCGTTAGTCTTCAACAGGAAAAATCTAATAGAATACAATAGACAACAAATTTTAAATCAATATTCGCAAAATGAAATAATAATTCATTAGAAGAGTTAAGTAGAGAATGCAAACTACTATCTTCTATGTATGAATTTAAAAGTTCATCGCTCATCTTTTATCCTCGTAACATCAATCAATATATATCTCGAATCAAATATTCATCTTTTACTACTACAGCCAAAGATATTCATCACCGATCATGTTCATCTAAACACTGCTCATCTTTGCACTACGGGCCAAAGATATTCTTCAGAAATCATTCATCTTTGCACTACAGCCAAAGATATTCAATAATATCATCATTTAAGACCGAGGATGATGAAAAATATTTTTAAAGAAACGAATCCAAAGAAACAAAATGACAAGGATTAAGGATTAAGGATTCGTATTTTGTTTTTATCCATGTCCAAAAATACCTCAAAAATAATTATAGTGGTGTAAAATTCAAGAATGATCAAAACATGGATACAATCAAAGCTAGTATCCGTATAGATATTTTGGACGAAAAGAAAATTTTTCATTTTTCATGAATAAGGTCGTATTCGTGTGAATAAGATCAGATACGTGAATAAAGGCCAGAGTACGTGAATAAGATCTCTGACACCAAAAAGTTCCAAATTTGATAAAAAATTCAGATCAATATTTCAACATAATGATATTGAAGAAATAATATCATTACGAAAAAAATAATATCCCTTACCTCACAAAGACAAGATTTAGTTAAAACACCTGATATAGGCTATGACTTGAACTTGCAGACCAGATAAAGCAATACTCAAAGTATACTCAAAATACTCACAAGAATACGCCGATAATATAGAGAGAGAAAACTTCAGCTTCGTGTAATTTTCAATTCTAACCTAAGACCCTATTTATATAGAAATCGCTTAGAACACCAAAGAAAAATTTAATTTAATATTATTATATATATCAAAATTCCTACGCCACTCTTGAAATCTGATTTCAGCTCAATAAGCACATGCCACCTTCTAGAAAAAAGTAAGAAAAACGTTTTTCTAATTTAAAATAATTTAAACTTCCAAAATCAATTATTTCTGAGCTTCTAACTTCAATAATTCACAATAAATAGCCCTTTTGTCGAAAATTCAATCTCGCATACTTTTTATAGGAAATTCAATTCTCTACAACTTTATGTAAGAAAGTTTTTCCAAATTCCAAATAGAATTGACCAAATCCACAAACGACGATTTTACAAAGCTATAATCAAATTTCACCAATAAATGGGGTCCACCGACATGTTTAACATGTTTTAAACATTTATTGCAACAAAAATACTCTTCCTCCTCAGATACTCATATATCCCACATTCGTTGTAAAAAATATCACCATTATTATATTATTAAAATATAATAATATATTTAAATGAATTATTTTATCGTAAAAGATAAAATTTCAATTTTCAACAATTGTCACATTAAAAATTTTCTCCATCTATATCCACATAAAATCAATATTTTTCTCATCATATGAATCAATAATTAATTATTCACAAATAATATTACGTAATCACAATATCGACAACCTGTGCAGCTTCCCAAGAAAGAGGGGCTTCCAATAAGAATTTCTCCTTATCGCGCCGCAATTAGGTGACCAAACCTCTCCTGTAGATGTAACTTTCTAGACATTGCTAATAATGTTATCTAATAATATTATTCGATAATATGAATTATTGCTTCGATAATGAAAAATATTGTGTAATGACAATTATCAAAACAACAACAATAATATAAAATATCAACGCAAAGAATTATTAAATCAATAAAATAAAATACGAATCAAGAATTATCAGAACCATTATCGAGTAGTGCCTTCTTTCACGTAAGAATCAATAATTGATGCAATACCGCATGCTACCGTGTTTTAACCCAATTTAGTATTTTAATAAGATTAATTCAGAATAACTACGCCTGTTATTTTTAAACAACTTATATTTGTCGCTTTCTTCATCCAATCGCTTCACATGGGCCCACATTACGGTCGCTACTGTCCGCATTTAATATTCCCTACAAAGATTCGAATATTCCACGACCAAACTAATATTCCCCGACAACAATGAATATTTTATAACCACTCATTTATTTTAAAATATTTATGATTTTACCCATAACTATCCACATTAATCAAATCAACCCTTACTATTTCAAAATAATAAATAGAGAAAATTAAATTTCATTAATAATAAGTTGGGGTCTTACAACCTCCCTCCTTATGAAATTTCATTCCTCGAAATCGACGACGACTGGTGTGTTTCAAAAGGTGAGGATACCTCGCTTTCATTTCCGCTTTCCAATTCCTGTGTCATTTCTAAGCATGATTCCTCCACAAAACTTTAACTTGTGGTATGACCTTTCATAGGTAGGACATGCTCCTTCCTATCCAAGATCTTGACAGTACCTCCTCATCATACGCTAAGTCTTCATTATTTCGTCCTGGTTTCTAACTCTATAACGTGGTTCGGTCTTTCACATATTTACGGCAGTATGATATGTGAAACACATTATGAACACGTAGACATACTTTGAGGTAACGCAAGTCTATAGGCTACATTTCCTACTCGGTCAAGAATTTGAAATGGACCAATAAATCGTGGATCGAGCTTTCCTCTCTTCCCAAATCTTGTAACTCCCTTCCACGGAGCAACTCGCAACAATACACGATCCCCTATACTAAATTCCACGCCCTTTCGATGAAGATCCGCATAACTCTTTTTGTCGATCTTGTGCCGCTTTGTATACGCTGTCGAATCATTTGGATCTTTTCAGTAGTCATATCGTATTAACTCCTGTCCCAACAATGTTGCTTCACCCACCTCATCCCAACATATCGAGAGCGACACTTTCGCCCATATAATGCTTCAAATGGAGCCACACCTATACTTGCCGATAACCGCTTGTTGTTGTAGGAGAATTCCACCAATGGTAAATACTTATCCTAACCGCCTCTTGAAGTCTAGGACACGTAGTCTTAATAGATCTTCAAGAGTTTGAATAGTCCTCTCTCGATTGTCCGTCTGCTTTGAGGATGGTATGCCGAATCAATCAGAAATCCGCGCTCCATAGCTTTTTGCAAGCTAACCCAAAATCTTGAAGTGAATCTTGGGTCACGATCCAAAACTATGGATACTGGCATGCCATGTAACCTCACAATCTCATTTACATATATACTAGCAAGACGCTCAAGGAATAAGTCTCCGATTTGCAAGAAATGAGCAGCACTTGGTTAATCTATCAACAATAACCCAAATAGCATTGATGCCTTGAGAAACCGTAGAAGACCCGTAATTTAAATCCATGGTAATGTGTTCCCACTTCCATTTCGAATCTCAAGTGGTTGCAACGGACCCTTTAGGTACTAGATGCTCCGCTTTTACACGCCGACAAGTTAAACACATCGAGATAAACTTTGCAATCTCTCTTCATATTGTTCCACCAAAATGTATGTCAAGATCACGATATACATTTTAGTACTTCCAGATGGATTGCAAATGGTGTATCAGTGTGCCTCCATCATAATCTTGTACTTCAAATCGAGTCGTTAGGGACACAAAGTCCGGAGGACTCAAGTATTCCTTCTTCATCAATTCTCGCCCTAATAGCTCCTTCTTGATTTTTCTTCTTCATACGACATCACTCCGGCCTGGGTGGCTTGAGCAACCTTAACTTTTTCTATTAAAGTTGGCTCTATGCGATACTTGACATCATCGCACTCATTCCTCGCATATGATCTTCTACTCAACGCCGTCACCTACCACGCTCGCTTTTCCAGTGATGGTATCAATAGTGTGGTCGTAGTCTTCAATAGCTCGAGCCAACGTCACCGCCGCATGTTGAGTTCTTTTTTTCGTGAAGAAATATTTAAGGCTTTTTATGGTCCGAATATATCTCCACTTTCTCCCCATATAGATAGTGCTTCCATATCTTTAGCGCCGAAACGATCGCCGCTAACTCTAGATCATGGGTAGGATAATTCCTCTCATATTCTTTAAGTTGTCATGAGGCATAAAGCTATGACTTTCCCACGCTGATGAGAACACATCCTAACCCTTTGCCTCAAGCATCGCCAGAGATAACAAATCCATCCGAACCAGATGGTATTGTTAGAAACAGCCAAATAAGTCTCCTCTTAATCTCTTGAAAACTCTTCTCGCATTCTTCGCCCAAACGAATTTTTGTATCCTTCCGAAAGTTAAATGAAGTTAATGGAGTAGCGATTCGAGAAAACCTTCCACTTAATCTCCGATAATAACCAAATAGACCCGTAAAGCTACGCATTTCTGGCCACCGACTTCGCTTGTTCCCAACTTCAGATTGCTTCAATCTTCACGTCCACTTTGATACTCCATGTTTTGACACCACGCGCCCAAGAAATGCTACTTCCTCAAGCCGTAACTCGCATTTCTTCAATTTGGCATATAGTTTGTTTTCACGGGCCTTTGGAGTACCAAATTTCAAATGGTGCTCATGATCTTCACGACTTTTAAATATATGAGGATGTCATCAATAAAGACAACAACAAACCGATCCAAATATTCCTCAATACTTGGCTCATCATATCCATGAAAGCCAAGTAGAGCATTAGTCAATCCGAAAGACATGACTAAGAATTCATAATGCCTGCATACTTCTAAAGGCGCCTTTGAATATCCTCGCCTAATCTTCACCGAATTCATAATGCCCATATCGATACCTTCTGACATATTCAGGCGCTCTTAAAACAATATCCTCGCCTCCAAATTCTTCAACCGATGATATCCGTAATCAAGATCGATTTTTCAGAAATACGTTAGAATCAATGTGCCCCTCAGAATCGGTCAAACAAGTCATCAATACGAGGTAGAGGATACCTATTTGATGGTGACATGGTTCAATTCCCGATAGTCAATAAAAGTCGCATACTCGCCTTTTCTTCTTTTTATAAAAAACAGAGCACCCTAAAGGAGATGTACTACCAGATGAATGAAACCGGCGTCCAACAATTCCTCAGAAGTTGGACCTTTAACTCCTCAAGTTCAATAGAGCCATTCGATATGGGTTTTAGAAATGGGCTTTGTACCGTGTTCAAGATCAATAAAGAATTCAACTTCACGCTCGGGGTAGACCGGAAGTTCTTCAGAAATACGCCAGGAAAGTCAATAACAACAGAATATTATTCAAATTTGACGTGTCTTTATTCAAATCCATAACATGGGCTAAGAAAGCTTGACATCCGCTTTTTAATATAAACGAATAGCTTTATGATTAGATATGACATGTTGATTGATTTTAATGGTTTAGTTGTTTGAATTGCATAACAGTCAAGTTAGGAATATGAAAACTAACAACCTTACGAAAATAATCAATTTTGGCATGATGAGTAGTTAACCAATCAATCCCTAAAATAACATCAAAAGCAAGTATCTTTAAAGAGATAAGGTCAACGATGTGTAAGTAATGGTGCCAACTTGAATCAAACAAGATTTATAAACAAAGGATGTGATGAAAGTTTCTCCTAACGAGTTTCCACAGATAGGTCAAAGTCTAATTTCTCCTGAGTCAAGTTTAAACGCTGAGCACAAGCAGAGAGATAAATGAATGGGTAAAGACCCAGATCAAGTAAGGTATAAACTTCGCAAGAATTTATAAATAGCTTACCCGTGATCACCTCGCTTGGGTTCCTCACATTTTGACCAAATACAACAAACGCTTTCTTCCTAACCGCTGACTTTGACTTTTCTAGAATAGCCTTTTGAGTCACCGTCCCTCACGAACTAGGTTTCGCTTACGCATAATCTCGAGCGATATGTCCTTCCTTTCCACAATTATAGCATACCTTGAATCATGTGGATGCTTGACCGATATGTCCCTCTTTCCGATTTATAGTATATGACCGGTGGTCGTTTCCTCCCCTTAGAACCAGCTTGATGCCGCAGACCGCCGTCTTCACATGGTCGTTGTTAAATCTCCTCTTTTAAAATCTCCTCCCGACTCGCTTTCTTCTATTTTCACGGCCATGATTACCACCAGAGTGGTTACCATTTTTGTCCGTCTCGCTTTCTCTCCACCGTTATCATTATTCCTGCTGATCGCTATCTCCGTACGATCCTCGTTATGGTCCCTCATTTGAACATACTCAAGTATATCGCTTCTAACAATTGAGCCCTCAAACAACATCCTAATAGAGAGAAAATTTATGAGAAATGAGATATCGTCGACGCCGGGTTTCAAACCTCTCGTAAACATCCGCATAATGCTCCTCATTCTCCACCAAATGAGGTGCAAACCGATAACTCGCAAACTTTGCCTCGTCTCGAGACACCGCTACGTTGTTTTGTTCTAATCGATGAACTCCACTTCCTTCATACGATTTAACACTTTCGTGAAAGTATTTGTCATTAAATAATTTCAAACGCTCCCCAAGATATGCCGAAAGCGGGCTGGATGGGTACGCTTCACGATTCCCACCAAGAGTCCGCCGCCACTTTAACATAAAGGTGGCGAATGGAACCTTCGTTCTCCGCGCATCCCAAGACATCGAATATCTTGGTAATTTGCTCGACCCATGTTTCCGCCATGATCGGATCCGCTTTCCTTAAATTCGTGGTCCCAACTCTTTGAACTGCTCATTGTGACAACCCGTGAATTGCTATCATTTCCTCCTATATTTTGAACACGAGTCTCCCTCGTCTTATTTTGTATGAACTGCAAAAAAGCTTCTAAACATCCCCTCGCTCATCATCTCGCCAGCTGGTGTTGTTCACGGGAGGAACATTGCCACTTGTTGCGTCGCTCTCCTCCTCAGGTGAGTACAAAGCGCCCACGCCTCATTTCCATTGTTAATATTCTCACCGACATTCTCAAATACCGCCATAAAACAAGGGTTAATTAAGGAAATCAATATATCACATAATATCCTTATATATCGACCAACTAACAAATAAGCTTAGTAGGACACACTAGCAAAGGATTTACTCGCCTCCTCCTCCTAGTTCTATTCCCCGATCTCCGCCAGAGATCATATCCCTAAGCTCGATACCAACCGCGACGCCCCCAAAATAGGTATACATCACCCATTCCGAGTTGTCAATACACGGCATGTAAACAACTACAACTTTATTATTACAACAATAAAACTGTGAGTTTGAATACAAATATTATCTTCTGTATAATATCTATACTCGATAAATCCTCATCACATTTATTGATACATTATTTTACAAAATGGTGAGGACTACTAAATAACTCTCTCTAGAACTTTCATTCCATACCCCGACTCAGCATCGCTATATTCTCGCCTCCCGAGAAGAAAAATGGAACAAAAAGGAAAAGGTTGAGCTCAACTAGCCCAAAGAAAGAATATTATGACTAAGATAATATACAACAAATTATCGTTAGTCTTCAACAGGAAAAATCTAATAGAATACAATAGACAACAAATTTTAAATCAATATTCGCAATGGAAATAATAATTCATTAGAAGAGTTAAGTAGAGAATGCAAACTACTATCTTCTATGTATGAATTTAAAAGTTCATCGCTCATCTTTTATCCCCCGTAACATCAATCAATATATATCTGGAATCAAATATTCATCTTTGCACTACAGCCAAAGATATTCATCACCGGGTCATGTTCATCTAAACATCTGCTCATCTTCAGACTACGCGCCAAAAAGATATTCTTCGAAATCATTCATCTTTGCACTACATGGCCAAAGATATTCAATAATATCATCATTTAAGACCGAGGATGATGAAAAATATTTTTAAAGAAACGAATCCAAAGAAACAAAAAAATGACAAGGATTAAGGATTAAGGATTCATACTTTGTTTTATCCATGTCCAAAAATACCTCAAAAATAATTATAGTGGTGTAAAATTCAAGAATGATCAAAACATGGATACAATCAAAGCTAGTATCCGTAATAGATATTTTGACGAAATTTTTTTTTCATTTTTCGATGAATAAAGGCCGTATTCGTGAATAAGATCAGATATGTGAATAGTGTCAGACGTAAATAATAGTAACTCGACACCAAAAGTTCTAAATTTGATAAAAAAACTTCAGATCAATATTTCAACATAATGATATTGAAGAAATAATATCATTACTTAAAAAAATAATATCCCTTACCTCACAAAGATCAAGATTTCTAATTGAAACACCTGATATAAAGCTATGACTTGAACTTGCACCAGATAGCAATACTCAAAGTATACTCAAAATACTCACAAGAATACGCTCGATAATATAGAGAGAGAAAACTTCAGCTTACGTGTAATTTTCAATTCTAACCTAAGACCTTATTTATAGAAATCGCTAGAACACCAAAGCGTAAAATTTAATTTAATATTATTATTTATATCAAAATTCCTACGCCACTCTTGAAATCTGATTTCAGCTCAATAAGCACATGCAACCTTCTAGAAAAAGTAAGACGTTTTTCTAATTTAAAATAATTTTCCAAAAATAGATTATTTCGGAGCTTCGGAACTTCAATAATTCACAATAAATAGCCCTTTTGTCAGAAAATTCGAATCTCGCGACTTTTTATAGGAAATTAAATTCTCTACAACTTTGCAGAAGAAAGTTTTTCCAAATTCCAAATAAGAATTGACCGAAATCAACAAACGGTGGATTTTACAGGCTATAATCAAATTTCAGTCAATAAATGGGGTCCACCGACATGTTTAACATGTTTTAAACATTTATTGCAACAAAAATACTCTTCCTCCTCAGATACTCATATATCCCACATTCGTTGTAAAAATATCACCATTATTATATTATTAAAATATAATAATATATTTAAATGAATTATTTTATCGTAAAAGATAAAATTTCAATTTTCAACAATTGTCACATTAAAAATTTTCTCCATCTATATCCACATAAAATCAATATTTTTCTCATCATATGAATCAATAATTAATTATTCACAAATAATATTACGTAATCACAATATCGATAACCGTGCAGCTCCCAGAAAGAGGGGCTTTCCAATAAGAATTTCTCCTCATCGGCGCTAAATTAGGTGACCAAACCTCTCCTTAGATGTAACTTTCTAGACATTACCAATAATGTTATCTAATAATATTATTCAGATAAAATGAATTATTGCTTCGATAATGAAAAATATCAGTAAATGACAATTATCAAAACAATAACAATATAAAATATCAACGCAACAATTATTAAATCAATAAAATAAAATACCGATCAAGAATTATCAGAAACATTATCGAGTAGTGCCTTCTTACATAAGAATCAATAATTGGTGCAATACCGCAAAGCTACTTGTGTGTTAACCACCGAGTATTTTAATAAGATTAATTCAGAATAACTACGCCAAGCTATTTTTTTAAACAACTTATATTTGTCGCTTTCTTCATCCAATCGCTTTTACATGGGGCCCATTACATGGTCAAGCCTGTCAATGCATTTAATATTCCCCGACAAAGATTTAATATTCCACGACCAAACGAATATTCCCCACAACAATGAATATTTTATAACCACTTGCTTATTTTGAAATATTTGTGTATTTTACCCATAACTATCCACATTAATCAAATCAACCCTTACTATTTCAAAATAATAAATAGAAAATTAAATTTCATTAATAATAAGTTGGGGTCTTACATCAAGGGTTGGCAACAACTCTAACAACTCCAATACTTGGCAAAATCCAATAATGCGCACAAATTTTTGATAATTCAATTAAATTGGAACATTTTTTATAGTACATTTGAAAACATAATTAAAAGAAAAGTGCACTCATTAAATATTTACACAATTAATATTTTTAAAATTTTATTTTCTTTATTAGTACATATTTATGCTTCCTTTAATTATGGGATGTGTTTTAATTTCCTGATGACATGGCAATTCAGTTTTTTTTTTAAAAAAAAACTGATTTCGCGTTTTTTTGGGGATTGTGTTCATTTTAAATTTTTTTTCTTCCGTATGTCGTCTCTTTTCCTTTTGGAAACCCTTATTTGGTGTTTTGTTTACTTTCTAAGCAAACCCTTATTCTTCTTCTTCTCTGTGTTTACTGATTGATTTCTGGGGTAGATTTTTTGTTGTCGTTTTGATTTTTACTTCGTGCTTGTCGTATTTTGCTTCAGATCGTGTTATTCTCAAGTTTTTTGGTTTGTTCCTATTTATCGGTACCAAATTTTCTGACTTATTTCTCTTTTTTTTAGTGATGGTCTCCACGAGGAAGAGCATGGAAGGAATGGGGGTTAAGAAAGCTGATAGGAAGAGGAAAAGAGTTTCAGAAGATAATTATTTGGAGGATTCGAAGTTATCTGTAATGGTGAAGGATAGTAGTCCAAAGTCTTCTAAACAGGGGAAGAGGTTATTGTTGAAATCAGATGTTGATGATAAGAATATTGGGAGACATTCGAGGAAGAAGGCGAAATCACTGGTGTATATTGATTCCGATTTTGAAGGTTCTGCTGAAAAAGTTGTCAAAGAAGATAAAGTTGAGGCTCATAGCCGGAAAATGGTTCCACGGCAGAAACATTTGAAGGTTTGTTAATTTTTTTTAAGAATTATATTTTTTAGTTGTTTTTGGTTTTTTGTGTTTTTATTTTATGCATGGTGGTGTTTTGGTTTGTATTGTTGTTTTTTTTGTTGTTCAGTAGTATTATGGATGTTGAATTTGTTGTTTGATAAAATCATTGTTTCCATTCGAGTGTATTTTCTGAAACACATTATATTATGTTTTAAGTTTTGTTCAATTTGTTGTTGTTAAAATTTTTGTTTTCATTCATATTTTAGTGTCTGATACAAGTATATTTTCGGTTGGTCCTTAAAGTTTCTTTTTTGTGATCATCTGAGGTTGTTATTTGTTGTAGTTACCTGTTAATTGTTATTTGGTTACCTTCCTTTATATGTTTGGAAACTGATTTTTGTAATAGTTGTGAAAATGTATCATATTTCATTAGAGTTTGTGTTGTTTTAAGGATTGTTCAAATTGTTATTGTTTAAATCACTGTTTTCATTTTATTTTAGTATCAGATACTATTAGATTTATTTTTGGTTACTACATTACATTTTTGTTATTATTTAGATTTATAATATCTTTGGTAACTTGCTTATTTTATTTTTTGTTACCAATATTGAAATGATTGAAACTAGATGATACTATACTTGTTAACATGCATTTTGTTGCAATAAAGTAACATAATAATTGTTATCTGGTTACCTTCCTTTGTATGTTTGAAACCGATTTTTGTAATAGTTGTTAAATTGTATAATATTTCATTAGAGTTTGTGTTATTTTAAGGATTGTTCAAATTGTTCTTGTTTAAATCACTTTTTTTCATTCTATTTGAGTCTCGAGATACTATTAGATTTTTTTTTATTCTTACTACATTACATTTTTGTTATTATTTAGATTTATAATATCTTTGGTAACTTGATATTTTATTTTTTGTTACCAATATTGAAATGATTTGAAACTAACGATACTATAATTGTTAATATGTATTTTGTTTGATGAGAAGTAACTTCGCTAATTGTTATTTGGTTACCTTCCTTTATATGTTTAGAAAGCCATTTTTGTAATAGTTGTTAAAATGTATAATATTTCATTAGAGTTTGTGTTGTTTTAAGGAATTTTCAAAATGTTATTGTTTAAATCATTGTTTTCATTCTATTTGAGTATCGAGTTACTATTAGATTTATTTTTGGTAAATACTTTAGATTATTGTTATTATTTAGATTTATATTATGTGTAACTTGTTATTTTATTTTTTGTTACCAACATGCAAATGATTGGAAATTAACGATATCATTCTTGTTAACATGTATTTTATTCCAATAGACTAGGAGATCGATGATTGTTGATGATTTTTATTTAAAAATTATAATTAATTTTAGTTATGATCAATCATTGAAATTGTTTTGGTTATCATTGATATTGTTCATTTAAAAGTTTTTGGTTTAAAGTTTTAATGTAGTTTTTAATTTGGTTAATGTGTTTTTAATGTAAGTTTTGCATTTTCAGATTTGGGATCTATTACATGAGGAGAATAACAAAATTTTTCAAAGAAAAGTAATTTATTGGTGTGATATGGATGTTCCTAATATTATCAAGAACAAATTGTCTCGAGGTACAATAAATAAGTTTAGGTTGACATGTTTTGGAAAATTTTTTAGAGTTTGGGCGACCACAAATGTTTTCACAGATTATTCATCGAGGCTTTGATTAGGGAAGTTTATCAAAGGGATGATGGGGAGTTAATGGTTTTATTTGGTGAGAGACGGGTAAGGTTTGGATTGCCCGAATTTTCTTTGATTTCTGGCTTGAATTGGCTAGGAAATGAAAATATTGATGGTTTTAAGGGGATTCAAAATCCGTTGGTGGAGAAGTTTTTGGGTGATGAGGTTGTCACCCGTTCTACTATTGGCAAAATATATAGGAGCGTTGTTTTTGATGATGATGATGAGGCAGTTAGGATGTCCATTATTTTATTAGTTTATAATTTCATTCTAGCTTCCGTTTCTGACAATTATCTTGATCAAACTTTGTTCAACTTTTTGTCTTATGGGGATATTGAAAGTTATCCATGGGGTAAATTTGCATTTCAATGAGACAAAAGAATTCTTTATCCATTGCGATCGAGGGTCATATAAGGAAGGAAGTAAGCACGGTGGGGTGATTTACAATTTTATAGGGATGGTCATTGTAAATCTTACAAACTTAATGGATTGCCTTATGTGTTTTTCAGTTTTTTGTTTGAAACAATACCTACTTTGAAAGTCAGAGGATTTTGTGTTGATGACCATGCTGCAGAGTTGAGATTATTTAGATGGAGGGAGTTAGGAAAGCCTCCCAAAAATGAGAAATTGAATGACCTTATTTTTGGATCTGGTCAGGTATGTTGGTTTCCAGTTGCTTTATATTTGGTTTCCATTTATATTTTATATTGGTTTTTGTTAATTTTTTTTTTGTATTGTTTTGCTTATGTTTTATATTTAATCTTTTTGACATGGTATATTTGTTGTTATTATTATTTTTCAGTTGATCGTTCAGAATATTGTTCCTACGGTTGATGAAAAGGTTTAGTTGGGGTTATGGGATTTCCATTTATTTAATGGAAATGATATTGCAGGCAAAATTTCTTATGTTAAAGTTGACTCATCAAGGAAGTTTAATGATATTGGGTTTTCTATTTCTGATGTGGAAGAAGTTATTGATAAATGGGTAAAACCTTTAGAAGGTAAGATGATGGAGATGAAAAAAGATATTGAGAATTTGGGTGTTGAGTTAAAAGACCAACTGCAAGTGTTTCAAATGCAGATTTGCATGGATATAAAAAAGATGATTAGAAAGTTGGTCAATGGTCAGTCTAGTTATAGCGAACATAAAAATGTTTCTTTTGTTGAAGATTATGATGATGATGATGATGATGATGATGATGATGATGATGATGATGATGATGGTGATGGTGATGGTGATGATGATGATGCTGATGATGATGTTGGTGATGGTGATGGTGATGGTGATGGTGGTGATGATGATGGTGTTGCTGATAATGATGATGTTGATGATCTTGATGGTTTCTGGTTTGCTTTGATTCGATGATGATGATGATGAGTTGGGTGAGAACGTTGATGTTGGTAATATTAAAGGGAGTGTTGATCCTCCTGTTAGAGTTGTTGTTGGAAATCAGTCTGAGGAAGAGGATGCACAGGTTTACATTTATTTTAGTTTTTCATTTTATTTTTCATGCTTATTAAGTAAATGCTTACTTCTTTTTGTTTTTTATTAATGTATTCAAAGCAAGAATGTTGGTTTAAATTCTTACTGGAAAGAGATAGTTGTTATATACTCTAGAGGGGTTAAAATTCATGTTGATGATGAAAAGGTTAATCATTTTTTTAAATGTTATTTTTTTAACTTTGTTATATTTATAAACTGTTTTTTTTAATAAATTTGAGAAGATGGATGATGTTCCTAGCTTTGATATTTTAAGTCAATCTAGTGGAAAGAAAATTGTTGTTTTACCCCATTGAGGTTTGTTATTATTTTTATCAATGAATTTAATTAATTTGTTGTATTAGTTAGTTTGCTATAGTGTTTATGTTTGTATTGATCAAAATTTTTGTTTTTTAACTTGATATTGACCTTGTTTTTTTTGTGTCATGTATTGTAAAACATTACGGAGGTAATAAATTCAAGGATCGACATTTCTATACTTGATGAGTGGTGTTTACAACTCGAGTTTAATTCAATGTTTTGAAGTTGAAAAATCTGCTGCAAGACCAATTGGCAGGCCTGTTCGCACGGTTGCGAAGAGTGGTTTTGAAGAGTCCTTTTACTTCAAAGTTTGGTTCAGCTGGTTCTACCTCTTCAGATGTGGATGTTCGTCAATTACCCCCAGCTCTATCAGCATTTCCAGATATCTGTATGTGTATTCCTTCAAAAGATGAAGATGTTCTTTTTGAGCAGTGGTTTAAGATTGGATTAAATAACCGGAAAAGGTATGTATATTGGAGTATAATATATTTTCATTATGTTTTTTAGTAGGATATAAAATAATTTCCTTGGTTTTTGCATTGTGTTACTGTTTTGAAGGATTGAAAAGTTTTCGGGTAACAATGACAAAATTGAGCCTTCATTCAGATTTGGGTCTGTGTCAATAGCTTCAAAAATGTGGTTTTACAAGCTTAAGACCCCAGGCCAGTGGCTTGATGATGATGTGAGTTTTTTTACCTTTGAATACATGTTTGTTAGTTTCGGTCACCTTATTGAATTATATTGGTAACTATTTGAATATTTATTGGAAACTATTATGTTACATTATTATTTTTATTTTTCTTTGTTTAACTCTGATTGTTATTTTGTTTTTAATTTTTGTTCAGCACATCAACATATGCTTGTATTACATTCGTAAAGTGGCTAAGCACTCGAACCAAATTCAAATAAGGGTTACAACAACTGATTGTTGGTTCCATATCAAGTTGACCAATTTATTTGAGAAATATTGTAATAGAAATTGTGATAAGAATCTGTTGTTGGACTCTGGTGATATAGCTGAGTACATTCATGGGTATCTTATGGAAGTCAACACAGCCTAGGTTAACGTCGATTTTGTTATGTTTCCCATTCATATATCGACTCACGGTCATTGGTTCTCGCTTGTGCTTGACGTGCATCGCAGAGTATTTGTGGTTTATAATTCTCTTGACGGGATAGGAATGTTATGCGCACAAATATTATGGATGTGTCTGGCCGTACATCTTTATTCTCCCCATAATTTTGTCTAGTTGCGGGTTTTGGAAGAATAGAAACGGATATTGATTTCAATAGTGTTCCATACCGCAACAAAGGAGAACATGATATCATTGAGCTAGAATTTGCAGAGGGTATTCCGAACAAATTGAAGGGTAAGTTTCCAATTATTTATATTTGTTCAGTTTTGTATATATAATGAAGTCTGTTTTGATTTGTGTTATATATTTATTGTTTTTTCAGCGATTGCGAATGTTTACCATTTGTTTTGCGGCACATTTCATTCATCAGATGATATCTGAAATGCCAAAACCATTTCCGATACTTTAATACCGTAGGAAGCTATGTGTCAACTTGTTTAATCATGCAAGGAACAAACATTTAGTTGGATATGAATCTGACTCAGAATATCCAGGAAGATTAGCTACTGAAGACTAGTATGATTATGAATCTTGATATGGTTATTGGTTGTGGAAATTCGTTGTAATTATTCTGATTTGACGTGGTTATTTGTTGTGGAATATTATGTAATTATTATGATGGTTGAATGATGTATTAATGTTTACTAGTGGAAGTATGAGTATGTTTTGTTGGTTCACATTGTTGTTTTTTGTTTTTTATTTAATTTTTGTACTTATTACTGTTAACATTTTTATTTATCGTACAGTTGGTTTCTAAATGTTGATATGATGTTATCTATTTGAATTGGTATTGGTATCCAATTAGTATGGATAATATATTGTAAAAAAACATTAAAAACATTAATAATGTTGTACATGTAATGTGTATTCAAACCAATGACAATGAGATATAGCTGTTGACCCATTTAAATTTATTTTTTTGTTAGCATTTCTAATGTTTTATAAAGTGATTTTCTGTTTGCAAAAAAACAACATTTAACTGTGGCAGTGACTCTAAACTGTGTAAAGAGAGTTTCCATTTATCGTAATCATGTGTACAAAGGTTAGGTGGGTTCAAAACCAAACAAGTAAATGACAACAATGTGGAAGTGGAGGAAAAAGCTAAACAGAAACCTAATCAATGTTTCACTTACAGACTTGAATAGTAAAACAGAGACCTAAGCTGCTCTACTTCCCCAACAACCAAAAATGAGTAGAATTGAATATGTGTCAACCGAAAATGTTTAGGGAATTAGTATGGATAATTATTTTATGTAATTTTATTTTTTTAACATAAATGCAGTTGGTAGCCAACATTTCATTTCTGAGTAACTATTTTAGTTTTAAATAATAACCAAAATATACATAAATATATCAAGAATACATTTTATTTTATTTGTAATTAGAACTACTTGTTTTTTTAAAGATATTAATTAGAATAAAAACATTTTAAAAAGGGTAATCAGTCATAACAGGAAACTATATCACATTTTACACACTATTTTATGTTTTTTTTCATTTGTTATGGTAGTGATGGTTCACTAACAACATATATTGTTTATAATAAACAGTATTTGAGGTTTATGAAACATTTATATTAATTTAAAAATACTCTATTAATTAATTTTAGTAATTTTATAGTTTTTTAACATGGTACGGTTAGTATCCAAAATTTCATTTACAGGTATTTATTTTAGTTTTAGATAGTAACCAAATAGTACTTTTATAGTTTTTTAACATGGTACAGATAGTAGCCATAATTTAATTTACAGGTATCTATTATAATAAACAGTTTTTTGTGGTTTACCAAATAGTTATATTAATTAAAATTAATCTATTAATTTAATTGTTGGTACTTGCAAATTTTTTTCATTTTACACTTGGTATACAAAATTGCATTTACAGGTAACAGTTGTAGTTTTAGGTAGTAAAAAAAATATACATCAATAAATATATTATACATTTGTTGATTTGAAGATATAATTACTTATTGTCAAAAAGAAATTAATGAAAAATAAACATATTTTAATATTGTGCAATATAAATTTTTATTTATTTAATCAATAAAATGATTACAATATGAATGTATACTGAGCAACCACAGTAATCATCAATGAGTCTGTTACAAATTTTATTGGTTAAAAATGAAATATATTACAACGTTTTCGGCTCCAAAATTTATGGATTATTGCATGTTTTTTTGTTGTGTCCTTTTTATTTGCATCGTCTGCATTTATTTTGAATGATATTTTCAGACACATGCTTGTACCTTCCAATCTTTGGTCGTCCAGCTGGTCTTCTTGTATTTGGTGGTTTGGCACATATGTTTTTAATCTCGTCTGGAACATTCCAATTCTCTTTGTCGTCCAATGGCATGACAGAAGTTGAATATGTGTCCATCAAAGATTTTTTTGAATAGTATTTTGAGCAAAAATCATAACAGCTCATATTCTGTTTGCTAATAACAGCAGCAGCGTGTGAGCAAGGCATTTCATGGTATTGAAATTTAGGGCATGTGCATGTTTCTTTTCCCATATCCATGATAAATTGCTTGGTGACATCATAAACAGTAAAAATCACTAGGTCTAATGTCTCAACCTACAACAAATTTTAATAGTTTAGTTAGTATGTATAATAATTTTTTTTTTAAAAAAAATATATAGAATAATTAAAGTTATATGTATTGTTAGTAACTTTTACGGTTTATTTTGGTAACCAATAATTCATATCGTGGTTTCATATAATTGTTAATGATATTTTTTTTCCAAAAATGTGCAGTAACAATTTATGGGCTTTATGGCTGACCTTAAGTTTCTTTGACTCGTTGATATTATCTTGTAATCTTCTCTCAGCTGTCGTGGATAGATTTGTGAATGTTGATATTGCTGACTGTTTGTTTGTGAAATACCACCTTTGAACCATACAACGTAGGCATTCAATCATCGACGCAATTGGAAGATCTCTAATTCCCTTGATTGCATGGTTAATAGACTCAGCGGTGTTTGAAGTCATTGTTGAATACCTGCTTACAGTTCCATGCAACCTCGTGCACTTTTCTAGCTTAACTTCTTCCTCCATATATGTTCTTATTCTATTATCAATTGCATCAAGTTCAGCCATATATATGTTGAATTCTTCTATAGTGTAAGCCTACAAGTCACGTTGTATGCTTTTTTATATCTTCTCCTTTCTTTTTGAATCTGCTTTAATATTTTTTCGAATATGGTAGGTGCATGAACCGTGCATGACATCGAGGAACACACACGCTTAAGTCCCTTGATAATTGCTTCATGTCCATGCGAAACGATGCAATCGTCCTTCTCTAACACCACAAGCATTTCTCAAATTGATGAAAACCATCTCCATGATGATTCATTTTCACTGTCAACAACTACAAAAGCAATCGGTATGATGTTCCTATTTGCATCTTGCGTGCTTCTTGTGGCGATGTACCCAAGTAGTTTGATCAGTATGAATGTCCCATCAACTACAATGATTGGGAAACAATGTTGCCAAGCTTCGATGGATGCTCTATCATAAGAAGAGATATTTGAAGCTACCATTTTTTTCCAACTCCAATGATGTGATGGATCCTGAAATGAATTTTAAAGTAAGGTTAATGTAATTATATACAATAATTATAGTCCAGATTTGTAGATATGATTACTATGTGTATTACTTTTGCTTTATAATAACTTATATTTTTATGTCTTTATAGTGTTTAGATGGTATCTAAAATGATGTTTAATAGTTTCAATTCATTTATATATTTGTTTTCTGTAAAGATCAAATTTAGTTTTATTCAATTAAAAATAGGTAGTAGCCATATATGTATTTGTAAGTGTCTAAACTTCTTACTTTGAGTAACCAAAATAGCTGAAACATTTAATAAATAGTTTGCAATTGCTACCTGGATTAGTTTTTTGCAACATGTGCAACCAAGAAGGGATCAGAGTGTAGTCATGTGGATTTCCTCTTACTTTTTTTATTGCTTTTTCCTTTGATCTCCATACTTTTTGGTAGGAGATGGACACGTTATACTCCGTCATCATGTCTTCCACAATGTCTGTTGGTGTGTAAATTTTCTTGAAGTTAGTTAGTTTATGCTTAATGCACTCACTAACCATTTCACTGTTTGCTTGTCTGTGATATCCAAGCAATATGTTTGACGAACAAGTGTGTACATCATTAAATTCTCTTACCTTGAACATAGTTGTTTTCCGAAACTTTGATGCTCTTAGTTTCCACTTGCAATTTCCATTGTCTAGGCATACCAGAACAAAATCTCGACCACTTGTTCTTTCAACCTTGTGTTGTCTGTTTCACCTTATGGAATGTAACCTTATTGCTTGTGAAAGGATTTTCTTGTTTATGTAAGTTTGATGTATTTTGACTTCAAACTTATTAGGATCTGAAATGACCTCATGACATTGTACTGCAGTGTTTGATATGTTCTGCTTTCCGACTGTTTCTTTGTTAATTACTTCAATTGCCAGCTGCTCAACATATTGTGATTCATTTTGGTCTTCTTGTGTTGCCAACGAACCAAATTCATAATTCCACGGTGTCAATCTCATTGGCGTTTCTGCTTGTACTATATATTCTTCTTCATTTATCACGTTACGTAAGCTTGTAGTCCCTCCAATGATTTGTTCATAATCTATAATTAGTGGAAATTTGACATGATCATCTGATCTTCTACAGACTTCCATATAGAATCTTAAGGTTGTTTCATTTGTCACCTTGATTGGAGGAATGTTGCTTTTAATCTGAAATTTGATTGCCAATTTCATTGTGTTGTAGTCCAGATTTAATGCAGTACATATCATGTTGTGCATTTCTGTGAATGAATAGTTTGAAGGTGTTAGTAGGCCGGTAACTTCAAAATTTGTATATTGGCTACTGTCGGTCCACGTTCCGTTGAAGTAAACTACAATTGGAAGCATTTCCATGGTCTGAATACTGAAATAGTAACATTCACACAATAATGTAATTAGTATCCAAATCTTTATATGAATGTTTCCAAATATTTGTATGCGTAATGAATTATGAATGTTAATGTTTCTCAAACTATTTTGTAACTCATATAATTCATATACACTATTAAGATACTAAAGCAACTTTATTAAGTAACCAAAGTAGACGTATTTAGTATCAATTATTATGCATCAGACTGCTTTCAGTTTTTTTATAAACAAATCACAATTTAAAATGCCCTTAAGATGAAATACTATATATTAAACATTAAAAAAAAGTAATCCAAATATTTATATGAAGGTTGCCAAATTTTGATATAAATGCTTACAAATTATGCATTTATAACAAATAGTATTCGATTTCCGAAATTTAAAAAACTATTTAATTGGTTACCAAATTAACATTATTCAGTAACCAAGAGATTCGTTATTTGTATGTCTGTTATTGTGAAGTAATGTTTTCATTCATTCCATATCCAAAACACAAATTATAATGTCCCTGAAAATGTAATACCAAATATTAAACACTAAAAATAAGAAATCCAAACATTTTTATATGATTGTGGCCAAATTTTTGTATAAATGACTCCAAAATTGGCATTTGTAACCAATAGTATTTGGCTACTGAAATTACAAAAGTTATTAACTCGGTTACCAATTTAACATTATTCAGTAAACAAAATATAGGTTATTAGTATATTTGTAACTGTAAAGTAATCTTTTTATTGCTTCCATATCCAAAACACAAATTATAATGTGCCTGAAAATGAAATACCAAATATTAAACACTAAAAACAAGGAATCTAAATATTTTTATATGAATGTGGCCAAATTGTAATACAAATGACTCCAAAATTGGCATTTGTAACCAATAGGTTTTGTCTACTAAAATTAAAAAAAACTATTTAATTGGTTACCAAACTAACATTATTCAGTAACCAAAATAAAAGTTATTGGTTTCTTTTGTAATGTAAAGTAATGTTTTCATTGCTTCCATATCCAAAACAAAAATTATAATGTCCTTGAAAATGAAATACCAAATATTAATCACTAAAAACAAGGAATCTAAATATTTTTATATGAATGTGGCCAAATTGTTATACAAATGACTCCAAAATTGGCATGTAAACCAATAGTATTTGTATAATCGATATTACAAAAGTTATCTACTCGATTACTAATTTAACATTACTCAAGAACCAAATTATAAGTTATTGGTATTTTTGTTATTCTTGTAAATTAATGTTTTAATTACATCCACGAGCAAAACACAAATTATAATGTCCCTCAAAATGAAATAATAAATATTAAACACTAAAAACAAGGAATCCAAATATTTATAATAATGTTTCCAATGTTTTATATAAATGTTTTCAAAATTGGCATTTATAACCAATAGTATTTGGCTACTGAAATTACAAAAAACTATTTAATTGGTTACCAAACTAACATTATTCAGTAACCAAATTATAAGATATTGGTATCTTTTTTATTGTAAATTAATTTTTTCATTGCTTCTATATCAAAAACACAAATTATAATGTCGTATATTTTGAACACTTAAAACAAGGTAAACAAATCTTCATATGAATGTCCCCAAAACTTTGTATGCGTATCAAAATTGTAGTGAACAACAAATATTTTTTGTTATAAATATTTCCCCTGAATTTGAATTCGTAGGTAACAAAACATGATTTCAATTTATATATATTAACTGATTTGTACCTTTATATTCAGTATCCAGATTCGGTTTTCAATCTTTGTTTATATATCTTCTTTCAGTTTCGGAAACCTCTGATCGGTTTTGTGCATGTCGATTTCTGATACTCTGTTTTCGCTTTTTCGTGCTTCAGAAACCTCTGATCGGTTTTATGCTTCTGTTTCTTATCGATTGATCTTATCTTGAAGATAATCAATTAGTTGAAGATGATGATTATCTGTAGAAATTTCAGATTTGGTCTGAAAGTAGAAGTATTCGTTTTTTTTTTCGTTGATTTTTGGTATTTTTTTAGTATGTAACTGACGTGAATAGTGGAGTAGTTTTCTCCTTAAATTAAGGTGTTTGTATTTCAGTTGATTTGGTTTATATGACGTGGATTGCACTACTATTGGTATTAATTTATATTATTGCATTATTAATATAATTAATTAATTGGTGCAATATTATTGTAATATCTTTCTAATACTTGTATACTTATGTAAGGACCCTATTAAATTTGGGTTCTAGATATTAGAGTTTTAAGTTACTAATTAGGTTTTCTCATAATTAGCAATAAACTCTACTATACATGATATTAATCACATTAACACAATTTCTGACTGATCACAAACTCCAGTTTAGATTTCAAATTAGGGTTTCTAATTTCAGAAATTAGGATTTTATAATTAGGGGTTTCTAAAGATTAATTAGGGTTTTTAGATTTTAATTAGGGTTTACCTAATTAATCATTTAATACACAACATAAATAATATAACACAGTTATATAACAGTCTTGAATTTCCCATTTGAATTTAAAAATAGGGTTAAAAAAATTAATGTTAGTGTTTTGACAATATACACCATAATTGATCAACCATTATCAATACGTATATACTATACATATTTATAGCACCTCGAAAATCAAAATCAAAAATAATATTATATTATTATTCTTATTCCTTGATAAAAATCTAAAATTAGGGTTTAGATTCCATATCTGATTTACCTTGCTTATTTAACATTATTAATTAAGTTAAAATAAATAACTTAATTAATCTAACTTAAATTCATATAATAAAATAAAATAATAATTCTAATACGCTGCTTACAATACGCAACTTAGTTTTTATCTTTCGTATAATAACATATCAATAATAAGATTATTTTACTGATTAGAATAACATATCACAAAGACATAAGATACGACTTATCAGAAGTCAAAGACATAACCTAATCACATTGCCATTTATGTTCAACAGTCATTGGATCACAAACAAACATTAATACAATCAAAATATCTAAGTCCAGATTAATTTCTAAAACACGCTTGCAAAATTTATTTACTTTATCGAGTAATTATCGAGTCCAAGACTCTATTCTCAGAGCTTTCAATATATGTAATTATCAAATATATATTATTTTTAAATGACTTATAATAATTTTAAACATTTATTATAATTTATCATGAATTTTCAAACACCTAATCCTTATTAAATGATTTAAATATTAAATAACTCTATTATCATTAATATTTAATTAATATGAAACTATTAATGAAACCATTTCAAAATATAAAATTTATTTATAATAACTTCAAATATTTTTAAAGTATTAATATTACCCTTAAATAATTTTTAAATAATTACCATTAATATTAAAGTATTAATGTATTATTTATCAAAATATTAAAAGTCATTATTTATAACTTAAAATATTTTTAAATCATTTATATAATTTTTAAATGATTTTTAATTAATAAAACCATTTTAAAACTATTTATTTAATATAATTATTAAATAAATTTAATATCTCTAATAATAAATTAATAATTATTAAATTATTAATGAAATTATCCTTTAAATATTAAAAGTTATATTTTATAACTTAAAATATCTTTAAACACTTTATTTTTATTTAAAATGATTTTTATAATATTAAAATCATTTTTAAACTAAATTATTTAATATAACTATTAAATAACTTTAATATCATTAATAAATAAATAATTAATAAAATTTACCTTTAAATATTGAAAGTTATATTTTATAACTTAAATTTTTTTAAATACCTTATTATTATTTAAAATGATTTTTAATATAATAAAATCAATTTTAATTTATTTATTAGGCAAAGGTGCAAAAATGCCTCTAATGTTTACACGGATGTCCCACTTCCACCCTAAACTATTTTTTTTTCCAAAAGTACCCTTAACATTTCAAAGAGTAGACCACCCATGTCATCATTGGCCAATGGACACACCACCGGACTAATCGCCATTTACGTTGATCATTTTTGCGATTTAGCTTTTCGCCAGAGAGAGAATCGGAATAAGTCGTGATTTTCAAAAGGGGCAAAAAAGCCCTAATCACTTTCACTCTACAAACAGACGAAATCGAAAAGGAGAAGAAGACGCGAGAAGCTTGAAGACCAGTTTGGCGAGAAGAAGGTGGAGCCCTGTTCTGCAAGAAGAAAATCGACATGGCTAACTATTCGTCGTCATCTTCATCATCTGCTCAAAGACGTGCCATTGATGTTGATTATAAAGCTATGCCACTGTGTTATTGTGGGTTAAGGGCTCCTTTGTGGACCTCATGGAGTGAAACAAATCCTGGTAGGAGGTTTTTTGCATGCTCGAAATTCAGAGTAAGTTCTTATAAATTTACTTTGATTTTGTGTTTGAAACAATTCCTAGCAGCTAGTATGCTTGGAAATATTTTACTAACTACAGTTGAATAATGCTTAATATTTTGGATTCAGGAAAGGGGATTCGGGTTCTTTGTATGGCATGACCCATAGATGTGTGAGAGGGAAAAAGTTGTCATAAATGATCTGAAGAGGGAGAAAAAAAATTTGTTGAATAAGGAACTGAATAAATGTTCCCAGGTTGAAATGGCATCTAAAGGACCATCTGAATTATCTGAATTGAAAGAATTGGTTCATGAGTTGAAGAAGTTGAAGTCAAATGGAGATGAAGTTTCTGTGAAACAAATTAAAGAAGTAGACTATTTGAACATGAAGTGCATTGGTGTGTTATTGTTAGTTATATTCATCTGCATTTCTGTAATGCTACTTAGTTAGATAAATGGTTAGATGAATTAGTAGTGTTGTGAATTGTAATGTACCGTAGTTGAAATATGCAGTTAACTTAATGTAATTGGTGAAAATGGTTAATGGAAGTCAGTGTTTTGAAAGCAATCCTTGTTTGAGTAGTTGTTTAGTGAGTTATGCAAGTTTAATATGTGTTTTGAGGATGCTTTGTGACTTGTAATTTTTATTTTACCTGAATGTCAAAGAAGTGATCCATGAACTTGGTTAATGGAAGTCTTATTTGTGTGTATAATTGTGTGACATATGATTAGTGCCAATGAGTTGAGCACTTGTTACTCAATGTAATTTTATTAACATAATCTGATTGTCAATGTGTTGAGGAAGTTTAGAATAATGAACAAAATAAAGAACAAAAAGGTTGTGCCAAATTATATTGCCAACATATAGGCTTGAGAAGCATGTTCATTACATTTCTGCAAACTGAGCATAAACACTTCAATATTGTCCAAACTATACTCCCAAAATGAAAAGCTCAGTTACTCCCAAAATGAAAAGTTCAGTTCCAAAACCATAACTGAAAGAAGTACAATTACTAAGTAGGCTCTAATTACATAATCACTTAGAAGTTCAGTTTCCTGCACTACAATTGGGTGGAATTCCTTGTGACTTGCTTGCATTGCTGCTCATACCAATCCTTTCATCCTTATCTGCCAACAGGTGTGTGGTAGTGATGCAGCTTTGACCCATCCATTGCAGTCCTTGAGGTCTGTAGGTCATGTTGGACATGTTTACAGGGTCACCATCACCTCTATGGTTTATTTTTCTATTGCCAATTGCAGAGGATGCTTTTTTTTTCGCTTTGTCTACTCTTAGTTGAGCTTCATTAGGGATTGAAAATTTGGTGTTGGGGTGAACCAAAGGTGACTGTGTCTGACTGCCTTCATTGACAACAGTTGATGATGTGCCACTCTGTATGTACATAGAATACATTAAGACTGAGCTAAGAAGCTTACACATGAATGTCATAACTGAAACATGTAATTTTGTTGTTAAAAAGCTTACCTTGAATGTCATTGAACCAGTTTTGTCATCATATAACAACCCAAAACCTTCACCATGATTGGATTGCTTCTTAGCATGAGCTCTTACAGCAGATTGAACTTGTAATTTTGACTGCCTTGATCTTGAAGTAGGAGGTGCAGTCATGGTTGAACTTGTATTAAGCCCTACAAAATGCAAAAGTATCAAATATTTGCCCATGCAACATGTGCAACTACTAGCAATATCACAAAATGCAACTCACAGTCACAGCTCATACAAACTATTTAAACTCTTTGATAGAAACTCTTTAAAATACCTGTTTCAGCTTGGCTTGGAGTTGAGATTGATGTGCCACCTTGTGCTTGAGTTTGCACTGAAGATTCAGTTTGGGATTGAGGTGGGACTGAACTACCAGTTTGTGATTGGCTTGCATTGCTAGGCTTACATTTCCTTTTCCTTACATTTCCTTCTCCTAGGCTTTGATTCTAATTTAAGGCAAAGTGTCAATATATATATATACTATATTATAAAACACATAATTAAATAATTGAATTACCTTTGAACAGCTGCCTTTGTTGTGTCCTGGTTGCTACGTAGACTGCATGTGATGACTTTACCTTTTTTGGATAGCTTTATGACTTTGTTTGTAGGTCTGGACTCAGTTTCCTCTCCTCTTCTCTTAATCTTAGGCCTTCCCCTGTTTTTCTCAACCTTTGGTGCCTCGACAGGTTGATATTTGTCCATTTCATAGAATCTCTTCCCTCTCACTGGCATAATTTTGTACTGATAAGCAGTTTGGTATACATCTTTATGATACATCTTTGAAATATGATTGATAGGGTCCTGTTTGTTATGGACTAGAGCACATATAGCATGTTGGCAAGGGATTCCAGTGAGATCCCATGCCCTACATGTACAAGAATTCTTGTCCAAAAACACAGTGTGTGTGTCCTCACCCTCCCTAATTTCATAACCAGTGTCTCCATTAAAGAGAACAATGCATCCAACTGCTATGCTTCTATTTGTCTGAAAAATGTCATTGCAGTAAGGGCTAAAACAATTTATCCACTTCTCACATGCTGACCCAAGAGTTCCCAACCTGTCCATGGTTTTTTGCCTAATATATTCCATCATAGTCCTAATGGGCTTCTGCCTAGCTTCAAGAATCCAAGAATTGAAACTTTCTACCATGTTGTTATCTACTGCCCAGGATTTGCTTCTGCTACTAAAGTAAGCTCTGCACCATGTATGAGGTGGATAATTCATGAGATCAATTGCTCCCTTTGAACTCATGTCCCTAAGCAACTTCATGTTGTCCTTAAATTCTTCCTCAAAGGTAGACCATGCTGCATTCCAAAATCTCTTCTTCAACTCTCCACCTCTGTGTTTCTTACACCAATTTGCATATATATGACGAGCACACCACCTGTGTTCAGCCTCAGGGAGTACCTCAATAACAGCCTGTATTAAACCCTACAAACAAAAGTTGCACAAAGTTACAAATAATATGACATAAAAAACATTAACTATTAAAATTCCAAAACATTCATACCTTTTGCATATCAGATATGATGGTGTACTGACTGCCATCTCCCAAACCAAGTTGTTCTTGCAACAAAGTCAGAAACCAGGTCCAGTTGACCTTAGTTTCACTCTTCATACATGCCCAAGCTATGGGAAAATTCTGCTCATCCCCATCTCTTCCTAGTACAACAAGCAATTCCCCCTTATACTGTGCCTTCAAAAAACACCCTTCAAGGCCAATGATAGGCCTACATCCTTCCTTCCAACCTCTCTTGCAAGCATCTAAATAAACAAATATTCTTCTAAATACTCTTCTTCCTTCCGTTGATTCATCTGTGGACAACTCTTGTGCTTTAGACCCTGGATTACTCCTCACCAGTTCAGCTGCATAAGCCTCTAACTCAGAATACTCAGTAGTAAAGCTCCTTGAGAATTCATCCATAACCATCCTCCTGGCTCTCTTGCACTTGGAAAATCCAACATTCACTCTCCATTCTTTCTCCACATCTTTTTTGAGGTCTTTAATCTTATAGTTATTTTGCTCAAGTATTTTTTGTTTGTAGAGCTTGGCCAAGAACTTTACTGAAACCCTAGGGTTGCTGAAAATCCTATAACAACTGTTCAATTCATTTAATGTCTTGACAACTAACCCAGGGTTACAACCGTCCTTTGAAACATACAAGACAAAAGGACACCCAGCCTCACATTGGACCCTTATTCTATATGGTTCACTTTTCACATATTTCAATGCCACTCCCCTAGATATAGCATACTTTGATATGGATTCCCTAACTTCAGCTGCACTAGCAAATGTCATTCCCAAGCTGAAATAGGGTGTCTGGTCATTTACATTGAAATGGATAGGCTGTCTTTTCTCACATGGAACCTGACCCTCATTCCCTTTTTTAGTATCATCAGTGTCATCACTATCATCTTCTTTATCAGTACCATCATCTTCCTCACTATCTTCACTCTCCTCTATATATGTAGCATCTTGACTGTCCTCACAACTATCTTCCTCACCAACCCTGCTACCTTATGTGTTTAATGGCACATTAGGATCATCCCTTCTTTCATGTGCTCTATTAATGCTATCAAAAGCATTAAGTACTTCATCACTTTCCATGAAAGGGTCATCACAAATAGGAGGAACATCAGGAGGTGATTCATCATTCAATATAGGGTCATCTATCCCATGTTATGCAAAGAAATCTAGGACAGTTGTGTCTGACTTTATTTTACTCAGGAGTCTCCTAATCCCATGGTCACCATCAAGTATAAAAAGTCCATCTTCAATACTCAGTCCAGGTTCCAGATAATATATTTCCGATACATTGGCATAATTCAGTTCCTCTTTATATGTATTCTTAATGCAAATATTAGACAAGTAATCAACATCAAAATTCTAACATATGTAAACATCTCCTCCCACATATCTCCAAACAGAATCCTTTATCCATATGCCCCCATGATGTAAATGTACATCTAAACGCCCAACCATTCTGTCAGTAAAAGAAAAACCCAGATTTCACATAACAATAAACAATAAAGAGACAAATTTAAAGTACAAAGTATTAATAATCTATAAAGAATAATATAGGGGACCACATGTCCCATACCAGTCAACACCCAACTTAAACATGGACCACGTGATGTTCCCTACCACATGCACTTTATTAATCAAAATCGTGTCTGAACGTACCTGAGAGATTCTTTTTCTTCGTCTTAAAAGCACAAACAGAGAAATGACTGATTCCTTTTCGTGGTAAGGACTGATTCCTTTTCGTGGTAGGGAAAGATAAATGACTCGCCTTCTTCTCGCCGAACTTGCCTTCACCTTCTTCGATCAACACTGGGCTTCACCTTCTTCGCGATCAACACTGGGCTTCACCTTCTTCTCGCGTCTTCTTCTCGCGTCTTCTTCTCCTTTTCGATCGAAGCCTCTCTCTTTGAAGAAACTGATTAGGGATTTTTTTTCCCCTTTTTGGATCAACACGTTTGTTTTGTTCTTTTGACCCGTGACGTTTCAATTTATTCTGTCTCTCTCTAACTGAGTGCCAAATCAGCAAAAATGATCAACGTGTAAACAACGTTAGTCCAGGTGGCAGGTCTGTTGACAACAAGGGCATGGGTGGTCTACTCTTTGAAACGTTAAGGGTACTTTTGGAAAAAAAAATTAGTTTAGGGTGGAAGTGGGACATCCGTGTAAACATCAGGGGCATTTTTGCACCTTTGCCCTTTATTTATTTAATTCATTTATAATAATTTAATAATGAAATTTATCACAAAATATCAAAAGTTAAAAAAAAATAACTTAAAATATTTTCTTATACCATAATATAATTCTTAATAATTTTTAAAGTATTAAAATCATTTTAAAATAATTTATTTAATATAATAATTAAATAAATTAAATATCTTTAATATTTCAAAAATATTAATTATTTATGAAATATATTAAAAATTATTAAAAACTAATTTTCAGACTTTAAAATAATTTTTAATAATTTATTTTGTATTTTTAATAATTAAAAACTAATTTTCTATAATTATTTAATAATAATATAATTTTTTTATAATAAAAATGTCGCAAAAGACCACCTATAGCTACAGAACCGTCGCTATAGGTGTTATTCGTGTTCATCATGAAAACCCAGAACAATAATGCAAGTTTGAGGGACTAAGTTTGACCAAACTTAAATCAGTGTCTATTGCGTTTCTAGGAGATCTATTACCTTGATCTTGTAGTACTAGTGTAATACTGCAAGACCCAACAACAAACATGAACAAATCACATAACAAGAAAGAGATCTGATCGCCAAAAATAGTGCCGAGTCATTATTCATTTTCCGGGTTACCCGAAATGAAGAAACAGATTATTTATTCATATTTGGGCTTCCACAACTTTTGATCTAAGTGTTGTTTTTGTGATATAAAAGTTTCATATAGTAGCCAACGTGTAACTTAAGAGATCTATTACAAAACATCAACAAAACAATAAGAGAATAGCAAGATCTTGTCCGGTCAAACCATGTCAGAAGCCACGCTCATGAACTTTCTGGGTTACCCAGAAAGCTTATCCGTGAACCTTCTGCTTGGTTTGACCATCCCCCAAATCTCGTATGTTTGTGATAAAAGCGATATAAGAGCATTAACCTGTAGTATAACTACCATACTATAACTTTAATGCAACAACAAACATAAATCAACAACACTTTACAAGATCAGAGGCGTCAAAAGTCTTGTCAGACTGTTTCAGGGTTACCCAAATATGCCTAGTGATGGCCGGTCAACGGCTTTTGACCTCGATTATCTTGCAATATGTTTATGATATGAACTTGATTCTTGATCCAGATCAAAGAGATCATAGCATACTACAAGAATAAATCTTCATACAACAAAAGTATAAAATAAACTAATTACATCTACAAGGTCTGACATTCATTGTCAGACAACAAAAAATTATTTTTCCAGATTTTGAAGAACATCAAATCTGAGCCTATAGATGTTATGGATCTAACATCTATCAACCCAGATCATCATTATACACCATAAACAACTTATTAAAATGCAGAATCCTAACATCTAACAACAGGTCAATGGTCAGATTTTCAAGTTAGGGTTTATACCTTTACTTTGATCAATCTTGATTTTAGGGTTATGATATGATATAGATGTTAGTGGGGCTGGTGTTGGGGACTGATATGCCATATAATTTCATTGGTTTTGAGGGAGAGAGGATTAGTGGAGAGCAAGTGCACAAATGAGCTAAAATGAGACTTTCTCTCTCTCTCTTGATCTATTTATATAATGTTGTAATGAACATGGCTGAGATATGTTGGCTGATTTGTGTTGTATTTCAGTCACATTGAGAAGTCAAGGGTTGGCCAACAACTCCAACACTTGGCAAAATCCAATAATGCACAAAAGGGTAAAAAGGGTCATTTGGCTTTTATTTTTAATGGCAAAATCGTAATCTTGACAAACCATTAGGGTTTGACCCTAAGGTTTAGCACAAATTTCTAAGTTTTCATTTAAGGTTTAAATTAAATTAAAAATAAAATTAGTTTCTAAAAATAGAAATTTAGGGTTTGTTAATTAGTTAGGTTTTCTAATTATATTATACAGGAACATTAGGGTTTAAAATTTACTAATTATAATTAACCTTGCTAATTTAGCAATTAGGGTTTATAATTTTGATAATTAGAATTACCAAATTATAATTAGGGTTTTCAATTATTAAATTAGGGCTCTAGATATTAGGGTTTTAAGTTACTAATTAGGTTTTCCCATAATTAGCAATAAACTCTACTATACATGATATTAATCATATTAACACAATTTCTGACTGATCACAAACTCCAGTTTAGATTTCAAATTAGGGTTTCTAATTTCAAAAATTAGGATTTTATAATTAGGGTTTTCTAAAGATTAATTAGGGTTTTTAGATTTTAATTACGGTTTACCTAATTAATCATTTAGTACACAACATAAACAATACAACACAGTTATATAACAATCTTGAATTTCTCATTTGAATTTAAAAATAGGGTTAAACAAATTAATTCTAGAGTTTTAACACTATACACCATAATTGATCAACCATTATCAATACGTACATATTGTACATATTTATAAAGATCGAAAAATTAAAATATAATTAATATTATATTATTATTCTTATTCCTTGATCAAAATCCAAAATTAGGGTTTGGATTCCATATCTGATTTACCTTGCCTATTTAACATTATTAAATAAGTTAAAATAATTAACTTAATTAATCTAACATAAATTCATATAATAAGATAAAATAATAATTCTAATATCTTTGGTTACAATCACATGAACTTAGTTTTTATCTTTAGATATATAATAACATTTCAAGAATAAGATTATTTTACTGATTAGAATAGCATATCACAACACATAAAGCTTCGCTTATTGCGAACAAAGACATAACCTAATCACATTGCCACTTATGTTCAACAGTCATTGGATCACAAACAAACATTAATTCAGTCAAAATATCTAAGTCCTGATTAATTTCGGAAACATGTCGGTGTACCGACGACTTTATCGGGTAATTATCAAGTCTAAGACTCTATTTTGTAGCTCAATATATGTAATTATCAATCATATTATTTTTAAATGACTTATAATAACTTTTAAACATTTATTATAATTTATCATGAATTTTCAAACACCAGAATTCTTATTAAATGATTTAAATATTAAATAATTCTATTATCATTAATATTTAATTAATATTAAACTATTAATGAAACCATTTCCAAAATATTAAAGTTATTTACAATAACTTCAAATATTTTAAAGTATTAATATTACCATTAAATGATTTTTAAATAATTACCATTAATATTAAAGTATTAATATATTATTTATCAAAATATTAAAAGTCATTATTTATAACTTAAAATAATTTTAATTCATTTATATCCCTTTTAAATGATTTTTAAATTAATAAAAACATTTTAAAACTATTTATTTAATATAATTATTAAATAAATTTAATATCATTAATAATAAATTAATAATCATTAAATTATTAATGAAATTATCCTTTAAATATTAAAAGTTATATTTTATAACTTAAAATATCTTTAAATACTTTATTTTTATTTAAAATGATTTTTATAATATTAAAATTATTTTTAAACTAAATTATTTAATATAATTATTAAATAACTTTAATATCATTAATAAATAAATAATTAATAAAATTTACCTTTAAATATTGAAAGTTATATTTTATAACTTCAAATATTTTAAATACCTTATTATTTTTAAATTGTTTTTTAATATAATAAAATCAATTTTAATTTATTTATTTAATTCATTTATTAAATAACTTAATTATCATTAATAATAATTTATTAATGAAATTTATCACAAAATATCAAAATATTAAAAAATAACTTAAAATATTTTCTTATACCATAATATAATTTTAAATGATTTTTAAAGTATTAAAATCATTTTAAATAATTTATTTAATATAATAATTAAATAAATTAAATATCTTTAATATTTTAAAAATATTAATTATTTATGAAATATATTAAAATTATTAAAACTAATTTTATTTTTAAAATAATTTTTAATAATTTATTTTGTATTTTTAATAATTAAAAACTAATTTTGTATAATTATTTATCAATAATATATTTTTTTTATAATAAAAATATCACTAAAGACCACCTATAGTGACATAACAATCGCTATAGGTGTTCTTCGTGTTCATCATGAAAACCCAGAACATTCATGCCAGTTTGAGGGACTTAGTTTGACCAGACTTAAATCAGTGTCTACTGTGTTACTTGGAGATCTATTACCTTGATCTTGTAGTACTAGTGTAATACTACAAGACCCAACAACAAACATGAACAAATCACATAACAAGAAAGAGATCTGATCGCCCAAAATAGCTGTCAGAGCTGTTATTCATTTTCTGGGTTACCCAGAAATGAAGAACAGTTCGATTGCTTATATTTGGGCTTCCACAACTTTTGATCTAAGTGTTGTTTTTGTAATATAAAAGTTTCATATAGTAGCCAACATGTAACTTAAGAGATCTATTACAAAATATCAACAAAACAACAACAGAATAACAAGATCTTGTCTGGTTAAACCATGTCAGAAGCTACGCTCATGAACTTTCTGGGTTACCTAGAAAGCTCATCCGTGAACCTTCTGCTTGGTTTGACCATCCCCCAAATCTCATATGTTTGTGATAAAAGCGATATAAGATCATTAACCTATAGTATTACTACCATACTATAACTTTAATGCATCAACAAACACAAATCAACAACATTTTACAAGATCAGAGGCGTCAAAAGTCTTGTCAGACCGTTTCTGGGTTACCCAAAAATGCCCAGTGATGGCCGATCAACGACTTTTGACCTCGATTATCTTGCAATCTGTTTATGATATGAACTTGATTCTTGATCCAGATTAAAGAGATCATAGCATACTACAAGATTAAATCTTCATAAAACAAAAGTACAGAATAGACTAATTACATCTACAAGGTCTGACATTCATCGTTAGACAACAAAAAATTATTTTTCCAGATTTTGAAGAACATCAAATTTGAGCCAATAGATGTTATAGATCTAACATCTATCAACCCAGATGATCATTATACACCATAAACAACTTATTAAAACGCAGAATCATAACATCTAACAACAGGTCAATGGTCAGATTTTCAAGTTAGGGTTTATACCTTTACTTTGATCAATCTTGATTTTAGGGTTATGATATGATATAGATGTTAGTGGGGCTGGTGTTGGGGACTGATATGCCTTATAATTTCGTTGGTTTTGAGGGAGAGAGGATTAGTGGAGAGCAAGTGCACAAATAAGCTAAAATGGGACTTTCTCTATCTCTTGATCTATTTATATAATGTTGTAATGAACATGGCTGAGATATGTTGGCTGATTTGTGTTGTAGATTTCACCACATTGAGAAGTCGAGGTTGTGAACAACTCCAACAACTCTAACACTTGGCAAAATCCAATAATGCACAAAAGGGTAAAAATGGTCATTTGGCTTTTATTTTTAATGGCAAAATTGTAATCTTGACAAACCATTAGAGTTTGACCCTTAGGGTTTAACCCTAAGGTTTAGCACAAAATGAATTTCTAAGTTTTCATTTATGGTTTATATTAAATTAAAAATAAAATTAGTTTCTAAAAATAGAAATTTAGGGTTTGTTAATTAGTTAGGTTTTCTAATTACATTATACAGGAACATTAGGGTTACCAAATTATAATTAGGGTTTCCAATTATTAAATTAGGGTTCTAGATATTAGGATTTTAAGTTACTAATTAGGTTTTCCCATTATTAGCAATAAACTCTACTATATATGATATTAATCACATTAACACAATTTCTGACTGATCACAAACTCCAGTAAAGGTTACAAATTAGTGTTTCTAATTTCAGAAATTAGGATTTTATAATTAGGGTTTTCTAAAGATTAATTAGGGTTTCTAGATTTTAATTAGGGTTTACCTAATTAATCATTTAATACACAACATAAATAATATAACGTAGTTATATAACAGTCTTTAATTTCCAATTTGAATTTAAAAATAGGGTTAAACAAATTAATGCTAGAGTTTTGACATTATACACCATAATTGATCAACCATTATCAATACGTACATATACCGTATATGTTTATAGCAAGACTGAAAAATTAAAATATAATTAATATTATATTTTTATTCTTATTCCTTGATCAAAATAAAAAATTAGGGTTTGGATTCCATATCTGATTTACCTTGCCTATTTAACATTATTAATTAAGTTAAAATAATTAACTTAATTAATCTAACATAAATTCATATAATAAAATAAAATAATAATTCTAATACGCTGCTTACAATACGCAACTTAGTTTTTATCTTTCGTATAATAACATATCAGTAATAAGATTATTTTACTGATTAGAATAACATATCACAACACATAGTACTGCTTATTGCAGTCAGCACATAACCTAATCACATTGCCACTTATGTTCAACAGTCATTGGATCACAAACAAACATTAATACAGTCAAAATATCTAAGTCCAGATTAATTTCTGAAACATGTCGGTGTACCGACAACTTTATCGGGTAATTATCGAGTCCAAGACTCTATTCTGTAGCTCAATATATGTAATTATCAGTCATATTATTTTTAAATGACTTATAATAATTTTTAAACATTTATTATAATTTATCATGAATTTTCAAACACCGAAATCCTTATTAAATGATTTAAATATTAAATAATTATATTATCATTAATATTTAATTAATATTAAACTATTAATGAAACCATTTCCAAAATATTAAAGTTATTTATAGTAACCTCAAATATTTTTAAAGTATTAATATTACCCTTAAATGAATTTTAAATAATTACCATTAATATTAAAGTATTAATGTATTATTTATCAAAATATTAAAAGTCATTATTTATAACTTCAAATATTTTTAATTCATTTATATACTTTTTAAATGATTTTTAAATTAATAAAACCATTTTAAAACTATTTATTTAATATAATTATTAAATAAATTTAATATCATTAATAATAAATTAATAATCATTAAATTATTAATGAAATTATCCTTTAAATATTAAAAGTTATATTTTATAACTTAAAATATCTTTAAACTTTTTTTTTTTTAAAATGATTTTTATAATATTAAAATCCTTTATAAACTAAATTATTTATTATAATTATTAAATAACTTTAATATCATTAATAAATAAATAATTAATAAAATTTACCTTTAAATATTGAAAGATATATTTTATAACTTAAAATATTTTTAAATACCTTATTATTATTTAAAATCATTTTTAATTTATTTATTTAATTCATTTATTAAATAACTTAATTATCATTAATAATTATTTAATAATGAAATTTATCCCAAAATATCAAAAGTTATAAAAAATAACTTCAAATATTTTCTTATACCATAATATAATTTTAAATAATTTTTAAATTATTAAAATCATTTTAAATAATTTATTTAATATAATAATTAAGTAAATTAAATACCTTTAATATTTCAAAATATTAATTATTTATGAAATATATTAAAAATTATTAAAACTTATTTTCGGACTTTAAAATAATTTTTAATAATTTATTTTGTATTTTAATAATTAAAACTAATTTTCGATAATTATTTAATAATAATATAATTTTTTTTATAATAAAAATGTCGCAAAAGACCACCTATAGCGACAAAACCATCGCTATATGTGTTCTTCGTGTTCATCATGAAAACCCATAAAATTTATGCCAGTTTAAGGGAATTAGTTTGACCAAACTTAAATCAGTGTCTATTGTGTTTCTGGGAGATCTATTACCTTGATCTTGTAGTACAAGTGTTATACTACAAGACCCAACAACAAACATGAACAAATCACATAACAAGAAAGAGATCTGATCACCCAAAAGAGCTGTCAGAGCTATTATTCATTTTCTGGGTTACTCAGAAATGAAGAACAGTTCGACTGCTCATATTTGGGCTTCTACAACTTGTGATATAAGTGTTGTTTTTGTGATATAAAAGTTTCATATAGTAGCCAACATGTAACTTAAGAGATATATTACAAAACATCAACAAAACAACAACAGAATAGCAAGATCTTGTCCGCTGAAACCATGTTAGAAGCCACGCTCATGAACTTTCTGGGTTACCCAGAAAGCTCATCCGTGAACCTTCTTCTTGGTTTGACCATCCCCCAAATCTGGTATTTTGTGATAAAAGCGATATAAGAGCATTAACTTGTAGTATAACTACCATACTATAACTTTAATGCATCAACAAACACAAATCAACAACAGTTTACAAGATAAAAGGCGTCAAAAGTCTTGTGAGACCGTTTCTGGGTTACCCAAAATGCCCAGTCATGGCTGGTCAACGAATTTTGACCTCGATTATGTTGCAATCTGTTTATGATATGAACTTGATTCTTGATTCTTGATCCAGATCAAAGAGCTCATAGCATACTACAAGAATAATGCTTCAAACAACAAAAATACAAAACAGACTGACATCTACAAGGTCTGACATTCATTATGAGACAACAAAAAATTATTTTTCAAGATTTTGAAGAAAATCAAATCCGATCCTGTAGATGTTATGAATCTAACATCTATCAACCCAGATCATCATTATACACCATAAACAACTTATTAAAACACAGAATAATTACATCTGACAACAGATCAATGGTCAGATTTTCAAGTTAGGGTTTATACCTTTACTTTGATCAATCTTGTTCTTAGGGTTATGATATGATATAGATGTTAGTGGGGCTGGTGTTGGGGACTGATATGCCTTATAATTTCGTTGGTTTTGAGGGAGAGAGGATTAGTGGAGAGCAAGTTCACAAATGAACTAAAATGGGACTTTAATTCTCTCTCTCTTGATCTATTTATATAATGGTGTAATGAACATGGCTGAGATATGTTGGCTGATTTGTGTTGTATTTTCAGTCACATTGAGAAGTCAAGGGTTAGCCAACAACTCCAACAGCTCCAACACTTGGCAAAATCCAATAATGCACAAAAGGGTAAAAAGGGTCATTTGGCTTTTATTTTTAATGGCAAAATCGTAATCTTGACAAACCCTTTGGGTTTAACCCTAAGGTTTAGCACAAAATGAATTTCTAGGTTGGGTTTAAATTAAAATAAAAATAAAATTAGTTTCTAAAAATAGAAATTTAGGGTTTGTTAATTAATTAGGTTTTCTAATTACATTATACAGGAACATTAGGGTTTAAAATTCACTAATTATAATTAACATTGCTAATTTAGAAATTAAGGTTTACAATTTTGATAATTAGAATTACCAAATTACAATTAGGGTTTCCAATTATTAAATTAGGGTTCTAGATATTAGGGTTTTAAGTTACTAATTAGGTTTTCCCATAATTAGCAATAAACTCTACTATACATGATATTAATCACATTAACACAATTTCTGACTGATCACAAACTCCAATTTAGATTTCAAATTAGGGTTTTCTAAAGATTAATTAGGGTTTTTAGATTTTAATTAGGGTTTACCTAATTTATCATTTAATACACAATATAAATAATATAACACAGTTATATAACAGTCTTGAATTTTCCATTTGAATTTAAAAATAGGGTTAAACAAATTAATGCTAGAGTTTTGACATTATACACCATAATTGATCAACCATTATCAATACGCATATATATTGTATATATTTATATGATCGAAAATTAAAATATAATTAATATTATATTATTATTCTTATTCCTTGATCAAAATCCAAAATTAGGGTTTGGATTCCATATCTAATTTACCTTGCCTATTTAACATTATTAAATAAGTTAAAATAATTAACTTAATTAATCTAACATAAATTCATATAATAAGATAAAATAATACTTCTGATATGCAGCTTATAATACGCAACTTAGTTTTTATTTTTCGTATAATAATATTTCAGTAATAAGATTATTTTACTGATTAGAATAACATATCACAACACATAAAGCATCGCTTTTATCGCAATTGAAGACATAACCTAATCACATTGCCACTTATGTTCAACAGTCATTGGATCACAAACAAACATTAATACAGTCAAATCTCGTATGTTTGTGATAATTAGGGTTTCTAATTTCAGAAATTAGGATTTTATAATTAGGGTTTTATAATTAGGGTTTCTAATTTCAGAAATTAGGATTTTAAAATTAGGGTTTTCTAAATATTAATTAGGGTTTTTAGATTTTAATTACGGTTTACCTAATTAATCATTTAGTACAACTTCAAATATTTTAAAAGTATTAATATAAATGATTTTAAATAATTAACATATATTAACAATCTTGAATTTCTCATTTGAATTTAAAAATAGGGTTAAACAAATTAATTCTAGAGTTTTAACACTATACACCACAATTGATCAACCATTATCAATATTTATTTATATATATTATTATACATATATATAATAATAAATTAAAAATTAAAATATAATTAATATTATATTATTATTCTTATTCCTTGATCAAAATCCAAAATTAGGGTTTTATTTAAAATGATTTTTATAATATTTACATTTTTTATTTAACATTATTAAATAAGTTAAAATAATTAACTTAATTAATCTAACATAAATTATATATAATAAGATAAAATAATAATTCTAATATTTAAAATGTTATAATATAGAACTTAATTTTTTATCTTTTCATATAATAACATTTCGAATAATAAGATTATATGTTATCGATTAAAATAAAATATCACAAAAACATAACTTAAAATATTTATTGTATTTTAAATGATAACCTAATCACATTTTTACTTATGTTCAATTTAATATAATATTAAATAACAAACAAAGATTAATATATTCAAAATATCTATTATTTATGAAATATAATAAAATTATTAAAAACTAATTTTTAGACTTTAAAAATAATTTTTAATAATTTATTTTATATTTTTAATAATTAAAAACTAATTTTGTATAATTATTTAATAATAATATAATTTTTTGTATAATAAAAATGTCGCTAAAGACCACCTATAGCGACATAACTATCGCTATAGGTGTTCTTCGTGTTCATCATGAAAACCCGAACATTAATGCCACCCTTGAGGACTTAGTTTGACCAAACTTAAATCAAAGTTCTCATGTATTTTTATCAGATCTATTACCTTGATCTTGTAGTACTTAGTGTAATACTACAAGACCCAACAACAAACATTTTAACAAATCACATAAAAGAAAGAGATCTATCGCATGAAATATAGATGTATTATTCATTTTAGAGGTTACCCGAAATGAAGAATCATTAATTTATTCATATTTGGGCTTCCACAACTTTATCTAAGTGTTGTTTTTGTAATATAAAAGTTTCAAATACTAGCCAATTTAAATGTAACTTTTAGATCTATTACAAAACATCAACAAAAATTTAACAATGAATAGCAAGATCTTGTCCAATTAATTTTACCATGTCGAAGCCACGCTCATGAACTTTCTAGGGTTACCCGAAAGCTCATCCGTGAACCTTCGCTTGGTTTGACCATCCCCCAAATTTCGTTTATTTGTGATAAAAGCGATATAAGAGCATTAACCTGTAGTATAACTACCATACTATAACTTTAATGCAACAACAAACACAAATCAACAACATCTTACAAGATCAAAGGGGTCAAAAGTCTTGTCAGACCGTTTCTGGGCACTTTTTAGGTTACCCAAAAATGCCTAGTGATGGCCGGTCAACGGCTTTTGACATCTTGCAATCTGTTTATGATATGAACTTGATTCTTGATCCAGATCAAAGAGATCATAGCATACTACAAGAATAAATCTTCATACAACAAAAGTACAAAATAGACTAATTACACCTACAAGGTCAGACATTCATTGTCAGACAACAAAAAATTATTTTTCCAAATTTTGAAGAACATCATATCTGAGCCTATAGATGTTATAGATCTAACATCTATCAACCCAGATCATCATTATACACCATAAAAGACTTATTAAAATGCAGAATCCTAACATCTAACAACTGGTCAATGGTCAAATTTTCAAGTTAGGGTTTATACCTTTACTTTGATCAATCTTGATTTTAGGGTTATGATATGATATAGATGTTAGTGGGGCTGGTGTTGGGGACTGATATGCCTTATAATTTCGTTGGTTTTGAGGGAGAGAGGATTAGTGGAGAAAGTGCACAAATGATCTAAAATGGGACTTTCTCTCTCTCTGAGACATATAATGTTGGAAAAAGGAAATATTTGGTTTTTATTATTTCAAATACATTGAGAAGTCAAGGGTCACCAACAACTCCAACAACCCAACACTGGGTTCCAATAATGCCTTAAAAGGGTCATTTGGCTTTTATTTTTAATGGCAAAATCCTTGACAAACTCTTAGGTTTAGCTAGGTTTAACACAAAATAAATTTCTAAGTTTTCATTTAAGGTTTAAATTAAATTAAATTAAAAATAAAATTAGTTTCTAAAAATAGAAATTTAGGGTTTGTTAATTAGTTAAGTTTTCTAATTACATTATACAGGAACATTAGGGTTTAAAATTCACTAATTATAGTTACCCTTGCTAATTTAGCAATTAGGGTTTTATAATTTTGATAATTAGAATTACCAAATTACAATTAGGGTTTCCAATTATTAAATTAGGGTTCTAGATATTAGGGTTTTAAGTTACTAATTACGTTTTCCCGTAATTAGCAATAAACTCTACTATACATGATATTAATCACATTAACACATTTTCTGACTGATCACAAACTCCAGTTTAGGTTTTAAATTTGGGTTTCTAATTTCAAAAATTAGGATTTTATAATTAGGGTTTTTTATAGATTAATTAGGGTTTCTAGATTTTAATTAGGGTTTACCTAATTAATCATTTAATACACAATATAAATCATATAACACGCTTATATAACATAGTTATATAAATTTCCCATTTGAATTTAAAAAATAGGGTTAAAATAATTAATGCTAGGTTTTGACATTATACACCATAATTGATCAACATTATCAATAATTTATTTAATATAATAATTAAATATTTGGTATATTTCACCCATATTAATTATTTATGAAATATATTAAAAATTATTAAAATAATTTTCAACTTTTAATAATACAATAATTTATTTTGTATTTTAATAATTAAAACATAAATTTGATAATTATTTAATACAAATATAATTTTTTTATAATAAAAAGTATAAAAGACCACCTAACTCAACTGGAATCCTCATTACAATTATTATCACACTATTTCACGCCATAGTGGACTTAGGACTACTTAAATGCACCATCTATTTCCAGATCATTACCTGTTTTTGTATAGTAGTGTAATACTACAAGACCCAACAACATCATTTCCTCAAGAGAACAATGAAAAAGAAACTAATGAGCTCAACTAGCCCAAAGAAGAAATATTATGACTAAGATAATGCGTAATAATTTATTGTTAGCCTTAAACAGTGTTAAACTGATAAAATATAATAACTATCAAGTTTAACTGCAGCGGAACAAGCAATCCATTAGAAGAGTCAAGTAGGGAATAAAATCTACTATCTTCTATGATTTAAAATATTTTTCATCACTTTTATCGCTGAGACTCAGCTTAATAAATAATCCACATCATCAAATCATCCATGCACTACAGGCCAAGGATAGTCTTTAGTATCACGACCACAAATTATCCATGCACTACGGCTAAATATAATCATATTTTCATCAACGATCCTGATCATGCCATAAAACAATTCATCTTTGCACTACGACCAAAGAGAAACCATAGCCATAATCATACCAAAAACTGTCCATCAATGCACTACGGGCCAATGAGGAATTTTTCCACATCATTTATAACATTACGGTTATGATTATACCGAATAATCCTTGATCATAATCATACGAAGACCATCTATGCACTACAGGCCATTAATGACTTTCAAAAAAAATAAACATGAGGATGATGACAATGATATAAGAATTCAATAAAAACAAGTTCAAGAATTAATTTATTTAGGAACTGATAACGTCCAAATTGTCAACATGATACTGCTTTGTAGAGTAAAATTCAAGAATGCTCAGAAGAATATTTCCATGAAAAGATACTGGTGGAAGCGCAAATATTAAGGATATTCCACTAATTTCTTGGAGTATAGAAGTCACTTGAGTATAATAAAGAATGGAATGACAAAAGAAATCACCATGCACGCGTATTGCAGATGACAAGTTATTCCAATGTAATAATAATAACGGAGCTGGTCAAAGCGAAATTCACAATCGAATGAATATTCCAAATGTAATTAGAAATAACGGAACCAGTCCCGGTAAAAAGCGTCTGATGACAAGATATTCCAATGTAATAATAAATAACGGAACCGTCCTCCCACAGCAAAAGCATGTGATGGGATATTCCAACAAAATAATAAAGAATGGAATATTAGAAGAATTTCACCATATATGCAGTACTTTGCATAGACAGGTTATTCCAACATAATAATAAAGAATGGAATAACATAAGAATTTCACCAAGTATAGGGTAGCCCGCGTATACAAGTTATTCCAACAGAATAATAAATAATGGAATAACAGAAGTTCTCTTCATGAATACAAAAGAAATAATACCCCTTACGAGTACAAAAAATAATATCCCCTACCTTAGAAAGAAGAGTACTGAAAATAGAAGTAGTAAAGTAGCAGAACACTTTTCTTCTTTCTCTCTATAGTTTCTCTCTTTAGAGTTTCAGTGAATTCGTAAAAAATAATGAATGAATGAGCTTCTATTTATAGAAAAATGGAATGCATAGTAACTAACTCATGAACGGTCCAGATTGATTTACTTTAATCTGATGGTCCATATTTAAAGCAAAATCTTTTAAATAAAATATAATATATTCTATTTATAATCTAATAAAACGAATAACTTTGTAAAAAATTTTACTATGCAAACACTATGCAGGCACTATGTATAATAAAATATAATATATTCTAATTATTGTCTAATAAAACAGATAACTTTATAAAAGTATTCATTTTTATATAAAAAGATTTTACTATGCAAAACACTATGTAGACATATACGAACACTTTGCATAATAGAATATAACATATTCTATTTATAGAATAACTTTATAAAAGTATTACATATTATATAAAAAGATTTTCTATTTTATTACATTAATAATACCAATAAAACAAAACCGAGTGACTTATCACGTAAGCATCAATAATCAATACCGTAATGCTAATATGCAACCACGCCAGACATCGTACTTTTTACTACCGAGTAGTTCAACAAGATAATAAAGAAAACTTTCGCCATTATTTTCATAAAATATTTTTGTCGCTTTCTCAATCCGGCAATAATTCCGTTAGGGATCCACTAAACGATCGTCTTGGTTATCGAATATTCCCTAATAAAACAAATATTCCCCGACCAATCGAATATTATATAACAACTTGCGTACTTTGCAAAATTTATAAATACTATCCACAACTATAACATTATATCAAATCCACACCATAATATTCAATAAAATATTTAGAGAAAATTAAATCTTTATTCATAAAATCTGGGGTCTCACAATCTCCCCTCCTTAAAAAATTCCACCCTCAAAATTTACGTACGTACCTGTTATGCCGAAGAGGTGAGGATACCTTGACTTCATTTCATATTCTAATTATTGAGGTATAACCTTTGAGTGTTGAATACGATTCTTCTTATCCAAGATTTTAACACGTATCTCCTCAAACTTTAAATCATCCTCTATCTCGTCCGGTTCTAAATTAATAATGTGGTTCGGGTCGTTCACATATTTACGTAACATCGATACATTAAAAACGTTATGAACACACAACATAATTGGCGGTAAAACGAGTCTATAGGCCACAGTTCCTACTTCATCGAGGATTTCAAATGGGCCAATTAAACCGAGGGTTGATATTTCCTCTCTTCTTCGATTCTTGCTTCTAGAATAACGCCCTCTTGAACCTTCTTCTTCACATTCATCAGCTCCAGGTATGTAGCTTGAGCAGTTTTAACTTTATCGATTAAAGTCGATTCTACTCGTATATTTGTTATCTTCACGTGGGTTCGTATATTCGCACTTGTAACCGCATACGATCTTCTACTCAACGCGTCAGCTACCACGTTCGCACTTCCACGATGATATTGCATGGTACGATCGTAATCTTTAACAGCTCGAGCTAACGTCTTTGGCGTGTGTTACGTTCATTTTAGTTGAAGAAATATTTGAGGGTTTAAGAAATGGGTTTTATACTAGGGTCAATACAAAATTCGATTTCACGCTCTAGGGGTAGACTAAGAAGTCTTCAAGAATATGTCAGGAAATTTATTAACAATAGAAATATCATTCAAAACTGTGACCCTCATCAAAGACTTGGATAGTACGTCACATTGATACCTATCAACTTGCCATCGTTATTCACGACATCGCCTAAAGAAAGTTTGGCTTCGGTGCATTCCACACAAGAAAGTCAACAACGAAAGGACCGAGGCTCTTTACTTATGGCTTGATATGACAATGATTGACTTTAGTGGTTTGGTTGCTTGAATTTGCATAAAAGGTTGTTTAGGAATATGAAATCTAACAACCTTACGAAAAGAATGATGAGTAGTTAACCAATCGATTCCTAAAATCGCATCAAAGGCAAGTATTTTCAAATAGACAAGATCGACACGTAACATGAAAGTGTTGATTTGAACAAGATTTATAAATAGTGGAGGTAACGAAGGTTTCTCCCAAAAGATATATCAAAGTCTAACTTCTCCGGAGTTAACTTCAAACATTGAACACAACTAGGCGAAATAAAAGAGTAAGTAGAACTGGTATCTAATAAGGTATAAACTTTGCAAGAGTTTATCATTAACTTACCCATAATAACTTCGTTCGGGTTCCTCAACAAACGCTCTCACTTAAACTACTGAATTTGACTTTGCTATAGGGTACATTCCACCCTTAAGTGCTTCGTCCCATTCCTGATCCATGATTTGAATCATTATTCTCTGATCCATATCGAATTGCGGTTGACCGCTATGCACAAGGTAATTCCGAATTCGATGTTGGATTCTCCGAATTGTTGTCCAAAAAGAAAAATCCATTTCATCTATTTTGGCTTTATTGGATCGGATGTCTTTTTCTACAATATCTACAAGTCGTGCGGCTTTTACCCATGCGTCATCTATTCTCCTTCGTTCATTTGTTTCTGCTTTCATCAGAACTTTGATCATAGCATTCTCAGATTCCAGCTCTAATATCTTATACTCTGCCAAAGAGTGCCTCTGTTCAAGCATCGCACATCGGATAACACAATTTTGAATGATTGCATCTCTTTGCTCCATGACCGCCCACTACTCGAAAGCCCAATAACCGATTTATATGTTCGATGACGACCCTCGAAAATAACATTTATTCCGACGGAGTATTCAGTCGAAGATACGTCAGTCGACAATACTTTAATTTCGACTAATGTTCGTCGAACATTTATATACCCCATTGGCGCCAATGTTCCCGTCAGCGCGAATATTAGTTTCGACGGAATATGATGTAGTCCGACGGAAGAGTCAGTCTAAGATACCTTACGTACGACGAATGTATGTACGACGGACTTTCCGTCGAAGATAATCCTAAAATCTAATTAATTGGTACGTCTTCCCAGCCCCCTCATTTTTGTAGACCTTAATATAATCTCATTTCTCTCTTTCTCTCTCTCTCATTTCTCTAGATCTAGCTCTCAACCACCTCTTCACCGAGACTTCACTGCTCTCACGCCACCACCATCGCCGCCACCACCACGTACTACCACCACCACCACCACCACCACGTACTGCCACCACCACGTACTACCACCACCACCTCCACGTACTGCCACCAGCACCACCACTGTCGATCGGTTCCACCACCAGTAGACGCCACCAACACCGTTGGTTGAACCACCATCACTAACATCACCAACAGCCACCACCGTTGGTTAGTTGCACATTAATTCAATTTCAAGGTTAGTTTTCTGCTAAGTATTAGATTTTTAGGGTTAATTTGTTGCAAATTGTGAAATTTGTGGATTAATTTGTTTTAGGTTTAGTTTAATTTGAGTTTGAATATGAGATTAACCCAATTCGGATAATATGTTGTTGCTGTGAATTTGTGGACTGTATATTGCTGAAATTGGAATTTTGATTTTGGGTTTGTGGACTGCCTATTATTTAAGTGCATATTATTTGGAATTTGGAAATTGCAGAATATTGATATCAAATTTGGGTTCCTTATCATAATGTAACTGATTTTAGGACTATTTTTAATCTTGATATATTTGTTATTTACGACTAAATTTATGACAGAAATTCTGTCAGAATTTTGAAATTGCAAACTTGTATGTATTGTATTAGTAATTAGTTTCCCAATATTAATAAATCATAAACTAAGTGTCATTTACTTAGTTTCTTACTACTAAAATAAAATAAAGTAAATATAATTTAATTTAGATTATTAAATAAAATAAATTTTAAAAATAAAATAAATAACGTAATATAATACAAAATAAAGTAAAATAAAATAAAAAATAAATTAAATTAATTTGAATAAAATAAAAAACTTTGATTTAATCTAATAAATAAAATACAATTCAATAAAAATAAAATAAAATAAAATTAATAAAATAAATTTAATTTAATTTAATTTAAATATTCTAAATTAAATTAAATTAAATTTAAAATAAATTTAATTTAATTAATTTAATTTAATTTAATAAAAAACCTTAAAATTTATATAATATATATATAATACAAAATAAAATAAAAAGTAATAAAAAATTTAATTTAATTTAGTTTAATAAATAAAATAAATAAGTAGTCTCTATAGATTCCAAATAAAAATTTTCATAAACTAAGTACCACTTATTTTATCATCATTGGCAAAATAGCAGTTTATAGCTTGAAGTGAATGTCGAACAGTAGTATCTATAGATTCTAAATAATAATTCTTATAAACTAAGTACCACTTGCTTAGTTTATCATCATTGGCAAAATAAACTAAGAATAGCTAGAAGTGAATGCCGAACAGTAGTCTCTATAGATTCCATATAATTAACAATTCTCATAAACTAAGTACCACTTACTTAGTTTTATCATTGGCAAAATAAACTAAGTAGCATTTGCTTAGTTTGCCACAATTTTCAATATAAACTAAGTCGGCTGTCGAGCAGTGAGGTCTTGGAGTGGTTGAATCAAATTAATTTTCCTTTGCCGGGGAAGGAACACAGTAAATTGAGAGCAGCCGGGTACGGGAAGACTCATAATTGGACACATTTGCCTATATGGTTTGAGTTGCCGTATTGGGGCACACTTTCGGTTAAATCAGATATAGATGTCATGCATCTGAAAAAGAATGTTTTCGAGAACTTGTTTTACATCGTGTTAGATGCGAGTGGTAAAACTAAAGACAATGACAATGCTCGAAAAGATTTGGAGGCATTGAGAATTAGGCCAGAATTGTGGCTTCGCCCTAACATTACGAAACCTAAAGCTCCATTTAGTCTTACTAAGCAACAAGTTGAAGACGTCTGTAAGTGGGTTAGTGGGTTGAAGCTCCTAGATGGATATGCGTCGAACATAACACGTTGTTGTAAGGTTGAGCAATTGAAAATTTCTGGATTCAAGAGTCACGATTGTCATGTATTCATGCAGAAGTTGATTCCAATTGCATTTCGTGAGATGTTACCCGGAAAAGTTATGTATGCATTGACCGAACTGTCAAATTTCTTTCGAGATATTTGCTCAACTATAATTAAGCACATTGATGTCGAGCAGATGGAGAAGAATATTGTGCTTACTATGTGCAAGCTTGAAATGATCTTCCCTCCAGGATTTTTTGACTCGATGGAACATCTGCCTATTCATCTTCCGTATGAACAGAAACTTGGAGGACCGGTGAAATATCGATTGGATGTATCCTTTTGAGAGGTAATATATAAACTGCTATATATTGCTCTATCCTGCTCATATTAATAATACTTCACTAAGTCTGCATATTATTTATCGTAGGTATATGCGCCGATTAAAACAAAAGGTCAAGAACAAAGCTCGTGTAGAGGGTTCTATTGCTGAATGATATACAGAGGAAGAGCTTGTCAACTTCTGCTCATTGTATTTTGATGATGTTGTCTCAACGAAGTGAAAGTAGTATGCACACAAGCCAATCATGTTTGATGATAAAGCATATACTTTGTAACAATCTTATTCATTTATTAATAAAAAGTATTAATTTATTAAAGGCTTTTAATTATCTACATGATGCTGTTTTATAATATGTGATAAACTCATAGTTTTAAGCAATGCTTTTAGAATAATGATGATGATCATTCTAATGAGATCTAAATTCTTAGAAAGCTTAAAACTAAAATAGTTCTCAATCATTGGATTACTAAATTGGGGATTAGTGAATCCGGATAAATTGGTACATACGTTGCTTGCTCATTGGATGAGGATGATTGATCTCATGATCATTTATGTGGAGACACTAAAGCAAGTATGTAGGTGCTTATTAGAGAATAAGTTCATTTGAACGTTGGCTCGCTAAGGAATACCTAATGGAGTTTTACTTGCCTGTCAATAGGAATTCCTGTAGTGATAGTAGTACAAGTGATCCATGGACTTGAGATCATCATAGTATCTTGTGTATGATGAGTTATACTTTGACTTATTCCTTAAGACCCTTAGGGTATATCAAAGGGTATGCTTGGGTATAATAAGTTGTACATGGAGATAATGTATGATCAATAAAGAATCTACCACTTCTATTAAAAGAAGAGAAATGTCCTATGTGATTCGATAAATGACAACCCAGTAGTCCTTGGCCAAGGCAGAATGAAATTAGAAAGGAGTTTCTAATTTGCATTATTTGGAGTTGTGCATTTAAGGATCGAAATACATATAATTAAATAAAATAAGACTTGACAATAATTCCATGTCTTATATTTAATTGGAACATTATATGGTGGAAGGATTGAATTGTACGGTAACTATTTACTCAAAGGTTCTTTTATGATTAATGTTGAAATCTATATTATCTGGAAAGTCGTTGATCACTAGGGAGGCTTATCCCTATTGTAGAATAAATATTATTTATTTAAATAAATTAATTGTTTAATTTATTTATTTAAATAAGATTAGAATTATTCTAATTGATTTATTCACAACCGGTTTAATATGGAGAACCTAAAGGGTAACACCATAAAAGGAAGAATAATTATTTAAGAAGTTAATGGCATAATCATAATAATATGTTATGTATATTTAATTTAATCTATGGTGATAGAATAAATTAAATAGCTTAATATTTATTATTTAATATTTTGAAATATTAAATATAAATTAATAAGAGGAGTCTTATTAATATTATTACAATTATTATTATTATTTTAATTTCTAAAAGAGTTTAGGAATTAATTTAATATAAGTACTCTCATTTATTCCTAATTGGATTAGGAAGGAAAATTAGTTAAAGGAGTTTAATTAATTATCCCTAATAAGATTAGGGAGCTTAATTAATTAAAAGAATTTAATTAATTAAATAAAACCCAATTCTTTAATTGTTAAGGTGGGTTGCCCACATCTATAAATAAGAGGAGTCTTATTATGGGTGATGTGGTTGTTGACTTTTACAATATAAGTAATAATTCCAATGGTTGGAGAGTACGCCTTTTCTATAGAGATAGAAAAAAACTAGGGTTTAGCCAACCACCCATCTTCTTGAATTCTTCTTATTCCTTGGTGGATCACCTCTAGAGGCCAAACACATGGGTGGCTAACGTTGATCAAAGGAAGGAACCAAACCCGGTGGATTCAAGTTGAACGCGAAAAGGATTGGAGGTGAACTTGTACCTGAGGAAGCTCGATCTTCAAGGGTATGATTCTTATTCGTTATCTTTTTCGTTTAATTAATAATTGTGCATAAAGGGTGATCCGGGTTTATGGTTTGTAAAAATTTTAAACTCTGATTTTTACACGTTTCCGCATTATTTTTGCAATTTGATTGTGTTCTTGAATATTACAAACCTAACAGTGGCATCAGAGCCAAACCTTTATGCAAATTATTAATTGTTTTAATTTGATATGTATAATGATATGTGTTTAGAACAATTTAATTGGCCATAATTTTATTGTATAAAATTTATTAAAAAAAAAAAAATAAAAAATCGCGAACTTTTTTTTTTCGCGGATGACTAATCATATATGATATGATAATTCCTGAATCTTGTTTCTTGTTGGTTCACGAAAGGAAGTTATATTACATGTGATTCGCGGCCATTATTTCAAAGTTACAGGATTGCTAGTTACGGTTTTTATATATATATACTATATAGTTTTTTTTTTATCTGGACAACTCAGAATGTAATATATATATATATATATATATATATATATATATATATATATATATATATATTATATATTATTCTTAATAATTTTATTATTAAAATAAAAGTTTATTTTAATCTTAAAATAAAAGGTTTATTTTTATTTTAAAATAAAAATTTATTTTAATTTTAAAATTAGAATTTCATGCTAACTAATTAGAGTTGGAATTGGATTCCATGATAACTAATTAGAGTTGAAATTGGATTCTATGTTTTCTTAAATAAATGAGTTTATTTAAATATGAAATAAGATTTCATATTATTCAAAATAAAAGAGTTTATTTGTGAATAGGAAAAAGAATCCTAATTTCCTTAAATAAAGGAGTTTATTTAAATATTAAATAAGATTTCATATTATTCAAAATAAAAGAGTTTATTTGTGAATAGGAAAGAAAATCCGTGTTTTCCTTTAATAAAGTTTTTTTTTTACTTGGAATTGGATTTCATAAATAATTAAAATAAATGGTTTATTTTGATTAAAGATTTTGATTAAAATAAAATAGTTTATTTTATTCAAAATAGGATAAATTAAAATAAAATAGTTTTATTTTGATTTAAATTTGGATTAAAATAAAGGAGTTTATTTTGATTCAAAATTAGATTTTATACTAACTAAATTTGCCCATTAAATGATATCAATATATATATTGAATGTTTATTATTCATAAGATGAATGTTATTTATTGATGCATATGGTGATGTGTATGATAATAAATGGGATTGATTATGGACTATTGACCAATGTGATTGGATTTTATTTTAGTTGGATGCATGAATGTATGAGTTTTATTAAATGGGGTCTGCGTACCTCGTCTTCTCTAATTTTTCTTAATGTAAATTCTATCTCCCTCCTATGTACTTCCCCTTGACTGCTGATCAAGATTTCTATTTATTTTAAATAATTTTATAATAGGAATAGTTAGAATTAATTTTGAAGAATTGGAAATCAAGGGACAAGGAGCGTGTGAAGACCCGTTTGTAATGGAACCCGGGTTTAAATGTAATAGTTATATTTAAATATTAATTTTTGCACCCCTAGGGTTTGACCTTTTGGTTCACTTGGTGGCTCTAGTGAACCAAACTAGAATAAAAGTCCATAATCAATCCAAGTAGAATATAGTATTCTATATGTGAATGCTTATACTATATATATTATATATTATGCAAACATGCTTCGCATGTTAATTAATATGACGTGTATTTTATATATATATTTTTGCATGCGCGCTAAACAAGATGAGACAAATTAATAACAAACCCCTCAATTTTTATATTAAGTCCTAAGCGTTCAAAGATATTTGGAATATCGAGCGTCGCCTTCTAGCATGATAAAATTAATAGAGTATTAAATATTTAATATGAGTTTGTTGTGTCACCACAAGGCAAGTATTAAGTATTTAAGATGTTAATTTATCACATTTGATGCTTATAAAGAAAATTGAACAATATTGTTTTGTTGTGTCACCACAAGGATGATATTTTCTTTTTGAATATATGGAGTGCTAGGTCGGACTTAACTTGGATAATTTTGATTAGGATGTGCCACCACTGATCAAAATAATCTAAGAGGCAAAAGAAAAGGAGTTGCATAGTTGATGTAATTGACAAAAAGTTGTCTACCTATTTATTTATATATAGTTTGTTGTGTCACCACAAGGCTATATATATTTGAAATGGATCCTTATTCTCACTAGCAAATCTTTAATTAGATTTTGCCCGAACTATATAAGTGAGGGTAATATAGTTTGAAGAAAATAGTGGGAGATGCCAATTTAAAACAAGACCTAATTTATTTTGGTAATTAATAAAAGAATGAATGTTAAAATGTTGTTAAATACAAATTCATTTACAAAATTTTACAATGTCTTAATTACTATCACTGCAAAACATATTAGATGTTATTTAATCGGACCAATTAAACGGATTGGTTAAGGAATTTGAGAATAGTTCTCACAAGTAAAAAGTTATCTTATGTCCTTTAATACGTCTATCCCTGCAATGGTTGCGAGATAATGCCTCGAGGAAGACATTGCTACTTTTAGAAAGTGGCAAGATGATGCACATTGGCTTTAATGCATCATGCTCCCATCTATGAAAGTAACGAGCTTGACGTCGGCATGAAACTATGGATGCTTCTACTATTCCCGCACATCAAGTAGTTGATGGTGAGGAAAGTAGGGGTGATAGATATCGAGATATCTAAGGAGCTCTTCCGATCTAGAATGACCAGAGTGACACTAAAGATGTATAAAAGTCCTTAACATTATCAATTTGATTGATCAATTAGACAACGAGTTTTGTCATGGATGGAGAGTTGAGCCAAGATTTGATCTTGCACTCACTCCTTAACTCCTTTCACAATTGTCGTGAATTTTTTATATGAACAAGCTAGATATCGGCCTCACCGATTTGCTTAACATATTGAAAAATGTTGAGAGTCACTTTCCAACCAAGAAAGATCAAGTCTTCTTGGTAGGGGCAAAAGGATCTTCAAAAGAAGAACGATTCAAAGAAGGTAAATAGAAAGGCATAAACAAAGGATAATAAGAACAAAATCGATACGGATAGCAAAGGAGTTTGCTTCCATTGCTATAAGCTTTGACACTTTGAAAGAAAGCGCAAGAAGCATCTTGCGAGAGCTAACCAAAGAAGCTTAGTGAAGTTTCGGTTATAATCTGATTTTTTGTTCATGATTGAAATAAATTTTCTTTAAGTCGAGGTTCTACTTGGGTATTGGATACCGACTTTGGTTATCATAAATATAGATTTATGAAGGGACCAAGCAGAAGTAAAAAGCTAAACAAATATAAGTAATCCTATGTGTGGGAAATGAAGCAAAGGTTGCTGCATTAGCCATAGAAACTTATAGTTTAGCATTGCCTACGGGCAAATCTATTAAGTCAATAAGTTGTTATTGTATTCCAGTTCTCATTGGAAACATTATTTTCATTTTGTTATTGGACAATGAAATTTGATATTATAATTAAGAACAATTGTTGTTCTATTTATAATAATAATGTTTTGTAAAGAACTGAAATATTACTTAATGAATTTTGTATACTTGACTTATGTGAAAATAATTTTACAAATTGAACAAACTAGTATAAGAAAAGGAGATGATCATTCAAAGAGTTGAATGTGTGTATTTGGTAAAATACAAGTGTGAATTATTTGAAAGGTTCAAAGAATTCAGAAGTGAAACAAATTGGCAATGTATTAAGATTCTTTGATTAGATCAAGGAATAAATACTTGTGCAATAAGTTTCTAGATCATCTCAAATGGTTTTCATAATGGACACATCCCGATACGCAATAATTGATTGATGTATCTCAATGAAAAATCGTACCTTGTTGGACATGGTGCGGTCCATAATGATTTTACCGACATTCCAATATCCTTCGGGATAATGTCCTAGAAATGGTCTGATATTCTACGAAAAGGTAACCTCAAAATCCATTGAGGACTCCATAAAAGTTATGGATGGGGAGGATTCCTAATCTTAAGTATGTTAAGATAAGGGGTTGTCCAACTTATGTGAAAAGGTTTCAAGGATAAGCTTGGGACAAGATTTGACATGTATGATTTGTGGGACATCCTAAAGTAAGTTTAGGGTATATGTTCTATAATTTTACTTAGCAAAAGGTGTTTGTTCTGAAACACGCTGCCTTCTAAGATAAAGGTGTTTAACATTAAAAGGCGCAAGTGGGAGGATAATAGATCTTGAAGAGTTTAAGAACCATAAAATACTATAAGTCAAATAAGAGGAACCTATAGATAGACCTATTATACCACAACCTAATCGTAAATCGAATAGTCACCAAGATACACAGGAGGTATGGATTCATCATAGATGATGATGATGAGGTACACATCATAGAAGATGATGATCCAGTTACATACGATGAGGTAAGTGTTGTAGACACTCAGAGAAATGGATTGAAGCAAGTTTCTCAAATATGGAACATTCGTTTTGATGAGGCTATCAAAAGAGTTTGATTTTATCAAAAATAAGAATGAACTTAGTGTGTACAAAAGGGTCAGTGGGAGCATCGTGACATTCCTAGTACTATATGTTGATATACTACGGATAAGGAATGACATACCAATGCTACAATCAGTAAAGATAGAGTTGTTTAAACATTCCTCCATGAATGATTTGGAAGAGTATCTTAATTGGGGATATAAATCTATATAGATAGATTTAAGAGGATGCTCGACTTAACCCAAGGAACTTATATTCATTTGATGCTAAAGTCGTTTAGCATGGCAAACTCCAAGAGATGTCTCATGTCGATGAGCTATGGAGTGTATCTCTCTTAATAGTCCCCACAGACTCCTAAAAAGAGAGGTCGCATGAGTGATAATCATGTATGCAATGAAATGTACGAGACCTGATGTTGATCAGTCATATTATGGAGAAGTTCACTATGAGTCAGTGAAAAACATCTTAAAGTGCTTAACCCAGCACTAAGGATGTGATCATATTCATGGTGGGTCTAAATTAAAACTAGAGGGCTTAATGCACTCATGTTTTTTCATGCAGACCAAGATGACAAAAAAATCCACTTTAAGGTAAAGTGTTACCTTGAGCAATGGTGCGATGAATTGAAAGGTTCCAAACAAAGAAAGAGTTCTTTGGTTTAGTGATAAAGACAAAGTATATAGCTATAAATGAAGCTGCAAGTTGATTGTTTGGATTAAAAGTTCATTACAGAACTAGGAATAGTTCCTATGTCTCATCTTGGATCTAAACATGTTTTGTGGCACTTTCATTTGATTATTAGAATCATTGAAAGATGGGAAATCACTATAGAGATAGTGGACTCTCATGAAAAACATTACATATCCATTAACTAAAGCTTATCCAACAACAGGATAATCGTCACTTAGAGAATAAGAGTATGAGATACCATGACGATTGGCTTTAGTGCAAGTGGGAGATTGAAAGTAGTATGCACATAAGCCAATCATGTTTGATGATAAAGCATATACTTTGTAACAATCTTATTTATTTATTAATAAAAAGTATTAATTTATTAAAGGCTTTTAATTATCTACATGATGCTGTTTTATAATATGTGATAAACTCATAGTTTTAAGCAATGCTTTTAGAATAATGATGATGATCATTCTAATGAGATCTAAATTCTTAGAAAGCTTAAAACTAAAATAGTTCCCAATCATTGGATTACTAAATTGGGGATTAGTGAATCCGGATAAATTGGTACATACGTTGCTTGCTCATTGGTTGAGGATGATTGATCTCATGATCATTTGTGTGGAGACACTAAAGCAAGTATGTAGGTGCTTATTAGAGAATAAGTTCACTGAACGTGGCTCGCTAAGGAATACCTAATGGAGTTTTACTTACTTGTCAATAGGAATTCCTGTAGTGATAGTAGTACACGTGATTCTGGGACTTGAGATCATCATAGTATCTTGTGTATGATGAGTTATACTTTGACTTATTCCTTAAGACCCTTAGGGTATATCAAAGGGTATGCTTGGGTATAATAAGTTGTATACATGGAGATAATGTATGATCAATAAAGAATCGCCACTTATTAAAAGAAGAGAATGTCCTATGTGATTCGATAAATGACAACCCAAAGTGGTCCTTGGCGGCATAATGAAATTAGAAAGGAGTTTCTAATTTGCATTATTTGAGTTATGCATTTAAGGATCGAAATACATATAATTAAATAAAATAAGACTTGACAAAGTAATTCCATGTCTTATATTTAATTGGGACATTGTATGGTGGAAGGATTGAATTGTACAGTAACTATTTACTCAAAGGTTCTTTTATGATTAATGTTAAAATCTATATTATCCGGAAAGTTGTTGATCGCTAGGAGACTTATCCCTATTGTAGAATAAATATTATTTATTTAAATAAATTAATTATTTAATTTATTTATTTAAATAAGATTAGAATTGTTCTAATTGATTTATTCAACCTGGGGTTTAATATGGAGAACCTAAAGGGTCACACCATAAAAGGAAGAATAATTATTTAAGAAGTTAATGGCATAATCGTAATAATATATTATGTATATTTAATTTAATCTATGGTGATAGAATAAATTAAATAGCTTAATATTTATTATTTAATATTTTGAAATATTAAATATAAATTAATAAGAGGAATCTTATTAATATTATTACAATTATTATTATTATTTTAATTTCTAAAAGAGTTTAGGAATTAATTTAATATAAGTACTCTCATTTATTCCTAATTGGATTAGGAAGGAAAATTAGTTAAAGGAGTTTAATTAATTATCCCTAATAAGATTAGGGAGCTTAATTAATTAAAAGAATTTAATTAATTAAATAAAACCCAATTCCTTAATTGTTAAGGTGGGTTGCCCACATCTATAAATAAGAGGAGTCTTATTATGGGTGATGTGGTTGTTGACTTTTACAACATACGTAATAATTCCAATGGTTGGAGAGTACGCCTTTTCTATAGAGATAGAAAAACACTAGGGTTTAGCCAACCACCCATCTTCTTGAATTCTTCTTATTCCTTGGTGGATCACCTCTAGAGGCCAAACACATGGGTGGCTAACGTTGATCAAAGGAAGGAACCAAACCCGGTGGATTCAAGTTGAACGTGAAAAGGATTGGAGGTGAACTTGTACTTGAGGAAGCTCGATCTTCAAGGGTATGATTCTTATTCGTTATCTTTTTCGTTTAATTAATAATTGTGCATAAAGGGTGATCCGGGTTTATGGTTTATAAAAATTTTAAACTCTGATTTTTACACGTTTTCGCATTATTTTTGCAATTCGATTGCGTTCTTGAATATTACAAACCTAACACGAAGCACAACCGTTTAGGAAGGAATGAGGTTGTTGGTCCAATGACTCATGCTTATGATGAGTTAGCTGTATTCACATATCCGGCTAAACCATTTGGTCCTGAGACTCTAACTTACTTAAGCGATAAAGAGTTGAAGATTGTATCTACATACGTGCTTCTAAATAAGCCCGAAGTATCATCATACATCACATAAGTCTAAGCTTATTTTCTCCAGTTAGTACAATTTACAAGTGTAGTCATCTCTATATATGTTAAAGATATTTTACTAATATCGTAGTTCATTCGAAGAGGAAGTGTATGCTTCTAACCCAACTTTGACTGCAGCAGACTTGGAAACATTCACTAATGCTAATTTCCAACAATGGTTTAAGAAAAGGGTTGAAACGGAGAGTATTTCTGAGCGTTTTATAGATGTCATCCATAAATGCTCATTTAATGCTGATAACACAGTAGTCACTACTAAAACACGCTCATTTAATGCTGATAACATGTTTGGTATGGATGAGGCATTGTAAGAAGATGTGAGCAACCCATTGTCCATAGTGTTCCATGCTAAAGATGTGGTGAATACCGATGTCATTGACGTACCTAGCGATGAGGATGTCAAGGCCACCTTACACATGAATGATTATGTAGGCACCACTGGTTCTCAGTCAATCGAGGAGACGGTAGCCACGATGGAGGCTCTTCTTTAGGCGCGAGTAAGTTATCTTAACTAGGATTTAAATATATCTCAAGCTGCATTAATTACAATGATTATTGAATTACTATGTTAAATATAATTATTACAGATGCACCTCATCAATCGACAATCGATGGATCTAACCTCGGATATCTTTGGTCGTCTGCCAATTACCACTTACGCATCGGGTGGATGTCATTTCCAATGATGAGGTGTTAATATTTTTGGGACTATTTCTATCAGTTATTGCAAAACACAATTCACATAACAATTATTGTTATACTTTTTCTGTAGTATACTATACCCGGTGGCTAAGCACACCCTACATGTGATTTGTAATATTTTTCTATAGTATACTAGACCCGGTGGCTAAGCACACCCGGTGGGTCTGCCGAGGATACCCACATATACACTTCCTGGAGGTAATATTTTCTAATGTTTCACGAAATTATCCGAATTTATCACATTATATAAATTATTATTAGTAATCGAATTTGTATCTCTTTATAGGCTCCAGCCAGCGCCAGCGTCCAAGAGCACATGTCGGACCATCTCATACGTACGCTGGCTTGGATGACGATATCTTCCGGCGGCTGATAGGGGCCGTGTCGGATAGGTTCCATACCGATCCGGTCTTTCTATTGTCGTGCGAGCTGCCTTCAATTCTCGTCTTCACCAGATTGCTCGAGATATTATAGTAGGGGGCCTCTGCAGAGAGTACGGGATTACCACGGAGCGCTTCGACTCTTGAGCGCCGAGATGATGCTCCGGATGGTGATTACCCTCTTAGGAGGCTTTTCGTCCCCCCCACCTACTCGTATTCTTATTGTTTATGTTTTTCAATTAAGGCTAGTTTGTTAATTCTCACATATATATATATATATATGGACTAATGATTTATATTTTTGATTCTATCAATAGGGTGGCGATGGCGACGAAGTGTGCATGATGATGCGCAGAGCACGAGTCTGACATCCATACACCAGAGCAGCGTCGTTCACCTCCGCTCAATGATGATCATACTTTTACTAGTTTATATTTCATTTGTATATATTCATGTTATTGGTAGAACCTTTGTATATATTTTATTGTCTAATTGCGTCTGTACAACTATTGTAAATTATATTGTTTAACATTTATGGTCAATTAATTATATTTGTAATTGGTTAGCTTATAATACGTTTTGGTGGATATTTGAATGTGAATGTGAATGATAATAAGTTGAAGATTAAGTTTTAGTGCTAAGTTGCATATTTGAATGTGAGATACAAGTTTATATTACTGTGTATTGGGTTGTGATAGGTTACAGGTACATTAATGGGTTTAAACACCTGGAAACTGAACTTTTAAAATATGTATTTAAAAAAAAGGCTAGTTAATTCTGACGGAATAAGATAGTTGCGATGGAATTTCCCTCGGAATTAACAAATAAGTAATTTTTAATAAATACCGAAATATCCTAATTTCAGTCGAGCATACGTTATCTTCGACGCAATTTTTAATAAATACCCAATTTTAATGTTTGATGGGTTATTCAATTTTTCAGTCGGAAATAAGGAATTCCGAGGGAATGTATCCGTCGAACTTAGTTACTCTTATATTCGAAGAACAGTTTCGTCCTATATATTCAGTCGAAGATAGATAATGTTCCACGTATATCCGTCGGAGATACGTTCGTCGAAGATATGTAATTTTCGATAGAATTCTTGACGGACGTTATTTTCGACGCGAATATTTACGACCGAATATCTGACGGATATTTCCGTCGATAATAACATAATTTTGACTGAATAAGAGTAATTCCGACGGAAAATTCCGTCGGACTTAAGCTTTTTTCTTGTAGTGGCCTGCCGTTCTTCAGCCTGCTCTTCTAACTCATGAATACGATTTTGTAATGCTAAATTTTGATCATAAAATTCTTCTAATAAATTCTCCTCAGGTTTCTCTTCTTCCTCAATCTCAGCTGCTACCTCTACATCTAGCTCGGGTGCAACTATTAGTTCTTCACGCACCATGTAGATATCTCTAATTTCTTCTTCGTCTGACATCATATTAACCTGGTTAGTGATTAAAGGTGTCTCAACGGTCTCATGTGCTTCATTGCTTATCTCAACATTTTTGGATGCCATTTGCAAATACAGCCACAAAACAAAGGTTAATTAACATATCACATATTATCTCTATACTCTGACCGACCAATTAAATATCAAATAAACTTAAGTAGGTCATACTAGCGAAGGAATTCCCCGTCTCTCCCCTCCTAGTTCTTGTCTCACATCTTAACCAGGGATCATATCCCTAAGCTTTGATACCAACTATGATGCCCCCAAAATTAGGTATACATCACCCATCCTGACTCACCAAATACATGGTACAGAATTAAAATACAACTTAATAATACAACTATCGTGTACAATACGACAAAATATAAACTGAGCGTTTGAATACAAATATTGCCTACTAGAGAGTATACACACTCAATGGAGTCCTCATTACAATTATTATCACACTATTTCACAGAATAGTGAGGACTACTAATGCACCATCTAGGACCATCACTCTGTTCTGACTAGTCCCAACTACGCTCTCATTTCACAAGAAGAAAACGGTGAAAAGAAAGGGTGAGCTCAACCACCCGAAAGAAGAAATATTATGACTAAGATAATGCGAATAATTTATTGTTAGCCTTCAATGTGTTAAACCGATAAAATATAATAACTATCAAGTTTAATCTGCAATGAACAAGAAATCCATTAGAAGAGTCAAGTAGGGAATAAAATCTACTATCTTCTATGATTTAAAAGGTTTTTCATCCCTTTTATCGCTGAGACTCAGCTTAATAAATAATCCACATCATCAAATCATCCCTGCACTACAGGCCAAGGATATTCCTTAGTATCACGACCACGAATTATCCATGCACTACGGCTAAAGATAATCATGTTTTCATCAATGGTCCTGATCATGCCATAAAATAGTTCATCTTTGCACTACGGCCAAAGAGAATCCATAGCCATAATCATACCAAAAACTGTCCATCAATGCACTACGGGCCAATGAAGACTTTTTCCACATCATTTGTAACATTATGGTTATGATTATACCGAATAATCTCTAGTCATAATCATACCAAGTCCATCTATGCACTACAGGCCACAGATGACTTTCAAAAAAAATAAACATGAGGATGATGACAATGATATAAGAATTCAATAAAACAAGTTCAAGAATTAATTTATTTAGGAACTGATAACGTCCAAATTGTCAACATGATCATCGCTTTGTAGAGTAAAATTCGAGAATGCTCGTAAGAATATTTCCATGAAAAGATATCTTGGATGAAGCGCAACTATCAAGGATATTCCACTAATTTCATGGAGTATAGAAGTCTCAAACTTTAGCCAACTCAGATAATAAAGAATGGAATGACAAAAGAAATCACCATGCACGCAGATTTCTTGGATGTACAAAGTTATTCCAACAAAATAATAATAAAGGAACCAGTCGGTAAATTACACCCAATGTGATATTCCAATGTAATAATAAATAACGGAACCGGCTTACGCATAAAACGCATACATGATAGGATATTCCAATGTAATAATAAATAATGTAAACCAGTCCCACAGAAACGCATGCATGTGGATATTCCAAATGTAATAATAAAGAATGGAATATTAGAAGAATATCACTATGTATTCAATACTTTGCATAGACAGGTTATTCCAACATAATAATAAAGAATGAAATAACAGAAGAATTTCACCAAGTATAGGGTAGCTCACAGATACATCTGAGTTATTCCAATGTAATAATAAATAATGGAATAATAGAAGTTCTCTTCATGAATACAAAAGAAATAATACCCCTTACGAGTACAACAAATAATATCCCCTACCTTAGAAAGAAGAGTACTGAAAATAGAAGTAGTGAAGTAGCAGAACTCTTTACTTCTTTCTCTCTATAGTTTCTCTCTCTAGAGTTTCAGTGAATTCGTAAAAATAATGAATGAATGAGCTTCTATTTATAGAAAAATAGACTGCATAGTAACTAACTCATGAAAGGTCCAGATTGATTTACTTTAATCTGACGGTCCATATTTAAAGCAAAATCTTTTAAATAAAATATAATATATTCTATTTATAATCTAATTAAACGAATAACTTTATAAATGATTTTACTATGCAAACACTATGCAAGCACTATGCAAACACTATGAATAATAAAAATATAATATATTCTAATTATTGTCTAATAAAATAGATAACTTTATAAAAGTATTCTGTTTTATATAAAAAAAATTTACTATGAAAACACTATGCAACACTATGCATAATAGAATATAATATATTCTATTTATAGAATAACTTTATAAAAGTATTCTGTTTTATATAAAAAGATTTTTTGTTTTATACATTAATAATACCAATAAAACAAAACTGAGTGACTTAACACGTAAGCATCAATAATTAATACCGTGTGCTACTATGCAACCACGCGTATTATTGTACTTTTACTACCGAGTAGTTCAACAGTATTAACGATAAAACTCCCGCTGTTATTTTCATAAAATATTTTTATCAATTTCTCAATTCGACAATAATTCCGTTGTGGAGTCCACCAATGATCGTGCCGTTGCATGAATATTCCCTGATAAAACAAATATTCCCCGACCAATCGAATATTATATAACAACTTGCGTACTTTGCAAAATTTATAAATACTACCCATAACTATAACATTATATCAAATCCACACCATAATATTCAAAAAAAAATTTTGAGAAAATTAAATCTTTATTCATAAAATCTGGGGTCTCACACGTACATACTATACATATTTATAGCACTGAAAAATCAAAATATAATTAATATTATATTATTATTCTTATTCCTTGATCAAAATCTAAAATTAGGGTTTAGATTCCATATATTATTTACCTTGCCTATTTAACATTATTAATTAAGTTAAAATAATTAACTTAATTAATCTAACATAAATTCATATAATAAAATAAAATAATAATTCTAATAATTCCAATACGCTACTTACAATACGTAACTTAGTTTTTATCTTTCGTATAATAATATATCAGTAATAAGATTATTTAACTAATTAGAATAACATATCACAACACATAGCACTGCTTATTACAGTCAGCACATAACCTAATCACATTTCCACTTATGTTCAACAGTCATTGGATCACAAACAGACATTAATACAGTCAAAATATCTAAGTCCATATTAATTTACAAAACAAGTTTGATTGTCTTAAAGCGACTTTATCGGGTAATTATCGAGTCCAAGACTCTATTCTGTAGCTCAATATATGTAATTATCAGTCATATTATTTTAAATGACTTATAATAATTTTTAAACATTTATTATAATTTATCATGAATTTTCAAACACCGAAATCCTTATTAAATGATTTAAATATTAAATAATTCTATTATCATTAATATTAAACTATTATCGAAACCATTTTCAAAATATTAAAGTTATTTATAATAACTTTAAATATTTTAAAGTATTAATATTACCCTTAAATGATTTTTAAATAATTACCATTAATATTAAAGTATTAATTTATTATTTATCAAAATATTAAAAGTCATTATTTATAACTTAAAATATTTTTAATTCATTTATATCCTTTTAAATCATTTTTAAATTAATAAAACTATTTTAAAACTATTTATTTAATATAATTATTAAATAAACTTAATATCATTAATAATAAATTAATAATCATTAAATTATTAATGAAATTATCCTTTAAATATTAAAAGTTATATTTTATAACTTAAAAATCTTTAAACACTTTATTTTTATGTAAAATGAATTTTATAATATTAAAATCATTTTAAAACTAAATTATTTAATATAATTATTAAATAACTTTAATATCATTAATAAATAAATAATTAATAAAATTTACCTTTAAATATTGAAAGTTATATTTTATAACTTAAAATATTTTTAAACACCTTATTATTATTTAAAATGTTTTTTAATATAATAAAATCAGTTTTCATTTATTTATTTAATTCATTTATTAAATAACTTAATTATCATTAATAATAATTTATTAATGAAATTTTTCACAAAATATCAAAAGTTATAAAAAATAAATTAAAATAATTTTTTATACCATAACATAATTTTAAATAATATTTAAAGTAAAATCATTTTTTTAAATAATTTATTTAATATAATAATTAAATAAATTAAATATCTTTAATATTTCAAAAATATTAATTATTTAAGAAATATATTAAAAATTATTATAAACTAATTTTCAGACTTTAAAATAATTTTTAATAATTTATTTTATTATTTTAATAATTAAAAACTAATTTTCTATAATTATTTAATAATAATACAATTTTTTTGATAATAAAAATGTCGCTAAAGACCACCTATAGCGACAAAACTGTCGCTATAGGTGTTCTTCGTGTTCATCATGAAAACCCAGAACATTCATGCCAGTTTGAGGGACTTAGTTTGACCAAACTTAAATCAGTGTCTATTGTGTTTCTAGGAGATCTATTACCTTGATCTTGTAGTACTAGTGTAATACTACAAGAACCAACAACAAACATGAACAAATCACATAACAAGAAAGAGATCTGATCGCCCAAAATAGCTGTCAGAGCTGTTATTCATTTTCTGGGTTACCAGAAATGAAGAACAGTTCGACTTCTCATATTTGGGCTTCCACAACTTGTGATCTAAGTGTTGTTTTTGTGAAACAAAAGTTTCATATAGTACCCAACATGTAACTTAAGAGATGTATTACAAAACATCAACAAAACAACAACAGAATAGCAAGATCTTGCTCGATCAAACCATGTCAGAAGCCACGCTCATGAACTTTCTGGGTTACCCAGAAAGCTCATCCGTGAACCTTCTGCTTGGTTTGACCATCCCCCAAATCTCGTATGTTTGTGATAAAAGCGATCTAAGAGCATTAAACTGTAGTATAACTACCATACTATAACTTTAATGAAACAACAAACATAAATCAACAACAGTTTACAAGATCAGAGGCGTCAAAAGTCTTGTCAGACCGATTCTGGGCAGTTTCTAGGTTACCCAAAAATTCCCAGTTATTATCGGTCAACGACTTTTGACCTCGATTATCTTGCAATCTGTTTATGATATGAACTTGATTCTTGATCCAGATCAAAGAGCTCATAGCATACTACAAGAATAAAGCTTCAAACAACAAAAATACAAAATGATCGATATCTACAAGGTCCGACATTCATTATGAGACAACAAAAAATTATTTTTCCAGATTTTGAAGAACATCAAATCCGAGCCTATAGATGTCATGGATCTAACATCTGTCAACCCAGATCATCATTATACACCATAAAAAACTTATTAAAACACATAATCATAACATCTAACAACAGATCAATGGTCAAATTTTCAAGTTAGGGTTTATACCTTTACTTTGATCAATCTTGATCTTAGTTTTATGATATGATATAGATGTTAGTGGGGCTGGTGTTGGGGACTGATATGCCTTATAATTTCGTTGGTTTTGAGGTAGAGAGGATTAGTGGAGAGCAAGTGCACAAATGAGCTAAAATGGGACTTTCTCTCTCTCTTGATCTATTTATATAATGTTGTAATGAACATGGCTGAGATATGTTGGCTGATTTGTGTTATATTTTAGTCACATTGAGAAGTCAAGGGTTGGCCAACAACTCCAACACTTGGCAAAATCTAATAATGCACAAAAGGGTAAAAAGGGTCATTTGGCTTTTATTTTTAATGGCAAAATTATAATCTTGACAAATCCTTAGGATTTGACCCTTAGGGTTTAACCCTAAGGTTTAGCACAAAATGAATTTCTAGATTTTTATTTAGGGTTTAAATTAAAATAAAAATGAATTTAGTTTCTAAAAATAGAAATTTAGGGTTTGTTAATTAGTTAGGTTTTCAAATTACATTATACAAGAACATTAGGGTTTAAAATTTACTAATTATAATTAACCTTGCTAATTTAGCAATTAGGGTTTATAATTTTGATAATTAGAATTACCAAATTACAATTAGGGTTTCCAATTATTAAATTAGGGTTCTAGATATTAGGGTTTTAAGTTACTAATTAGGTTTTCTCATAATTAGCAATAAACTCTACTATACATGATATTAATCACATTAACACAATTTCTGACTGATCACAAACTCCAATTTAGGTTTCAAATTAGTGTTTCTAATTTCAAAAATTAGGATTTTATAATTAGTGTTTTCTAAAGATTAAATCCGATGGATATATGTTCGACGGACACAGTCCCTCGAAAATAACATTTATTTCGACGGAGTATTCAGTTGAAGATACGTCAGTCGACAATACTTTAATTTCGACTAATGTTCGTCGAACATTTATGTATCCCATTGGCGCCAATGTTCCCGCCAAAGAATATTAGTTTTGATTTTAATATGATGTAGTCCCACTAAGAAGTTTCAATCGAAGATACCTTACGTTTGACGAATGTATATGTCGACGGACTTTCCGTCGAAGATAATCCTAAAATCTAATTAATTGGTACGTCTTCCCAGCCCCCTCATTTTTGTAGACCTTAATATAATCTCATTTCTCTCTTTCTCTCTCTCTCATTTCTCTAGATCTAGCTCTCAACCACCTCTTCGCCGAGACTTCACTGCTCTCACGCCACCACCATCGCCGCCACCACCACGTACTGCCACCACCACCACCACCACGTACTGCCACCACCACGTACTACCACCACCACCTCCACGTACTGCCACCAGCACCACCACTGTCGATCGGTTCCACCACCAGTAGACGCCACCAACACCGTTGGTTGAACCACCATCACTAACATCACCAACAGCCACCACCGTTGGTTAGTTGCACATTAATTCAATTTCAAGGTTAGTTTTCTGCTAAGTATTAGATTTTTAGGGTTAATTTGTTGCAAATTGTGAAATTTGTGGCTTAATTTGTTTTAGGTTTAGTTTAATTTGAGTTTGAATATGAGATTAACCCAATTCGGATAATATGTTGTTGCTGTGAATTTGTGGACTGTATATTGCTGAAATTGGAATTTTGATTTTGGGTTTGTGGACTGCCTATTATTTAAGTGCATATTATTTGGAATTTGGAAATTGCAGAATATTGATATCAAATTTGGGTTCCTTATCAAAATGTAACTGATTTTAGGACTGTTTTTAATCTTGATATACTTGTTATTTACTTAATTAATTTATAATAGAAATTACGCTTAAATTATGAAATTGCAGACTTGTATGTATTGTATTAGTAATTAGTTTCCCAATATTTATAAATCATAAACTAAGAGACATTTACTTAGTTTCTTACTACTAAAATAAAATAAAGTAAATATAATTTAATTTAGATTATTAAATAAAATAAATTTTAAAAATAAAATAAATAACGTAATATAGTACAAAATAAAGTAAAATAAAATAAAAATAAATTAAATTAATTTGAATAAAATAAAAAACTTTGATTTAATCTAATAAATAAAATACAATTCAATAAAAATAAAATAAAAATAATAAAATAAAATTAATTTAATTTAATTTAAATATTCTAAATTAAATTAAATTAAATTTAAAATAAATTTAATTTAATTAATTTAATTTAATTTAATAAAAACCTTAAAATTTATATAATATATATATAATACAAAATAAAATAAAAAGTAATAAAAAATTTAATTTAATTTAGTTTAATAAATAAAATAAAATAAAATATATAAGTAGTCTCTATAGATTCCAAATAAAAATTTTCATAAACTAAGTACCACTTAGTTTATCATCATTGGCAAAATAGCAGTTTATAGCTAGAAGTGAATGTCGAACAGTAGTCTCTATAGATTATAAATAACAATTCTCATAAACTAAATACCACTTGCTTAGTTTATCATCATTGGCAAAATAAACTAAGAATAGCTAGAAGTGAATGTCGAACAGTAGTCTCTATAGATTCCATATAATTAACAATTCTCATAAACTAAGTACCACTTACTTAGTTTTATCATTGGCAAAATAAACTAAGTAGCATTTGCTTAGTTTGCCACAATTTTCAATATAAACTAAGTCGGCTGTCGAGCAGTGAGGTCTTGGAGTGGTTGAATCAAATTGATTTTCCTTTGCCGGGGAAGGAACACAGTAAATTGAGAGCAGCCGGGTATGGGAAGACTTATAATTGGACTCATTTGCCTATATGGTTTGAGTTGCCGTATTGGGGCACACTTTCAGTTCGTCACTGTATAGATGTCATGCATACCGAAAAGAATGTTTTCGAGAACTTGTTTTACATCGTTATAGATGCGAGTGGTAAAACTAAAGACAATGACAATGCTCGGAAAGATTTGGAGGCATTGAGAATTAGGCCAGAATTGTGGCTTCGCCCTAACACTACGAAACCTAAAGCTCCATTTAGTCTTACTAAACAACAAGTTGAAGACGTCTGTAAGTGGGTTAGTGGGTTGAAGCTCCCAAATGGATATGCGTCGAACATAACACGTTGTTGTAAGGTTGAGCAATTAAAATTTTTGGATTCAAGAGTCACGATTGTCATGTATTCATGCAAAAGTTGATTCCAATTGCATTTCGTGAGATGTTACCCAGAAAAGTTATGTATGCATTGACCAAACTGTCAAATTTCTTTCGAGATATTTGCTCAACTATAATTATGCAAAGTGATGTCGAGCAGATGGAGAAGAATATTGTGCTTACCATGTGCAAGCTTGAAATGATCTTCCCTCCAGGATTTTTTGACTCAATGGAACATCTGCCTATTCATCTGTCGTATGAACTCAAACTCGGAGGACCGGTGCAATATCGGTGGATGTATCCTTTTGAGAGGTAATATATAAACTTCTATATATTGCTCTATCCTGCTTATATTAATAATACTTCACTAAGTCTGCATATTATTTATCGTAGGTATATGCTCCGATTAAAACAAAAGGTCAAGAACAAAGCTCGTGTAGAGGGTTCAATTGCAGAACGATATACAGAGAAAGAGCTTGTCAACTTCTGCTCATTGTATTTTGACGATGTTATCTCAACAACCGTTTAGGAAGGAATGAGGTTGTTGGTCCAATGACTCATGCTCATGATGAGTTAGCTGTATTCACATATCCGGCTAAACCATTTGGTCCTGAGACTCTGACTTACTTAAGCGATAAAGAGTTGAAGATTGTATCTACATACGTGCTTCTAAATATGCCCGAAGTATCATCATACATCACATAAGTCTAAGCTTATTTTCTCCAGTCAGTACAATTTACAAGTGTAGTCATCTCTATATATGTTAAAGACATTTTACTAATATCGCAGTTCATTCGAAGAGGAAGCGTATGCTTCTAACCCAACTTTGACTGCAGCAGACTTGGAACCATTCACTAATGCTAATTTCCAACAATGGTTTAAGAAAAGGGTTGAAGCGGAGAGTATTTTTGAGCGTTTTATAGATGTCATCCATAAATGCTCATTTAATACTGATAACACAGTAGTCACTACTAAAACACGCTCATTTAATGCTGATAACATGTTTGGTATGGATGAGGCGTTGCAAGAAGATGTTAACAACCCATTGTCCATAGTGTTCCATGCTAAAGATATGGTGAGTACCGATGTCATTGACGTACCTAGCGATGAGGATATCAAGGCCACCTTACACATGAATGATTATGTAGGCACCATTGGTTCTCAGTCGATCGAGGAGACGGTAGCCACGATGGAGGCTCTTCTTTAGGCGCGAGTAAGTTATCTTAACTAGGATTTAAATATATCTCAAGCTGCATTAATTATAATGATTATTGAAGTACTATGTTAAATACAATTATTACAGATGCACCTCGTCGACGACACCGATGGACAAACCTCGGTATCTTTGGTCGTCCGCCGGCAGTGCCACTTACAATCTTCGGTGGATGTCATTTCAAACAGATGGGTGTTAATATTTTTGGCACTATTTCTATCAGTTATTGCAAAACACAATTCACATAACACATATTGTTATACTTTTTCTGTAGTATACTATACCCGGTGGCTAAGCACACCCTACATGTGATTTGTAATATTTTTCTATAGTATACTAGACCCGGTGGCTAAGCACACCTGGTGGGTTTGTCGAGGATACCCACATATACACTTCCTGGAGGTAATCTTTTTTAATGTTTCACGAAATTATCCGAATTTATCACATTATATAAATTATTATTAGTAATCGAATTTATATCTCTTTATAGGCTCCAGCCAGCGCCAGCGTCAGAGAGCACATGTCAGACCTTCTCATACGTGCGCTGGCTTGGATGACGATATCTTCCGGCGGCTGATAGGGGCCGTGTCGGATAGGTTCCATACCGATCCGGTCTTTCGGCGTCAACAATTGCCTTCCAATTCTCGTCTTCACCAGATTGCTCAGGATATTATAGCAGGGGCCTCTGCAGAGAGTACTGGATTACCACGGGAGCAGTTCGACTCTTGGAGCGCCGAGATGCTCCGGATGGTGATTACCCTCTTAGAGGAGGCTTTTCGTCCGCCCCCACCTACTCAGGTATTCTTATTGCTTATGTTTTTCAATTAAGGCTAGTTTGTTAATTCTTACATATATATATATGGACTAATGATTTATATTTTTGATTCTATCAATAGGGTGGCGATGGCGACATCAGTCAAGATGATGAGTTGGAGCACGAGTCCCGACATCCATACACTGTGAGCGTCGTTCACCTCACCTCCTCATGAATGATGATCATACTTTTACTAGTTTATATTTCATTTGTATATATTCATGTTATTGGTAGACCCTTTGTATATATTTTATTGTCTAATTGCGTCTGTACAACTATTGTAAATTATATTGTTTAACATTTATGGTCAATTAATTATATTTGTAATTGGTTAGCTTATAATACGTTTTGGTAGATATTTGAATTTGAATGTGAATGATAATGAGTTGAAGATTAAGTTTTAGTACTAAGTTGCATATTTGAATGTGAGATACAAGTTTATATTACTGTGTATTGGGTTGTGACAGGTTAAAGGTACATTAATTGGTTTAAACACCTGGAAACTGAACTTTTAAAATCTGTATTTAAAAAAAAGGCTAGTTAATTCTGACGGAATAAGATAGTTGCGATTGAATTTCCCTCGGAAATAACAAATAAGTAATTTTTAATAAATACCGAAATATCCTAATTTTAGCCGAGTATACGTTATCTTCGACGCAAATTATCCATCGTAAACACCCTATCTCCGACGTAAAGTCCGTCGAAGGTAATAATCATCCAATTTTAATGTTTGATGGGTTATTCTATTTTTCAGTCGGGAATAAGGAATTCCGAGGGAATGTATCCGTCGAACTTAGTTTCTCTTATATTCGAAGAACAGTTTCGTCCTATATATTCGGTCGAAGATAGATAATATTCGACGTATATCTGTCGGAGATACGTTCGTCGAAGATATGTAATTTTTGACAGAATTCTTGACGGACGTTATTTTCGACGCGAATATTTACGAATCAATATCTCGATTTGATATTTCACGTCGATAATAACGTAATTTCGATCGAATAAGAGTAATTCATGGAAAAATCCGCTTGGACTTAAGCTTTTTCTTCTAATGGCCTCATTGCCTTCTTCTTGACTCGCTCTTCTAACTCATGAATACGATTTTGTAATGCTAAATTTTGATCATAAAATTCTTCTAATAAATTCTCCTCGGGTTTTTCTTCTTCCTCTTCTTCCTCAATCTCAGCTGCTACCTCTGCAATTAGCTCGGGTGTAACTATTAGTTCTTCACGCACCATGTAGATATCTCTAATTTCTTCTTCGTCTGACATCACATTAACCTTGTTAGTGATTAAAGGTGTCTCAACAGTCTCATGTGCTTCATTGCTTATCTCAACATTTTTGGATGCCATTTGCAAATATTGCCACAAAACAAAGGTTAATTAACATATCACATATTATCTCTATACTCTGACCGACCAATTAAATATCAAATAAACTTAGGTAGGTCATACTTGCAAAGGAATTCCCCGTCTCTCCCCTCCTAGTTCTTGTCTCACATCTCAACCACAGATCATATCCCTAAGCTTTGATACCAACTGTGACGCCCCCAAAATTAGGTATACATCACCCATCTTGACTCGCCAGATACATGGTACAGAATTCAAATACAACTTAATAACACAACTATCGTGTACAATACGACAAAACATAAACTGAGTGTTTGAATACAAATATTGCCTACTATAGAGTATACACACTCAATGGAGTCCTCATTACAATTATTATCACACTATTTCACAGAATAGTGAGGACTACTAATGCACCATCTAGGACCATCACTCTGTTCCCCGACTAGTCACAGCTATGTTCTCATTTCCTGAAGAGAACAGTGAAAGAAAGGGTGAGCTCAACTAGCCCAGTAAGAAATATTATGACTAAGATAATGCAGAATAATTTATTGTTAGCCTTCAACAATTTTAAACTGATAAAATATAATAACTATCAAGTTTAACTGCAGCGGAACAAGAAATCCATTAGAAGAGTTAAGTAGGGAATAAAATCTACTATCTTCTATGATTTAAAAGGTTTTTCATCACTTTTATCTCTGAGACTCAGCTTAATAAATAATCCACATCATCAAATCATCCCTGAACTACAGGCCAAGGATATTCTTTAGTATCACGACCACGAATTATCCATGCACTACGGCTAAAGATAATCATATTTTCATCAATCTGGTTCGATCATGCCATAAAATGCAGTTTATCTTTTTCACTACTACCAAAGAGAATCCATAGCCATAATCATACCAAAAATCGTCCCATCAATGCACTACGGGCCAATGAGGACTTTTTCCACATCATTTGTAACATTATGGTTATGATTATACCGAATAATCCCTGGTCATAATCATACCAAGTCCATCTATGCACTACAGGCCACAGATGACATTCAAAAAAAATAAACATGAGGATGATGACAATGATATAAGAATTCAATAAAACAAGTTCAAGAATTAATTTATTTAGGAACTGATAACATCCAAATTGTCAACATGATACTGCTTTGTAGAGTAAAATTCAAGAATGCTCAGAAGAATATTTCCATGAAAAGATACTGGATGAAGCGCAACTATTAAGGATATTCCACTAATTTCATGGAGTATAGAAGTCTAAACTTTAGCCAACTGAGTATAATAAAGAATGGAATGACAAAAGAAATCACCATGCACGCTAAGCACTTCAAGATGTACGAGTTATTCCAACGTAATAATAATAACGGAACCCGATTCGAGGCAAAATTAAGCACCGACAGGATATTCCAATGAATAATAAATAACGGAACCCGTCTCCATGTAAAACGCATGCATGTGATATTCCAACGTAATAATAAATAATCGCGGAACCAAAAAGTGCGGCGTAAAACGCATGCATGTGATATTCCAATGTAATAATAAAGAATGGAATATTAGAAGAATATCACTATGTATTCATCTCGTATAGACAAAAGTTATTCCAACATAATAATAAAGAATGGAATAACTGAAGAATTTCACCAAGTATAGGATAGTCCGCGTATACAGGTTATTCCAACAGAATAATAAATAATGGAATAACAGAAGTTCTCTTCATGAATACAAAAGAAATAATACCCCTTACGAGTACAACAAATAATATCCCCTACCTTAGAAAGAAGAGTACTGAAAATAGAAGTAGTGAAGTAGCAGAACTCTTTTCTTCTTTCTCTCTATAGTTTCTCTCTCTAGAGTTTCAGTGAATTCATAAGAAATAATGAATGAATGAGCTTCTATTTATAGAAAAATAGACTGCATAGTAACTAACTCATGAACGGTCCAGATTGATTTACTTTAATCTGACGGTCCATATTTAAAGCAAAATCTTTTAAATAAAATATAATATATTCTAATTATTGTCTAATAAAATAGATAACTTTATAAAAGTATTCTATTTTATATAAAAAAAAATTACTATGCAAAACACTATGCAGAAACTATGCAACACTATGCATAATAGAATATAATATATTCTATTTATAGAATAACTTTATAAAAGTATTCTATTTTATATAAAAAGATTTTATGTTTTATACATTAATAATACCAATAAAACAAAACTGAGTGACTTAACACGTAAGCATCAATAATCAATACCATGTGCTACTATGCAACCACGCGTATTATTGTACTTTTACTACTGAGTAGTTCAACAGTATTAACGGTAAAACTTCCGTCATTATTTTCATAAAATATTTTTGTCATTTTCTCAATTCGACAATAATTTTGTTGTGGAGTCCACCAATGATCGTGCCATTGAACGAATATTCCCTGATAAAACAAATATTCCCCGACCAATCGAATATTATATAACTTGCGTACTTTGCAAAATTTATAAATACTACCCATAACTATAACATTATATCAAATCCACACCATAATATTCAAAAAAATATTTCGAGAAAATTAAATCTTTATTCATAAAATCTGGGGTCTCACACGTACATACTATACATATTTATAAAGATCGAAAATTAAAATATAATTAATATTATATTATTATTCTTATTCCTTGATCAAAATCTAAAATTAGGGTTTGGATTCCATATATTATTTACCTTGCCTATTTAATATTATTAATTAAGTTAGAATAATTAACTTAATTAATCTAACATAAATTCATATAATAAAATAAAATAATAATTCTAATAATTCCAATACGCTACTTACAATATGTAACTTAGTTTTTATCTTTCGTATAATAGTATATCAGAAATAAGATTATTTAACTAATTAGAATAACATATCACAACACATAGCACAGCTTATTGCAGTCAGCACATAACCTAATCACATTGCCACTTATGTTCAACAGTCATTGGATCACAAACAAACATTAATACAGTCAAAATATCTAAGTCCATATTAATTTCTGAAACATGTCGGTGTACCGATGACTTTATCGGGTAATTATCAAGTCCAAGACTCTATTCTGTAGCTCAATATATGTAATTATCAGTCATATTATTTTTAAATGACTTATAATAATTTTTAAACATTTATTATAATTTATCATGAATTTTCAAACACCGAAATCCTTAATAAATGATTTAAATATTAAATAATTCTATTATCATTAATATTAAACTATTACTGAAACCATTTCCAAAATATTAAAGTTATTTATAATAACTTCAAATATTTTTAAAGTATTAATATTACCCTTAAATGATTTTTAAATAATTATCATTAATATTAAAGTATTAATTTATTATTTATCAAAATATTAAAAGTCATTATTTATAACTTAAAATATTTATAATTCATTTATATCATTTTTAAATGATTTTAAATTAATAAAACTATTTTAAAACTATTTATTTAATATAATTATTAAATAAACTTAATATCATTAATAATAAATTAATAATCATTAAATTATTAATGAAATTATCCTTCAAATATTAAAAGTTATATTTTATAACTTAAAAATCTTTAAACACTTTATTTTTATTTAAAATGAATTTTATAATATTAAAATCATTTTAAAACTAAATTATTTAATAAAATTATTAAATAACTTTAATATCATTAATAAATAAATAATTAATAAAATTTACCTTTAAATATTGAAAGTTATATTTTATAACTTAAAATATTTTTAAATACCTTATTATTATTTAAAATATTTTTAATATAATAAAATCAGTTTTAATTTATTTATTTAATTCATTTATTAAATAACTTAATTATCATTAATAATAATTTATTAATGAAATTTTTCACAAAATATCAAAAGTTATAAAATAATAAATTAAAATATTTTCTTATACCATAATATAATTTTAAATTATATTTAAAGTATTAAAATCATTTTTAAATAATTTATTTAATACAATAATTAAATAAATTAAATATCTTTAATATTTCAAAGATATTAATTATTTAAGAAATATATTTAAAATTATTAAAAACTAATTTTCAGACTTTAAAATAATTTTTAATAATTTATTTTGTATTTTTAATAATTAAAAACTAATTTTCTATAATTATTTAATAATAATACAATTTTTTTGATAATAAAAATGTCGCTAAAGACCACCTATAGCGAAAAAACTATCGCTATAGGTGTTCTTCGTGTTCATCATGAAAACCCAGAACATTCATGCCAGTTTGAGGGACTTAGTTTGACCAAACTTAAATCAGTGTCTACTGTGTTTCTAGGAGATCTATTACCTTGATCTTGTAGTACTAGTGTAATACTACAAGAACCAACAACAAACATGAACAAATAACATAACAAGAAAGAAATCTAATCGCCCAAAATAGCTGTCAGAGCTGTTATTCATTTTCTGGGTTACCAGAAATGAAGAACAGTTCGACTTCTCATATTTGGGCTTCCACAACTTGTGAAGTGTTGTTTTTGTGAAACAAAAGTTTCATATAGTATGTGAGACCCCAGATTTTATCAATAAAGATTTAAATTTTGTTGAAATAATTTTTTTAATATTATGGTGTGAATTTAAGATAATATTATAGTTGTGGGTAGTATTTATAAATTTTGCAAAGTATGCAAGTGGTTATATTATATTCGATTGGTCTGGGAATATTCGGTTTAGCGGGAATATTCGTACAACTACTCAATCATTGGTGGACCCTACAATGTAATTATCATTTGATTGAGAAAACGCACAAAAATATTTTATTGAAATAACTGCGGAAGTTTTACCGTGTTACTTGTTGAACTACTTTCGGTAGTAAAAATACGATAATACGTGTGGTTGCATAAGTAGCACACGGTATTGATTATTGATGCTTATGTGAGAAGTCACTCAGGTTTGATTCCATTATTGTCGATTAATAATATGAATTATTATAGCGATAATGACGTTTTGTTTTATTCAGATTATTAACGTAATAAAAAATGTAAAACATCTTTTATATAAAATAGAATACTTTATTAAAGTTATTCATAAATAGAATATATTATATTTTATTATGCATAGTGTTGCATAGTGTTTTTTGCATAGTGTTTTGCATAGTATTGCATAGTGTTTGCATAGTAAAATGTTTTATATAAATAGAATATATTATATTTTATTTAAAAGATTTTTCTTTAAATATGGACCTTCAGATTAAAGTAAATCAATCTGGACCGTTCATGGATTAGTTACTATGCATTCCATTTTCCTATAAATAGAAGCTCATTCCTTCATTATTTTCTTACGAATTCATCAAAACTCTGAGAGAGAAATTATAGAGAGAAGCTATAGAGAAAAAATAGAAAGAAGAAGAGTATTCTGCTACTTCACTACTTCTATATTCAGCCTCTTTTACGGTAAGGGGTGTTATTCTTTCTTCTTGAAGAACTTCATTATTCCATTCTTATTTATTCTCATTGGAATAACTTTGTAAAAGTGATATACCCTATACATAACCTCGTATATGCAAAGATATCCTATACTTGGTGAAATCCTTATGTTATTACATTCTTATTTATTCTGGCTGAATAACTTTGTATACGCTGTGGTTTACCCTATACTTGGTGACATTCTTCTATTATTCTGTTGGGACATCCCATGCATGTGTTTTACACCGGACCGGTTCCGCTTTTTATTATTCATTGGAACATCCTCGTCATGCATGTGTTTTACACCCACTGGTTCCGTCTTTATCATTCTGTTGGAACATCCTGTTTATGTGTTTTACACGACACAGGTTCCGCTCTTTATCATTCTGTTGGAATATCCTATCTCGTGTTTTTACACCGGATCCGGTTTCATCTTTATTATTCTGTTGGAACATCCCGCTTGCAGTGAATTTCACCGACACGGTTCCGTTATTATTATTACTGTTGGAATAACTCGTACATCTGCGGCACCGCATGCGTGGTGATTTCTTTTGTTATTCCATTCTTTATTATATCCAGATTGGTTAAAACTTTGACTTCTATACTCCATGAAATTAGTAGAATATCCTTGATATTTGCGTTTCATCCAAAGATCTTTCATCATGGAAATATTCTTCCGATCATTCTTGAATTTTACTCTGTAACAAAGATCATGTTGACAATTTGGGCGTTAATAATTCATGGATTAAATAATTCTTGAACTTGTTTTATTGAATTACTATGTCATTGTCATCATCCTCATGTTATATTATGTTATCTTTGGCTTACGTGCGTAGATGAATTTAGTATGATTATGACCGAGGATCATTCGGTATAATCATGACTTGATATAAATGATGTGACAAAAGTCCTCAATGGCACCGTAATGCGTTGATGGATAGTTTTTGGTATGATTATGACCGGGGTGATTCGGTATAGTCATGATCATTGATAATTTGATGAAAATCCTCGACCGTAGGTACGGGGATGATTAAATTTGGTGGTTTATTTATTAAAATTTGAGTCTCAAATGATAAAAATTGATGAAAACCTTTTAAAACCTAAAAGATAGTAGACTTTATTCTCTACTTGACTCTTTTAATGGATTGCTTATTCCGCAAATTAAACCGGTTGTCTATTGTATTTTATCGGTTTAACATCGTTGAAGGCTAATGATAATTTATTCTCGCATTATCTTAGTCATAATATTTCTTCTTGGGCTAGTTGAGCTCACCCTTTCTTTCACCGTTTCTCTCGTGAAATGAGAATATAGCCGGGACGAGCCTGGAAACGAGTGATGGTCCTGAAGATAGCATTAGTAGTCCTCACTATTCTGCGTGAAATAGTGTGATAATAGTTGTAATGAGGACTCTTTTTGAGTTTGTATAATATCTAGTAGACAATATTTGTATTCAAACTCACGCTTTATGTCGTATTGCACACAGCAGTTATATTAGTAAGTTGTATTTGAATTTATGTACCATGTAAGTGGCGACCCAAGATGGGTGACGATACCTAATTTTAGGGGCGCCACGGTTGTATCGAGCCATAAGTGTGAAGAGCCCCGAGCCTCTCATTTGGTGACTTCTGTTGATGGGGAATGCACCGAAGCCGACTCTCGTAGGGGACGCCTTCTTTTCGGCAAAGTCGATAGGTACCAATGTGAGGTCTTGACACAAGTTGGTGTCCAGAGTTACATTGGTATCGAGCTTAGGATATGATCCTGGCTAAGATGTGAGAATAGTACTAGGAGGGAGAGACGAGAATTCCTTCATAGTATGACCTACCTAAATTTATTTGGTATTTAATTGGTCGGTCGAGTATAGGGATAATATGTGATATGTTAATTAACCCTTGTTTTGTGAAAGTTTGAGAATGGCATCTGAAAATGCTTTGAGATAAGCAATGAAGCACATGAGAGTGTTGATTCATTTCAAACAAAAGGTAACGACCAACAACATGATAATAATCATATCGGGCAAATTATCGTAACAATGATAACCATCGGGGGGAAATTATCATGCTAAGAATGGTAACCACTTGGTGGTAATCATGGCAAAGATAATAGAAGTGGAAATTTCAAGAAGAGAAGGTCATTTAGCTCGATTTTGTCGTTATAGTGAAGTCAAGTCCAAATTGGGATAGTGGCACCAAAGGCGGATACTGACAAAAACAAAATCGGTGGTTTTCGGAAGAGCGTTTTTCGTGACTTCTCAAAAAGTGGGTAACCCTGAACGAAGTTAGCACTAGTTAGTTAATTATAAATTCTTGAAAGTCTATACCTTATTAGATGCTTGGTTCTACCCATTCTTTTATCTCTCTTGCTTGCGTTCAACGTTTAAATTTGACTCGGAGAAATTAGAATTTGATTTATCTATTGAAACTTCGTTGGGAGAAACCTTCCGTTACCTCCAATTTATTAATCTTGTTGTTTCAAATAAACACTTTCACGTTACTTCGCCTATCTTATCTCTTTGAAAATACTTGCCTTTGATGTGATTTTAGGAATCAATTGGTTAACTACTCATTATTCTTTTCGTAAGGTTGTTAGCTTTCATATTCCTAACCAACCTGTTATACGAATTCAAAGTAACCAAATCCTAAAGTTAATCACATGTTATATCAAGCCATAAGTAAAGAGCCCGATCCTTTCGTTGTTGACTTCCTTGTGTGGAATGCACCGGCCGGACTTTCTCGTAGGCGGCGCCGCAGATCAAGATGGCAAGTTGATAGGTATCATTGTGAGGTGCTATCCGGTTAAGGATAGAAATCACAGTTGGTATTAATGTGACGTATTATCCAAGTCTTGGACGAGATAATAGCTTTGAATGATATTTCTATCATTAATAAATTTCTTGGCGTATTCTTGAAGACTTCCTAGCCTACCCTAGAGCGTGAAATCGAATTTTGTATTGACCCCAAAGACAAAACCCATTTCTTAAACCCTCAAATATTTCTTCAACTAAAATGAATAGCTTTACGTGGTTTATGATGAAAGTCATAATAAAAGCATTGGACTAATGAAAATCATGGGTATATGAAGTATTAGTAAGTTTATGATGAGTTATGTTGGTTAGTATGTGAAAACATGAAAGTTTCTTAGAAATCACAAAGAGTTGAAAATCAGATTTTGGTGAAAAACGTAACATGAAATTCAATTGACCATATCTCCTATTATATTTTGAATTTTTGAGTGTGGTCAAGTCCTAGAGTTAGATCTATGAGTTACCTAACTAACCCAAGTGGAATAACTGGAAAAGGTGTTGTAGATTTTTGTGTGGACTGATTTTAGCAAAGGAGGCCAAAGCTGTAAATTTCGAAAATGTTACTGCCCAGAAACTTTAAGGGGCTGTTTCGGCCACTTAAATTATGAGAAAAATTCTGGCCTTTAGGGAAATGAAAGTATATGGTATAAAGTACCTCCTGTCCAAAAATGAGCTCATTCTGACTTAAAATGAGCAAGTTATGACTATTTCAATATTTAGGTTTTTCCGACGAAAAACGCTATAACCGGAGTTCTATAACTCCGATGACCATGAAATTTAAACTAGAAGCTCACGTTAACATGTGTAAGATCCTGCCAAGATTTGGGAATTTTTGGAGTTAAACTTGAGGTAGCTAATTTCTTAAGGAATTAATTAGAAATTGATTTTTGAAAAATAGTAAATGAATTTTAAAAATTCCGAAAAATATATTTTCATTATGGGACTATATTATGCTAAATCCCAGAAAAGAAATATTTTTGGGACTAATTTGGTATTTTTCATGAAAATAGTTTAATTACGAACATATGAGTTAAATATGTTATGTGAAGTAACAAAGTTGAAAATAGGATTTTATGGCTAGAGAATCCTATATAGAGTATATGCATATTTTTTTTGATGAGGATTTGATAATTGGTGATGATATTTTACAGTATGGCATTTTTGAATGATTAAATGCATTATATGGTAAAGCGTAAATAATTGAGATAAATTGTTTATAAATTTAAGAAGTGATTAAAATATTATTATAATATTAATGTTATTAGATTATGAGATTATTAAGTGAGTGATAACATGGGGATATTCTTGAATCTGGATAAATTATATTATAAATGTTTAATATTTATCCTTTATCTCATTTGATTGATTCTTTATATCATTATCCTCATGTTTATATTATGTTGAAAGTCATCTCGCATTTTGTAGTGCATAGATGGACTTGGTATGATTATGACCACGGATTATTGGTATAATCATAACTGTAATTGAAAACACAATTATCTTTGGTCGTAGTGCATGGATAATTTGTGGTCGTGATACTAATGAATACACGATTATCTTTGGTAGTAGTGCATGGATAATTTGTGGTCGTGATACTAATGAATACACAATTATCTTTGGTAGTAGTGCATGGATAATTTGTGGTCGTGATACTAATGAATACACAATTATCCTGGTAGTAGTGCATGGATAATTTGTGGTCGTGATACTAATGAATACACAATTATCTTTGGTAGTAGTGCATGGATAATTTGTGGTCGTGATACTAATGAATACACAATTATCTTTGGTAGTAGTGCATGGATAATTTGTGGTCGTGATACTAATGAATACACAATTATCTTTGGTAGTAGTGCATGGATAATTTGTGGTCGTGATACTAATGAATACACGATTATCTTTGGTAGTAGTGCATGGATAATTTGTGGTCGTGATATAATGAATACACACAATTATCTTTGGTAGTAGTGCTTGGATAATTTGTGGTCGCGATATCTAATGAATACACAATTATCTTTGGGTAGTAATGCATGGATAATTTGTGGTCGTGATACTAATGAATATCCTTGGCTTTTGTGAAGTGCGGGATGATTCGATGATATGGATTAATTATTGAAATGAGTCTCAAAGAATGAAATATTAATTCATGGATGTGGTAAAAGTCATCTTTGGTCGTAGTGCATTGATAGACTTGGTATGATTATGACCAAGGATTATTCGGTATAATCATGACCGTAATTGAAAACACGAATATCCTTGGCCAGTGGTGCATGGATAATTCGTGGTCGTGATACTATTAAGCTGCGTCTCAGCATTATTGGTTTTACAGTTGTATATCTTTAGCCTGTAGTGCAAAGATGAATTGTTAATGAATATCTTTGGCCGGATTGCAAAAATGAATTTAATGTTTTCAACGATAAAGGTATTCAAGGTATCCTCACCTCTTTATCATATCAGGTACGTACCCTAATTTCGAGGGCGAAATTCCATAAGGAGGGGAGATTGTGAGACCCCAGATTTTATCAATAAAGATTTAAATTTTGTTGAAATAATTTTTTAATATTATGGTGTGAATTTAAGATAATATTATAGTTGTGGGTAGTATTTATAAATTTTACAAAGTATGCAAGTGGTTATATTATATTAGATTGGTCGGAGAATATTCGGTTTAGCAGGGAATATTCGCATAACTACTCAATCATTGGTGGACCCCACAATGTAATTATTATCCGATTGAGAAAACGACAAAAATATTTTATTGAAATAACGGCGGAAGTTTTACCGTGGTTACTTGTTGAACTACTTTCATTAGTAAAAGTACAAAGAATACGTGTGGTTCGCATAAGAGCACACGGTATTGATTATTGATGCTTATGTGAGAAGTCACTCGGTTTGATTCCATTATTGCCGATTAATAATATGAATTATTATAGCGATAATGACGTTTTGTTTTATTCAGTATTATTAACGTAATAAAATGAAACATCTTTTATATAAAATAGAATACTTTATTAAAGTTATTCTATAAATAGAATATATTATATTTTATTATGCATAGTGTTGTATAGTTTTTTTGCGTATGTTGTTTTGCATAGTATTGCATAGTGTTTGCATAGTAAAATGTTTTTATATAAATAGAATATATTATATTTTATTTAAAAGATTTTTCTTTAAATATGGACCTTCGATTAAAGTAAATCAACTGGACCGCTCATGGATTAGTTACTATGCATTCCATTTTCCTATAAATAAGAAGCTCATTCCTTCATTATTTTCTTACGAATTGATTGAAACTCTAGAGAGAGAAATTATAGAGAGAAGCTATAGAGAGAAAAATAGAAAGAAGAAGAGTATTCTCGCTACTTCACTACTTCTATATTCAGTTCTTTTACTAGTAGTGAGGTGTTATTCTTTCTTCTTGAAGAGAACTTACATTATTCCATTCTTATTTATTCTGTTGGAATAACCTGTAAAAGTGATATACCCTATACATAACCTGTATATGCGGCATATCCTATACTTGGTGAAATCCTTATGTTATTCCATTCTTATTTATTCTATTGGAATAACCTGTATATGCGGTTTACCCTATACTTGGTGACATTCTTCTATTATTCAGTTGGGACATCCTGTGCGTATGTTTTTACACCTCGACCGGGTTCCGCTTTTATTATTCTCATTGGAACATCCATCACATGTTTTACACGGACTGGTTCCGCCTCTTTATCATTCTGTTGGAACATCCTGCATCAAGTGTTTTACACCGACTGGTTCCGCTTTATCATTCTGTTGGAATATCCTATCGTGTGTTTTTACACCGGATCCGTTCCATCTTTATTATTCTCATTGGAACATCCCGCTTGTGAATTTCACCGACCGGTTCCGTTATTATTATTCTGCTGGAATAACTCACTATGCATCTGCAATACCGCATGCATGGTGATTTCTTTTGTTATTCCATTCTTTATTATATCCAGATTGGTTAAAACTTTGACTTCTATACTCCATGAAATTAGTAGAATATCCTTGATATTTGCGTTTCATCCAGTATCTTTTCATGGAAATATTCTTCTGATCATTCTTGAATTTTACTCTACGAAACAGTGTCATGTTGACAATTTGGACGTTAATAATTCATGGATTAAATAATTCTTGAACTTGTTTTATTGAATTACTATGTCATTGTCATCATCCTCATGTTATATTATGTTATCTTTGGCTTACGTGCATAGATGAATTTAGTATGATTATGACCAGGGATCATTCGGTATAATCATGACTTGATATAAATGATGTGACAAAAAGTCCTCGGTGGCTTTGTAATGCGATGATGGATAGTTTTTGGTATGATTATGACCGGGGTGATTCGGATAGTCATGACCATTGATAATTTGATGAAAATCCTTGGCCGTGGTAGTACGTGGATGATTAAATTTGGTGGTTTATTTATTAAGTCGAGTCTCGGCCGATAAAAATTGATGAAAACCTTTTAAAACCTAAAAGATAGTAGACTTTATTCTCTCGTTGACTCTTTTAATGGATTGCTTATTCCGCCGCAGCTTAAACCGGTTGTCTATTGTATTTTATCGGTTTAACATCATTGAAGGCTAATGATAATTTATTCGCATTATCTTAGTCATAATATTTCTTCTTCGGGCTAGTTGAGCTCACCCTTTCTTTCCTTTTTTCTCTTGAGAAATGAGAATATAAATTTGGGACGAGTCGGGAAGCGAGTGATGGTCCGAAGATAGCATTAGTAGTCCTCACTATTCGTGAAATAGTGTGATAATAGTTGTAATGAGGACTCTTTTTGAGTTTGTATAATATCTAGTAGACAATATTTGTATTCAAACTCACGCTTTATGTCGTATTGCATACTGCAGCGCTTATATTAGTAAGTTGTATTTGAATTTATGTACCATGTAAGTGGCGACCCAAGATGGGTGACGTATACCTAATTTTGGGGGCGTCACATAGTACCCAACATGTAACTTAAGAGATGTATTACAAAACATCTACAAAACATCAACAGAATAGCAAGATCTTGCTCGGTCAAACCATGTCAGAAGCCACGCTCATGAACTTTCTGGGTTACCCAGAAAGCTCATCCGTGAACCTTCTGCTTGGTTTGACCATCCCCCAAATCTCGTATGTTTGTGATAAAAACGATCTAAGAGCATTAAACTGTAGTATAACTACCATACGATAACTTTAATGCAACAACAAACACAAATCAACACCAATTTACAAGATCAGAGGAGTCAAAAGTCTTGTCGACCGCTTTACGCGCTTTAAGGTTACCTAAAATGCCCGGTCGGCTCGATCAACGACTTTTGACCTCGATTATGTTGCAATCTGTTTATGATATGAACTTGATTCATGATCCAGATAAAAGAGTTCATAGCATACTACAAGAATAAAGCTTCAAACAACAAAATACAAAAATGCAGATCGACATCTACAGTTCTCGACATTCATCAGTGAGACAACAAAAAAATTATTTTTCCGATTTTTCAGAACATCAAATCCGAGCCTATAGATGTCATGGATCTAACATCTATCAACCCAGATCAACATTATACACCATAAACAACTTATTAAAACACATAATCATAACATCTAACAACCACTACAAGAAAAAGGTCTATCAGCGACCAAATATATCAGCGACCGCATATCCGGTCGCTGATAGTCTTACTAGCGATCGATATCGGCGACCGACTATAATCCGATCAAGCAGTGATATCCGCGACCATAGTTTGATCACGATCGTCATAGAAAAATTTCCCACCCAAAATTGGCGGCGGAAATATTGGCGCGCCAGTAGTTTTTGCGACCCATTAGAATCAATGACCGCGTCGACGCTTATCGCGCAGAGATAGCGTCACGATCATCCTAAATGAAATCGATATCGGGCATTAAACTCGACCACGAACATAGAAGGAAAAAAAAAGGGGAGTCCGTGAAATAGAGAAGAGGGAGAAAGGGGAGAGGAAGAGGAGTTCGATAAATCATGCCACGCCACCACGCCAATGACCACCCTACCACCTGCCTAAAAAGATCAAATTTTTCAAACGAGTGAGTTTAATTGAATCTTCTAAACAGGTATTTATCTTCATTCATTGTAATTTCTTGAATCGTGTTTGAAATTGTATGTGAATTCTTTGGATTTGGCGATTGTGTGCATGAATACACCGTGTATTGGGTAATTCGTTTAGTCACCTATCAAATTGGGTAATTTGTTTTTGTTTTAAAATAGGTTTTTGTCATCAAATCTGGTAACCCTAATCTGGGTATTGGGTAATTCGTTTAGATTTTAGTATCACAATTACTCCACACATATAGAATTTGATTATTATTGCTTGCTTACCATTGTTGTGCTAGTGAACTATTATGGCAAAAGTCCACAGCAAATTATCTCATTTAGAAAACAAAATGGAATGTAATAACTGAAATTTAAATATAGTCATATATATATATATATATATATATATATATTATTAGTTAGATTAGATTAAATCTTGGTATGTATTTATATTGGTTAGATTAGATTAAATACTATTAAATTCTTCAAGTACTTGTTCGATTTGATTGGGTTTCCAAATTTTACAATTTTATTTTTTTGAATGTGGTGTGTAATTGCTTTGTATTAGAAATTTGTATTTCTCTTGGTTTGTGTCTTGGGTGCCTAGAAATGTCCATATATAAGTATAAATCGTGCATGTGGCTAGTCCATATTGTAGGGGAGACTCGCGAATTTTTTGAAGTATTATAAGTATAAGTTTGAAAAATGTTCATAAGTATTATAAGTATAAGTTTGTAGTTGAATTTTTTACCTCTTTTATTGTGAACATTTTAGGTTTAAAATATATAATAACTTTTGGTTATAGGAAAGCTATGTCCATTATTGAAATAAAATGAGAAATTGAATTGTTTGAATATGCGAGTAGCTTAATTTTAGTAATTCTCGATAAATTGGGTTACATTTATATAGAGAACCACATCTTTGCTTATCAATTGGATATAAATATATTGGTGATCCACTAGAGCCTATTAAGAAAACATTGGAGTGATGGGTCGGGATTGGGGTCATGAGGCGACGCCTTGCTTAGCCAAGCCTCACGGGGCTAAGCCAAGCTTTGTTGTCAGTATGGTAAGCTATTGGGGGGTTGTTAAGCCAAAATAGGCAGTGCTAGGGAACTATTAGTGTAACAGAGAAGGTAACTAGACACACTTGGTTAATAAAGAGACTGTTTTGGCTATAACAGAAAAGCAAGGGTATTTAACACTTATGTATACAAGAATAAAGCTATAAAAGGTTATAGAAGCTATAAATTGCTTAACCAAGTTGTGACTATCCCAAAATATAAAAGATTATAAAAAGGGACCGTGAGGGGTATAATCTTAAAACATGTTAGCCGAGGCCTTAGATGGACTCTTCAATTCTTGGCGTGAAGCCTTAGATGGAGATAGTTTTCTTAAGAAGAAACATTTCAATGCATCCGAATACCAACCAAATATGTATTCTTGATATAGAGCTAGAATGAATGAAATACCTTACGTAAATTAACAATAAAAACAAATTTAAAACAAATTAAAATAAAATAACATGATATAATATAAAGTTTCTCATCTTTGCATTAATTTGCATTCATTCGTTAACATTGAGTATGCTTAAATGTTAATCATATGCTTACAAGTATGCTCAAGTCATATGGTTACAAGTATGCTCAAGTCATATGCTTACAAGTATGCTCAAAGTCATATGATTAATAAGCTCATGTTATGCATGTAGTAGGTACCATGGAATCATGGACCTCTATTCGCATCAAATAGTTGGATAACACGACGAAAGTCAAGTGCCCGATAGTTCTTCTGATTGAATTTAGAAATTTGGTTGCCAAGTGTTTTTGAGTATCGTATAGTCACCCGAATGTATGAATGGTAAGTCGTGAATCACGATGTCCATGTTTAAAGTGTAAGAATGTAAATTATATGGATGGAGAGACATGGTAAACTATCATTTACTTGTTTACGGGTTCATGAGAAATTACGAAGAATCTTTGGTGGGCACATGGGCGAGGAGAAGAGATGGTGGCATCACACAAGTACACAATTCGGGCGATAGTACTCATCGTTATGAATGAAATGGTCCATGATATTGCGGGGCGATTTTGATTGGGAGCAAGGCGAGAGAGCAACCTATGAATTCGATGCCAAAGACTTCTTTAAGTTGTTAGACGAGGGTATGAAGCCATTGTGGCATGGTTGCACCAAACACACTACATTATGCTGCGGTGGCGACATTACTTAACATCAAGGCCGATCACAACATGAGCCATGAGTGTTTTTGAGTCGCTCTTGAAGGCAATTAAGAGTATGTTGCCTGACGGTGAGAAATTACCCGGTAACTATTACTTTTGTAAGAAAATGGTGAAGAAGTTGGGTCTTGGATACCAAAAGATCGATGCATGTCCCAACGACTGCATGTTGTTTATAAGGAAAATGAACAGATGACAAGGTGCACGTTTTGCAATCATGATCGGTTTAGGCCTAATAAAGAGGGTGTGACTACAAAAAAATCAAGTATACCGTTTAAGATTCTAAGGTATTTTCCAATAACACATCGGCTAAAAAGATTGTACATGTCTTGGATCAAATTTGAACATATAAGTTGGCATGCGAAATCTCCACTAAAGATGGAGAACTAAATCATCCATGAGATGGGGCGCTTGGAAAGATTTCAACTTAGCACATCCACGAATTTGCATTGGAACCTAGAAATGTGAGGCTTGGATTGTCCACCGATGGTTTCAATCTGTTTGGCCACTCAAATTGTTCCATTTACTCATGTGTTGGCTTTGTGATTGTTACTCCGCATAACTTGCCTCCTTGGATGTGTATGAAACGACCATACTTATTTCTTTCACTCGTGATTCCTGGTCCTAAGAGTCCTGGAAAGAACTTAGATGTTTACTTGAGACCTCTTATATACGAGTTAAAGGTACTGTGGGAGGATGGAGTACAGACTTGGGATGTTGCAACGAAAACAAATTTCAACCTTAGGGCAGCGGTTATGTGGACTATAAGTGACTTCCCAACTTATGGTATGTTAGCTGGATGGAGTACACACGGGAAGTTGGCTTATCCGTATTGTATGGAGCATACAAAGTCGTTTAATCTATCAAAAGGTCGAAAGCCTTGTTGGTTTGACTATCATCGTTGGTTCTTACAGGTAGATCACCCGTTTCAAAGAAATAGAGAACACTTCAGGAAATGGAAAGTAGATAATGATATGCCTGCACCGCGATTGTCGGGAACGGAGATGCGAGATCGTGTGATGAGATTGCCGGTTATCCCATTTGGTAAGGTTGATGCGACAAACATAATCAATGGGTTTGGTGAATCTCATAACTGGGTTCGGAGAAGCATCTTTTAGGAATTGCCTTATTGGTCTACAAATTTGATTAAATCGTAATCTAGATGTGATGCATATTGAGAAGAATGTGTTTGACAATGTGTTTAACAACTTGTGATGAATGTTACGGGGAAGACAAAGATAACGATAAAACACGTTTGGACATGAAAGATATTTATAAGCGTCTGGATTAGAACTTTATGAATCTCCTAATGGTAAGATTGTCAAACCGCTTGCAAGGTACACATTGTCCAAAAAGCAAGTTGAAGATGTGTGCACATGGGTTAAGTCTCCGAAACTACCGGATGGATATCGTCGAAACATTGCAAGGTGTGTTACGGGTGGGAAATTGCAAGGGATGAAGAGTCATGACTATCATGTGTGTTCATGGAGAGACTCATACTATAGCATTTCGGGATCTGCTTGATAAACCAATATGGGATGCTTTAGCGGATCTTAGTCGTTTCTTCAAAGACTTGTGTTCAAAATCATTGAATGAGAAGGACATGTTTGTACTTGAGAAGAACATCATAGAGATCATGTATAAAAAGCTGGAAAAATATTCCCACACGTTTTTTTTGACTCCATAGAGCATTTGCAAATCCATCTTCCCTATGAAGCTCGTGTTGGGAGTCCAGTTCAATATAGATGGATGTACCCTTTTCGAGAGGTGATGGGAAACCTTAAGAGGAAGGTGAAGAATAGAGCTTATGTCGAGGGGTCGATATGCGAGGCATACATTTTTGATGAGATATCTACGTTTGTCTCAGACTATTTTCCGGACGAAGTCTTGACAAAGGCCAATCGAGTATCGAGACATGATGATGGGTGAAATGTTGAACTAAATGGTGGCTCTCTCTTTGGTTTGGTCTATCGGGCGCTTATGGAAAAGGGAAGCGCGTATTCCTCTCTCGAGCAAGAATTACATGCATACATACTTACATTCTTCTCAATTTCGAGGAGATTGATTTAATTTGTGAGGTACACATATAAACTTGATATTTTATCTTTTAAGTTGAAAATTTATTCCAATATATTAATGTTTATAACATGGTATAGATTATGCGATGACGAGTTAAAAGTGAAGCATGCTTAAGCATAAGCGATAAAGATATTCAAATCAATCGGGATAAAAACTTTGCACTTTGGCTAAAGGACAAAGTAAGTTCAATTTTAAGCACGTAGTGTATATATATATATATATATATATATATATATATATATATATATATATATATATATATATATACTCCATATGTTAACTATGACTTCATTTAATAAGATGGAGTTTTGTAGGCTTTGGTGAGGGATCAACGATTAGGCTAATGTACAAGTCCTAGCTATGGGACCGCATAAAGATCAAGTCAAATACAATGGTTACAAAATAAATGGTTGTGAATTTCACACAAAGGCATATGGGCACGGTAAAAGAACAACGAACTCTGGAGTGTGTGTCCAAGGAGATTGTTACAATGAGCTTGGTCGTGCCTTTTATGGGGAGTTGGAGGAAATCGTAGAGTTATCGTATAAGGGGCACGTGTATGGGGGTCATATTCACTTGTTCAAGTCTTTGTTGGTTTGATTCGGAAAAAGGGATACGTGTTGTGGGACATGGAATCGTCGATATTGACCTCCATAGGTTTGCGTACTCCAACGAACCGTTTGTTTTACCAACTCAAACATCTGAAGTATACTACACTCTTAGTCCTGTTAGGAAAAGGGATGACCGCCTTTCTGATTGGCAAGTTGTAATTTATACTCCGTAGCGTAGTCATGTAGAATTAGTTGATGGGGAGATTTACCAAGCGGATGCTTCATAGTCGGACTATAATAAATGTGGAGGACGACAATGAAGTAATCCAGATTAGATGGTGGAGATGAACCACATGAATTAGATCCCGAGTCAATACTTGTGTCGGATGACATTGATACTTTAAGGAGGAAGAGTTATTGGTTGAATCGACCTACGAAATCTGAAGCGGATGATGGTTATGAATCTGCAACACGTATACAAGATGATTACGAATCGGACATTGACACTTGAACTCATGAAATGTATGTTTAGCAATACATGTTTTTATATCATTGTCATGTTTATGTACTAAACTATTTAAATGCAACTTTTGTTTATTGTCATTTTATATTCATATATATACATGTTTATATCAATTGTCATGTTTATGTACTAAACTATTTAAATGCAACTTTTGTTTATTGTCATTTTATATTCATATATATACATGTTTATATCAACTTTATCATGTTTATGTACTAAACTATTTAAATGCAACTTTTGTTTATTGTCATTTTATATTCATATATATACATGTTTATATCACATATGTCGTGTTTATTGTCATATATACATGTAATCAAATATGACTCTAATAACATCTTGAAATTTGTAATATCTGGATGGCTTACGAGCGGCATGAAAAAATCGCGGCTTGGGTAGGGGCCCTAATAATGTGCCCAAGGCCCTACTAATCCCGATGATCGAATTCTTATTCGATTCGCCTCCTCCTCAAATAAGCGTCGTCCGCGTATATCATTTATATAAAAAAAGCATTTAAGATTCCATTTATTGTATATTGGTAATGTTTTAATTGATATTATATTGGTAATGTTTTGTTTTGGTCTTATTGTATTGAAAATTTGTATATTTCTCTTGGTTTGTGTCTTGGGTGCCTAGAAATGTCCATATATGCATGCCGTCGTGCATGTGGCTAGTCTATATTATAGGGGAGACTATGGCGAATTTTTTTTAAGTATTATAAGTATAAGTTTGAAAAATGTTCACAAATATTATAACTTAAATGTAAATTGCTTTAATATATGCTAATTGATGTTGTATATTATAGTGATTTTTTAGATAATAAGATCGTCAAGTGCATATCACAGCTGTGTTTACAGAATTGGCCTACACCTGTGATTACGTGAACGAGCACACACCTATCGCCCACAAGGATCTTTGTTTGGGCGAAATTTCGGTATGTTTTTTAATTATGACAAATAATATTAATATAATATTCAAAGGATAATTATTTAGTAATGTTATTATTGTTTTTTATTTGCGAAAACCGGTATAGATGGGAGGGACGCGAGGCTTGATGATTCGAGACATTATCTCGGCAAAATTGCGCGCGGTCCGCACCAAGGACAACTTGAATAAAGAACGACAAAAGCCATTCACAATGCCAAGATCGACCATCCAGGCCAGGGAGAGGATTATGTGCACGAGCATAGCCCCTGGTGGTGCACCCAGTCCATATGGGCTGAGATGTGTGCCCAATGGAGAGCTGAGAGCTGGGTGAAAAGACGAAAACCCGCCACCACCAACATGAGCCTCGGGTGTATCCGATGGCGAAAAGGCGAAAAAAAACATACAAGGGCGCGATATTTCACGATTGCAAACATATCACTTTGCCTCAAAAGCGTATTTACAAGTTTTAATATGTTTACAATCATGAATTGTAGAAAATATCCCATTTTACTTAGTAATATTGTCTTTGTTTTTGTATAGGAGTCTCAGTCTCAAGGTTAGCCTATCCATTGGCTGGATGTGTACGTAGCCACCCGTGATGGTGCACTTTGAGGCTATCCGGATAAGCGGTAATAAGTTTTAACAACCTAATCTTGTTTATTAATACTTACAAAATATTATTTTTAACTATTTAAGTGTTAACATGATGACGGGATACTTATAAACGTTTATTGAATGAGCGCTATCCTGAAGGCACTCCACGTCACTTTATTGATCAAGAGTTGTGGGAGAGGCGTCATTGTGAAGAAGAACTACATTAAAGGTCAAGGACAACGACGACGCCCATCCTTTAGTGGCTCATGCAGCTCTGCTACCTAGTCATCACAGTCATCGAGTAATCCAGCTGTTCATACTCCGGCTGACTGTGTGAGAGCTATATGTCAAGATCAAAATCTTCTGAAGATACTGGGCGGGCACACAGGGCTCTTGATCCCGAGGAGTTAGTCAAGAAGCGATGGCAGCGATGTAGGACGACATGGGGATGGCGACGAGGTATAAAATCAATTTGTTGTATGTATTGTCGTAATATATACCAAAGATCAACATATTTATTATATTTGTAACTTTTTTATTATTTTGTTAATTACAGGTGGTGATCAAAGAGGGATGGCGCTTGACATAACCTTGTACTTGTGTATTCATTATTTGGATGTTTGTATATATGTTACTTAAACAAGTTTTGAAATGTTATTATATTTATTCAAATCATATTGGTTTTAAAGGTTTATATACTAGTTTGGTGTATGTGTTGGTGGGACGATGGGTGTTTATATTATTTTGTATGTTGTTTATCTTGGTGTGTATGTGTGTTGGGATAAAGCGGTAGAAAAGCAGTGCGAGTTTTTAGGAATTACGCAAAAGCAGAAAAAATCGGTTGTATTTTTTTTTTTGATATCGTGACCGCATGCGGTCATTGAACGTTATTATGACGACGAAGATAGTCGTGACGCCATGCAAGGTCACCGATAATGGTCGTCGACACGTCGACCACGTTAGCTTTGGCCTCGACCATGCCGACTCATTTCGGTGATCGGATTTGTCATTTTATTAATTCATAGCGGTCGCAGATATCTCGATTAAGCTAATAGTGGTCGTTGATGTGCATCCCAAATGACTATATTTTATGCGACGATTATCGTGACCTTTTTTGTCATGAGATATATATCTCATGAATCGAAAGTCTTGCTACCATGATAAGCCTTTTTGTTGTAGTGAACAGATCAATGGTCAGATTTTCAAGTTAGGGTTTATACCTTTACTTTGATCAATCTTGATCTTAGTATTATGATATGATATAGATGTTAGTGGGGCTTGTTTTGGGGACTGATATGCCTTATAATTTCGTTGGTTTTGAGGGAGAGAGGATTAGTGGAGAGCAAGTGCACAAATGAGCTAAAATGGGACTTTCTCTCTCTCTTGATCTATTTATATAATGTTGTAATGAACATGGTTGAGATATGTTGGCTGATTTGTGTTGTATTTCAGTCACATTGAGAAGTCAAGGGTTGGCCAACAACTCCAACAGCTCCAACACTTGGCAAAATCCAATAATGCACAAAAGGGTAAAAAAGGTCATTTTGCTTTTATTTTTAATGGCAAAATCATAATCTTGACAAACCCTTAGGGTTTAACCCTAAGGTTTAGCACAAAATAAATTTCTAGATTTTTATTTAGGGTTTGAATTAAAATAAAATTGAATTTAGTTTCTAAAAATAGAAATTTAGGGTTTGTTAATTAGTTAGGTTTTTCAAATTACATTATACAAGAACATTAGGGTTTAAAATTTACTAATTATAATTAACCTTTCTAATTTAGCAATTAGGGTTTACAATTTTGATAATTAGAATTACCAAATTACAATTAGGGTTTCCAATTATTAAATTAGGGTTCTAGATATTAGGGTTTTAAGTTACTAATTAGGTTTTCTCATAATTAGCAATAAACTCTACTATAAATGATATTAATCACATTAACACAATTTCTGACTGATCACAAACTCCAGTTTAGGTTTCAAATTAGGGTTTCTAATTTCAGAAATTAGGATTTTATAATTAGTGTTTTCTAAAGATTAATTAGGGTTTCTAGATTTTAATTAGGGTTTACCTAATTAATCATTTAATACACAACATAAATAATATAACATAGTTATATAACAGATCTTGAATTTCCCATTTGAATTTAAAAATAGGATTAAACAAATTAATGTTAGTGTTTTGACATTATACACCATAATTGATCAACCATTATCAATACTTACATACTATACATATTTATAGCACTTTGAAAAATCAAAATCAAAATAAAAATTAATATTATATTATTATTCTTATTCCTTGATAAAAATCTAAAATTAGGGTTTAGATTCTATATCTGATTTACCTTGCCTATTTAACATTATTAATTAAGTTCAAATAATTAACTTAATTAATCTAACTTAAATTCATATAATAAAATAAAATAATAATTCTAATACCGCTATAATGATCTGCTAACTTAGTTTTTATCTTTCGTATAATAACATATCAGTTATAAGATTATTTTACTGTATTGTAGTCAGCACAAAACCTAATCACATTGCCACTTATGTTCAACAGTCATTGGATCACAAACAACATTAATACAGTCAAAATATCTAAGTCCAGATTACTTTCTAAAACATGTCGGTTTACCGACGACTTTATCGGGTAATTATCGAGTCCAAGACTCTATTCTGTAGCTCAATATGTGTAATTAGCTGTCATATTATTTTTAAATGACTTAAAATAATTTTTAAACATTTATTATATTTTATCATGAATTTTTAAACACCGGAATCCTTATTAAATGATTTAAATATTAAATAACTCTATTATCATTAATATTTAATTAATATGAACTATTAAAGAAACCATTTCCAAAATATTAAAGTTATTTATAATAACTTCAAATATTTTTAAAGTATAAATATTACCCTTAAATGATTTTTAAATAATTACCATTAATATTAAAGTATTAATGTATTATTTATCAAAATATTAAAAGTCATTATTTATAACTTCAAATATTTTTAATTCATTTATATACTTTTTAAATGATTTTTAAATTAATAAAACCATTTTAAAACTACTTATTTAATATAATTATTAAATAAATTTAATATCATTAATAATAAATTAATAATCATTAAATTATTAATGAAATTATCCTTTAAATATTAAAAGTAATATTTTATAACTTAAAATATCTTTAAACACTTTATTTTTATTTAAAATGATTTTTATAATATTAAAATCATTTTTAAACTAAATTATTTAATATAAATATTAAATAATTTTAATATCATTAATAAATTAATAATTAATAAAATTTACCTTTAAATATTGAAAGTTATATTTTATAACTTAAAATATTTTAAATACCTTATTATTATTTAAAATGATTTTTAATATAATAAAATCAATTTTAATTTATTTATTTAATTAATTTATTAAATAACTTAATTATCATTAATAATAATTTAATAATTAAATTTATCACAAAATATCAAAAGTTATAAAAAAATAACTTAAAATATTTTCTTATACCATAATATAATTTTAAATAATTTTAAAGTATTAAAATCATTTTTAAATAATTTATTTAATATAATAATGAAATAAATTAAATACCTTTAATATTAAAAAATATTAATTATTTATGAAATATATTAAAAGTTATTAAAAACTAATTTTCAGACTTTAAAATAATTTTTAATAATTTATTTTGTATTTTTACTAATTAAAAACTAATTTTCTATAATTATTTAATAATAATATAATTTTTTATAATAAAAATGTCGCAAAAGACCACCTATAGCTACAGAACCGTCGATATAGATGTTCTTCGTGTTCATCATGAAAACCTAGAACATTCATGTCAGTTTGAGGGACTTAGTTTGACCAAACTTAAATCAGTGTCTATTGCGTTTCTGGGAGATCTATTACCTTGATCTTCTAGTACTAGTGTAATACTACAAGACCCAACAACAAACATGAACAAATCACATAACAAGAAAGAGATCTGATCGCCCAAAATAGCTTTCAGAGTTGTTATTCATTTTCTGGGTTACCTAGAAATGAAGAACAGTTCGACTGCTCATATTTGGGCTTCCACAACTTTTGATCTAAGTGTTGTTTTTGTGATATAAAAGTTTCATATAGTAGCCAACATGTAACTTAAGAGATCTATTACAAAACATCAACAAAACAACAACAGAATTGCAAGATCTTGTCCTATTAAACCATGTCGGTTACGCTCATGAACTTTCGGGTTACCCCAAAAGCTCATCCGTGAACCTTCTGCTTGGTTTGACCATCCCCCAAATCTCGTATGTTTGTGATAAAAGCGATATAAGAGCATTAACCTGTAGTATAACTACCATACTATAACTTTAATGCAACAACAAACACAAATCAACAATAGTTTACAAGATCGAGGCGCGCCAAAAGTCTTGTCGAGATCGCTTTACAGGTTACCCAAATATGCTCAAATGATGGTAGGTCACGGCATTTTACCTCGATTATCTTGCAATCTGTTTATGATATGAACTTGATTCTTGATCCAGATCAAAGAGATCATAGCATACTACAAGAATAAATCTTCATACAATAAAAGTACAAAATAGACTAATTACATCTTCAAGGTCTGACATTCATTGTCAGACAACAAAAAATTATTTTTCCAGATTTTGAAGAACATCAAATTTGAGCCTATAGATGTTATGGATCTAACATCTATCAACCCAGATCATCATTATACACCATAAACAACTTATTAAAACGCAGAATCATAATATCTAACAACAGGTCAATGGTCAGATTTTCAAGTTAGGGTTTATGCCTTTACTTTGATCAATCTTGATCTTAGGGTTATGATATGATATAGATGTTAGTGGGGTTGGTGTTGGAGACTGATATGCCTTATAATTTCGTTGGTTTTGAGGGAGAGAGGATTAGTGGAGAGCAAGTGGACAAATGAGCTAAAATGGGACTTTCTCTCTCTCTTGATCTATTTATATAATGTTGTAATGAACATGGCTGAGATATGTTGGCTGATTTGTGTTGTATTTCAGTAACATTGAGAAGTCAAGGGTTGGCCAACAACTCCAACACTTGGCAAAATCCAATAATGCACAAAAGAGTAAAAAGGGTCATTTGGCTTTTATTTTTAATGGCAAAATCGTAATCTTGACAAACCCTTGGGTTTGACCCTTAGATTTAACCTGAAGGTTTAGCACAAAATGAATTTCTAAGTTTTCATTTAGGGTTTAAATTAAATTAAAAATAAAATTAGTTTCTAAAAATAGAAATTTAGGGTTTGTTAATTAGTTAGGTTTTCTAATTACATTATACAGAATATTAGGGTTTAAAATTCACTAATTATAATTAACCTTGCTAATTTAGCAATTAGGGTTTATAATTTTGATAATTCTAATTATTAAATTTGGGTTCTAGATATTAGGGTTTTAAGTTACTAATTAGGTTTTCTCATAATTAGCAATAAACTCTACTATAAATGATATTAATCACATTAACACAATTTCTGACTGATCACAGACTCCAGTTTAGATTTCAAATTAGGGTTTCTAATATCAGAAATTAGGATTTTATAATTAGGGTTTTCTAAAGATTAATTAGGGTTTCTAGATTTTAATTAGGGTTTACCTAATTAATCATTTAATACACAACATAAATAACACAGTTATATAACAGTCTTGAATTTCCCATTTGAATTTAAAAATAGGGTTAAACAAATTAATGCTAGTGTTTTGTCATTATACTCCATAATTGATCAACCATTATCAATACGTATATACTATACATATTTATAGCAATTGAAAAAATCAAAATAAAAATTAATATTATATTATTATTCTTATTCCTTGATAAAAATCTAAAATTAGGGTTTAGATTCCATATCTGATTTACCTTGCCAATTTAACATTATTAATTAAGTTACAATAATTAACTTAATTAATCTAACTTAAATTCATATAATAAAATAAAATAATAATTCTAATACGCCGCTACTAATATCTTGACTTAGTTTTTATCTTTCGTATAATAACATATCAGTAATAAGATTATTTTACTGATTAGAATAACATATCACAACACATAGTACTGCTTATTGCAGTCAACACATAACCTAATCACATTGCCACTTATGTTCAACAGTCATTGGATCACAAACAAACATTAATACAGTCAAAATATCTAAGTCCAGATTAATTTCTGAAACATGTCGGTGTACCGACGACTTTATCGGGTAATTATCGAGTCCAAGACTCTATTCTATAGCTCAATATATGTAATTATCAGTCATATTATTTTTAAATGACTTATAATAATTTTTAAACTTTTATTATAATTTATCATGAATTTTCAAACACCGGAATCCTTATTAAATGATTTAAATATTAAATAACTCTATTATCATTAATATTTAATTAATATGAAACTATTAATGAAACCATTTCCAAAATATTAAAGTTATTTATAATAACTTCAAATATTTTTAAAGTATTAATATTACCCTTAAATGATTTTTAAATAATTACCATTAATATTAAAGTATTAATGTATTATTTATAAAAATATTAAAAGTCATTATTTATAACTTAAAATATTTTTAATTCATTTATATACTTTTTAAATGATTTTTAAATTAATAAAACCATTTTAAAACTACTTATTTAATATAATTATTAAATAAATTTAATATCATTAATAATAAATTAATAAATATTAAATTATTAATGAAATTATCCTTTAAATATTAAAAGTTATATTTTATAACTTAAAATATCTTTAAACACTTTATTTTTATTTAAAATGATTTTTATAATATTAAAATCAGTTTTAAACTAAATTATTTAATATAACTATTAAATAACTTTAATATCATTAATTAATAAATAATTAATAAAATTTACCTTTAAATATTGAAAGTTATATTTTATAACTTCAAATATTTTTAAATACCTTATTATTATTTAAAATGATTTTAATATAATAAAATCAATTTTAATTTATTTATTTAATTCATTTATTATTTAACTTAATTATCATTAATAATAATTTAATAATGAAATTTATCACAAAATATCAAAGGTTATAAAAAAATAACTTAAAATATTTTCTTATACCATAATATAATTTTTAATAATTTTAAAGTATTAAAATCATTTTTAAATAATTTATTTAATATAATAATTAAATAAATTAAATACCTTTAATATTTCAAAAATATTAATTTTCGTGCTTTAAAATAATTTTTAATAATTTATTTTGTATTTTAATAATTAAAAACTAATTTTTATAATTATTTAATAATAATATAATTTTTTATAATAAAAATGTCACAAAAGACCACCTATAGCTACTGTAACAACCGTCGATATAGATGTTCTTCGTGTTCATCATGAAAACTAGAACATTAAGTATCCGGTTGGGGACTTAGTTTGACCAAACTTAAATCGGTTCTATCAAGCGTTTTCCGGAGATCTATTACCTTGATCTTCTAAGTACTAGTGTAATACTACAAGACCCAACAACAAACATGAACAAATCACATAACAAGAAAGAGATCTGATCGCCCAAAATAGCTGTCAGAGCTGTTATTCATTTTCGGGGTTACCCAGAAATGAAGAACAGTTCGATTGCTCATATTTGGGCTTCCACAACTTTTGATCTAAGTGTTGTTTTTGTGATATAAAAGTTTCATATAGTAGCCAACATGTAACTTAAGAGATCTATTACAAAACATCAACAAAACAACAACAGAATTGCAAGATCTTGTCCGGTTGAAACCATGTCGGTTACGCCATTCATGAACTTTCTGGGTTACCCAGAAAGCTCATCCGTGAACCTTCTGCTTGGTTTGACCATCCCCCAAATCTCGTATGTTTGTGATAAAAGCGATATAAGAGCATTAACCTGTAGTATAACTACCATACTATAACTTTAATGCAACAACAAACACAAATCAACAACAGTTTACAAGATCAGAGGCGTCAAAAGTCTTGTCAGACCGTTTCTGGGTTACCCAAATATGCCCAGTGATGGCCGGTCAACGGCATTTTACCTCGATTATCTTGCAATCTGTTTATGATATGAACTTGATTCTTGATCCAGATCAAAGAGATCATAGCATACTACAAGAATAAATCTTCATACAATAAAAGTACAAAATAGACTAATTACATCTTCAAGGTCTGACATTCATTGTCAGACAACAAAAAATTATTTTTCCAGATTTTGAAGAACATCAAATTTGAGCCTATAGATGTTATGGATCTAACATCTATCAACCCAGATCATCATTATACACCATAAACAACTTATTAAAATGCAGAATCATAACATCTAACAACAGGTCAATGGTAAGATTTTCAAGTTAGAGTTTATACCTTTACTTTGATCAATCTTGATCTTAGGGTTATGATATGATATAGATGTTAGTGGGGCTGGTGTTGGGGACTGATATGCCTTATAATTTCGTTGGTTTTGAGGGAGAGAGGATTAGTGGAGAGCAAGTGCACAAATGAGCTAAAATGGGACTTTCTCTCTCTCTTGATCTATTTATATAATGTTGTAATGAACATTGCTGAGATATGTTGGCTGATTTGTGTTGTATTTCAGTAACATTGAGAAGTCACGGGTTGGCCAACAACTCCAACACTTGGCAAAATCCAATAATGCACAAAAGAGTAAAAAGGGTCATTTGGCTTTTATTTTTAATGGCAAAATCGTAATCTTGACAAACCCTTAGGGTTTGACCCTTAGGATTTAACCCTAAGGTTTAGCACAAAATGAATTTCTAAGTTTTCATTTAGGGTTTAAATTAAATTAAAAATAAAATTAGTTTCTAAAAATAGAAATTTAGGGTTTGTTAATTAGTAAGGTTTTCTAATTACATTATACAGGAATATTAGGGTTTAAAATTCACTAATTATAATTAACCTTGCTAATTTAGCAATTAGGGTTTACAATTTTGATAATTCTAATTATTAAATTTGGGTTCTAGATATTAGGGTTTTAAGTTACTAATTAGGTTTTCTCATAATTAGCAATAAACTCTACTATAAATGATATTAATCACATTAACACAATTTCTGACTGATCACAGACTCCAGTTTAGATTTCAAATTAGGGTTTCTAATATCAGAAATTAGGATTTTATAATTAGGGTTTTCTAAAGATTAATTAGGGTTTCTAGATTTTAATTAGGGTTTACCTAATTAATCATTTAATACACAACATAAATAATATAACACAGCTTATATAACAGATCTTGAATTTCCCATTTGAATTTAAAAATAGGGTTAAACAAATTAATGCTAGTGTTTTGACATTATACACCATAATTGATCAACCATTATCAATACGTACATATACTATACATATTTATAGCAATCGAAAAATCAAAATAAAAATTAATATTATATTATTATTCTTATTCCTTGATAAAAATCTAAAATTAGGGTTTAGATTCCATATCCGATTTACCTTGCCTTTATTTAACATTATTAATTAAGTTAAAATAATTAACTTAATTAATCTAACTTAAATTCATATAATAAAATAAAATAATAATTCTAATACGCTGCTTATAATACGCAACTTAGTTTTTATCTTTCGTATAATAACATATCAGTTATAAGATTATTTTACTGATTAGAATAACATATCACAACACATATCTATTTATATAATGTTGTAATGAACATGGCTGAGATATGTTGGCTGATTTGTGTTGTATTTCAGTCACATTGAGAAGTCAAGTGTGACGCCCCCAAAATAGGTATACATCACCCATTCTGAGTTGTCAATACATGGTACAGAAACAACTACAACTTTATTATTACAACAACAAAACTGTGAGTTTGAATACAAATATTATCTTCTAGACAATATCTATACTCATAAATCCTCATCACATTTATTGATACATTATTTTACAAAATGGTGAGGACTACTAAATAACTCTCTCTAGAACTTTCATTCCATACCCTCACTGCACTCGCTATATTCTCGCCTCCCGAGAAGAAAAAATGGAACAAAAAGGAAAAGGGTGAGCTCAACTAGCCCAAGAAAGAATATTATGACTAAGATAATATACAACAAATTATCGTTAGTCTTCAACAGGAAAAATCTAATAGAATACAATAGACAACAAATTTTAAATCAATATTCGCAATGAAATAATAATTCATTAGAAGAGTTAAGTAGAGAATGCAAACTACTATCTTCTATGTATGAATTAAAAAGTTCATCGCTCATCTTTTATCCTCAGAACATCAATCAATATATATCCGAATCAAATATTCATCTTTGCACTACAGGCCAAAGATATTCATCAGTTGGTCATGTTCATCTAAACACCTGTTCATCTTTGCACTACGGCCAAAGATATTCTTCAGAAATCATTCATCTTTGTACTACAGGCCAAAGATATTCAATAATATCATCATTTAAGACCGAGGATGATGAAAAATATTTTAAAGAAACGAATCCAAAGGAAACAAAATGACAAGGATTAAGGATTAAGGATTCGTATTTTGTTTTATCCATGTCCAAAAATACCTCAAAAATAATTATAGTGGTGTAAAATTCAAGAATGATCAAAACATGGATACAATCAAAGCTAGTATCCGTAATAGATATTTTGACGAAAAGAAAATTTTTCATTTTTCATGAATAAAGGTCAGATTCGTGAATAAGATCAGATATCGTGAATAAGGCCAAAGATACGTGAATAGTAACTCGACACCAAAAGTTCCAAATTTGATAAAAAACTTCAGATCAATATTTCAACATAATGATATTGAAGAAATAATATCATTACGAAAAAAATAATATCCCTTACCTCACAAAGACAAGATTTAGTTGAAACACCTGATATAAAGCATGACTTGAACTCAGACCAGATATAGCAATACTCAAAGTATACTCAAAATACTCACAAGAATACGCCGATAATATAGAGAGAAAAACTTCAGCTTCGTGTAATTTTCAATTCTAACCCAAGCACCCTATTTATAGAAAATCTTAGAACACCAAAGCGTAAAATTTAATTTAATATTATTATATATATCAAAATTCCTACGCCACTCTTGAAATCTGATTTCAAATCAATAAGCACATGCCACCTTCTAGAAAAAGTAAGAAAAAATTTTTTTCTAATTTAAAATAATTTTAACTTCCAAAATCAATTATTTTGAGCTTCTAACGTCAATAATTCACAATAAATAGCCCTTTTGTCGTAAAAATTTGAATCTCGCCACTTTTTATAGGAAATTAAATTCTCTACAACTTTGCGTAAGAAAGTTTTTCCAAATTCCAAATTAGAATTGATCAAAAATCCACAAACTGATTTATTTTACAAAGCTATAATCAAATTTCAAATAAATAAATGGGGTCCACCGACATGTTTAACATGTTTTAAACATTTATTGCAACAAAAATACTCTTCCTTCTCAGATACTCATATATCCCACATTCGTTGTAAAAATATCACCATTATTATATTATTAAAATATAATAATATATTTAAATGAATTATTTTATCGTAAAAAGATAAAATTTCAATTTTCAACAATTGTCACATTAAAAATTTTCTCCATCTATATCCACATAAAATCAATATTTTTCTCATCATATGAATCAATAATTAATTATTCACAAATAATATTACGTAATCACAATATCGACAACCAGCAGCCCTGTGAAAGAGGGGCTTTCCAATAAGAATTTCTCCTTCTCATGCGCAAATTAGGTGACCAAACCTCTCCTTAGATGTAACTTTCTAGACATCGCTAATAATGTTATCTAATAATATTATTCAGATAATATGAATTATTGCTTCGATAATGAAAAATATCGTAATGACAATTATCAAACAACAACAATATAAAATATCAACGCAAAGAATTATTAAATCAATAAAATAAAATACCGATCAAGAATTATCGTAACCATTATCGAGTAGTGCCTTCTTACGTAAGAATCAATAATCGTGCAATACCGCAAAGCTACCGTGTGTTAACCACCGAGTATTTTAATAAGATTAATCAGTAATAACTACGCCAAGTTATTTTTAAACAACTTATATTCGTCGCTTTCTTCATCCAATCGCTTTTATGGGGGCCACACATGGTCGCTACCGTCAGCATTTAATATTCCCCGACAAAGATTTAATATTCCACGACCAAACGAATATTCCCCACAACAATGAATATTTTATAACCACTTGCTTATTTTAAAATATTTATGATTTTACCCATAACTATCCACATTAATCAAATCAACCCTTACTATTTCAAAATAATAAATAGAAAAATTAAATTTCATTAATAATAAGTTGGGTTCTTACAACCTCCCTCCTTATGAAATTTCGTCCTCGAAATCGACGACGACGCACTGTGTTTCAAAAGGTGAGGATACCTCGCTTTCATTTCCGCTTCCAATTCCTGTGTCATTTCCTCTATAAAGCATGATTCCTCCACAAAACTTTAACTTGTGGTATGACCTTTGCATGTAGGACATGCTCCTTCCTATCCAAGATCTTGACAGTACCTCCTCATACGTTAAGTCTTCTATTATTTCGTCCCTGCTCTAACTCTATAACGTGGTTCGGGTCTTTCACATATTTACGGCGTACGATATGTGAAACACATTATGAACACGAGACATACTCGAGGTAACGCAAGTCTATAGGATACATTTCCTACTTCCCAAAGAATTTGAAATGGACCAATAAATCGTGGATCGAGCTTTCCTCTCTTCCCAAATCTTGTAACTCCCTTCCATGGAGCAACTCGCAACAATACATGATCCCCTATACTAAATTCCACGTCCTTTCGATGAAGATCCGCATAACTCTTTTGTCGATCTTCTTGCCGCTTTGTATACGCTGTCGAATCATTTGGATCTTTTCTAGTAGTCATACGCATTTCAACTCTAGTCCCAACAATGTTGCTTTCACCCACCTCATCCCAACATATCGAGAGAGCTAAACTTTCGCCCATATAATGCTTCAAATGGAGCCACACCTATACTTGCTCGATAACTCTTGTTGTTGTAGGAGAATTCCACCAATGGTAAATACTTATCCCAACCGCCTTGAAGTCTAGGACACGTAGTCTTAATAGATCTTCAAGAGTTTGAATAGTCCTCTCTCGATTGTCCGTCTGCTTTGAGGATGGTATGCCGAATCAATCAGAACTGCGCTCCATAGCTTTTTGCAAGCTAACCCAAAATCTTGAAGTGAATCTTGGGTCACGATCCAAACTATGGATACCGGCATGCCATGTAACCCTCACAATCTCATTTACATATATACTAGCAAGACGCTCAAGGAATAAGTCTCCGTGATTTAAAAGAAAATGAGCAGACTTGGTTAATCTATCAACAATAACCCAAATAAAGATTGATGCCTTGAGAAACCGTAGGAAGACCCGTAACGAAATCCATGGTAATGTGTTCCCACTTCCATTTCGAATCTCAAGTGGTTGCAACGGACCCTTAGGTACTAGATGCTCCGCCTTTACACGCTGACAAGTTAAACACATCGAGATAAACTTTGCAATCTCTCTCTCATATTGTTCCACCAAAATGTATGTCAAGATCACGATACATTTTAGTACTTCCAAGATGGATTGCAAATGGTGTATCAGGTGCCTCCATCATAATCTTGACTTCAAATCGTAGTCGTTAGGACACACAAAGTCCGGAGTGGACTCAAGTATTCCTTCTTCATCAATTCTCGCTCCTAATAGCTCCTTCTTGAACTTTCTTCTTCATACGATCGCCTCCCTGGCCTGGCTCTTGAGCAACCTTAACTTTTTCTATTAAAGTCGGCTCTACGCGATACTTGACATCATCGCACTCATTCCCGATATGATCTTTTACTCAACGCTACACCACCACGCTCGCTTTTCCGTGATGGTATCAATAGTGGTGGTCGTAGTCTTCAATAGCTCGAGCCAACGTCATCGCCGCATGTTGAGTTCTTTTTGAGTGAAGAAATATTTAAGGCTTTTATGGTCCGAATATATCTCCACTTTCTCCCCATATAGATAGTGCCTCCATATCTTTAGCGCGAAACGATCACCGCTAACTCTAGATCATGAGTAGGATAATTCCTCTCATATTCTTTAAGTTGTCGCGAGGCATAAAGCTATGACTTTTCCACGCTTGAATGAGAACACATCCTAACCCTTTGCTCAAGCATCATCAGAGATAACAAATCCATCCGAACCAGATGGTATTGTTAGAACAAAATAAATAAGTCTCCTCTAATCTCTTTGAAACTCTTCTCGCATTCTTCGCTCCAAACGAATTTTGTATCCTTCCGAAAGTTAGCCGAGTTAATGGAGTAGCGATTCGAGAAAACCCTTCCACGAATCTCCGATAATAACCAAATAGACCTCCAGTAAAGCTACGCATTTCTTCACCACCGACTTTTGGTTGCTCCCAACTTTGATTGCTTCAATCTTCGCCGTCCACTTGATACTCCATGTTTTGACACTGACGCGCCCAAGAAATGCTACTTCCTCAAGCCGTAACTCGTCGATTTCTTCAATTTGGCATATAGTTTGTTTTCACGAAGCCTTTGAGTACCAAATTTTCAAATGGTGCTCATAATCTTCACGACTTTTAGAATATATGAGGATATCATCAATAAAGACAACAACAAACCGATCCAAATATTCCTCAATACTTGGCTCATCATATCCATGAAAGCCGCAGAGAGCATTAGTCATCCGAAAGACATGACTAAGAATTCATAATGCCCATACCGAAGTTCTCAAGGCGCCTTTTCGAATATCCTCGCCTAATCTTCACCGATGATATCCGTAACGAAGATCGATTTTTGAAAAGAATTGTGCCCTCAGAATCGGGTCAAACAAGTCATCAATACGAGGTAGAGGATACCTATTCTCGATGGTGACATGGTTCAATTCCCGATAGTCAATAATAAAGTCGCATACTCCCGCCTTTTCTTCTTTACGAATAAAACAGAGCACCCCAAGGAGATGTACTAGATTTATGAAAACCGATGTCCAACAATTCCTCGAGTTGGACCTTTAACTCCTCAAGTTCAATAGAGCCATTCGATATGGGGTTTTAGAAATGGGCTTTGTACCAGTTCAAGATCAATAAAGAATTCAACTTCACGCTCGGGGTAGACCGGAAGTTCTTCAGAAATACGCCAGAAAGTCAATAACAACAGAATATTATTCAAATTTGACGTGTCTTTATTCAAATCCATAACATGGGCTAAGAAAGCTTGACATCCGCTTTTTCAATAAACGAATAGCTTTATGATTAGATATGACAAAGATTGATTTTAATGGTTTAGTTATTTGAATTGCATAACAGTCAAGTTAGAAATATGAAAACTAACAACCTTACGAAAAATAATCAATTTTGGCACGATGAGTAAGTTAACCAATCAATCCCTAAAATAACATCAAAAGCAAGTATCTTTAAAGAGATAAGGTCAATGTAAGGTAATGGTGCCAACTTGAATCAAACAAGATTTATAAACAAAGGATGTGATGAAAGTTTCTCCTAACTGAGTTTCCACAGATAGGTCAAAGTCTAATTTCTCCTGAGTCAAGTTTAAACGCTGAGCACAAGCAGAGAGAGAAAAATGAATGGGTAGCACCCCAGATCAAGTAAGGTATAAACTTCGCAAGAATTTATAAATAGCTTACCCGTGATCACCTCGCTTGGTTCCTCGATTTTGACCAAATACAACAAACGCTTCTTCCCGAACCGCTGACTTCGACTTTTCTCGATAGCTTCGAGTCACCGTCCTCACGAACTAGGTTTCGCTACCGCATAATCTCGAGCGATATGTCCTTCCTTTCCACAATTATAGCATACCTTGAACTGTTGTGGACAGCTTGACCGATATGTCCTCTTTTCCCATTTATTTTAGATACGACCGGTGGTCGCTCTCTCCCCTTAAACCAGGCTGATCGCCGAGACGCTGCCTTCACACGGTCGTTGTTAAATCTCCTCTTTAAAATCTCCTCCCGACTCGCTTCTTCTATTTTCACGGCTATGATTACCACCAGAGTGGTTACCATTTTTGTCCGTCTGCTTTTTTCTCCACCGGTTATCATTATTCGCCGATGACCGCTATCTCCGTACGATCCTCGTTATGGTCCCTCATTGAACATACTCGTATCTCGCCTAACAATTGAGCCCTGTTAACAACATCCTAATAGAGAGAAAATTTATGAGAAATGAGATATTGTCGATGCCGGGTTTCAAACCTCTCGTAAACATCCGCCATATACGCTCCTCATTCTCCACCAAATGAGGTGCAAACCGGATAACTCGCAAACTTTGCCTCGCATCGAGACACCGCCATGTTGTTTTGTTCTAATCATGAACTCCACTTCCTTCATACGACGAACACTTTCGTGAAAGTATTTGTCATTAAATAGTTTCAAACGCCTCCCAAGACATGCCGAAAAGTACCGGATGGTACGCTTCACGCATTCCCACCAAGAGTCCGCCTCGCCACTTTTACATAAAGGTGGCGAATGGAACCTTCGTGTCCTCCGCATCCCAAGACATCGAATATCTTGGTAATTTGCTTGACCCATGTTTCCGCCATGATCGGATCCGCTTTCCCTTAAATTCGTGGTCCCAACTCTTTCGAATCGCTTGGGTCAGTGATAACCCGTGAATTGCTATCATTTCCTCCTATATTTTGAACACGAAGTCTCCCTCGTCTTATTTTGTATGAATCGCAAAAAGCTTCTAAACATCCCCTCGCTCATCATCTCGCTTCAGTGGGTGTTGTTCACAGAGGAACATCACCACCTGTTGCAATGCTCTCCTCATTGGTGAGTACAAAGGCTCTCCACGCCTCATTTCCATTGTTAATATTCTCAAATGACATTCTCAAATACCGCCATAAAACAAGGGTTAATTAAGGAAATCAATATATCACATAATATCCTATATATATCGACCAACTAACAAATAAGCTTAGTAGGACACACTAGCAAAGGATTTACTCGCCTCCTCCCTAGTTCTATTCCCCGATCTCCGCCAGAGATCATATCCCTAAGCTCGATACCAACCGTGACGCCCCCAAATAGGTATACATCACCCATTCCGAAAGTCAATAATACATGGTACATGTAAACAACTACAACTTTATTATTACAACAATAAAATCGTGAGTTTGAATACAAATATTATCTTCTAGACAATATCTATACTCAGATAAATCCTCATCACATTTATTGATACATTATTTTACAAAAATGGTGAGGACTACTAAATAACTCTCTCTAGAACTTTCATTCCATACCCCACTGCACTTCGCTATATTCTCGCCTCCCCGAGAAGAAAAATGGAACAAAAAGGAAAAGGTTGAGCTCAACTAGCCCAAGAAGAATATTATTACGACTAAGATAATATACAACAAATTATCGTTAGTCTTCAACAGGAAAAATCTAATAGTATACAATAGACAAACAAATTTTAAATCAATATTCGCAATGGAAATAATAATTCATTAGAAGAGTTAAGTAGAGAATGCAAACTACTATCTTCTATGTATGAATTTAAAAGTTCATCGCTCATCTTTTATCCCCGTAACATCAATCAATATATATCCGAATCAAATATTCATCTTTGCACTACAGCCAAAGATATTCATCACCGGGTCATGTTCATCTAAACACTCGCATCTTTGCACTACGAGCCAAAGATATTCTTCGAAATCATTCATCTTCGCACTACATGCCCAAAGATATTCAATAATATCATCATTTAAGACCGAGGATGATGAAAAATATTTTTAAAGAAACGAATCCAGTGAAACAAAATGACAAGGATTAAGGATTAAGGATTCATACTTTGTTTTATCCATGTCCAAAAATACCTCAAAAATAATTATAGTGGTGTAAAATTCAAGAATGATCAAAACATGGATACAATCAAAGCTAGTATCCGTATTAGATATTTGGACGAAAAGAAAATTTTTTTCATTTTTCGATGAATAAAGGCCAGATTCGTGAATAAGATCAGATATGTGAATAAAGGCCGTATACGTGAATAGTAACTCCGACACCAAAAGTTCCAAATTTGATAAAAAAACTTCAGATCAATATTTCAACATAATGATATTGAAGAAATAATATCATTACGAAAAAAAAATAATATCCCTTACCTCACAAAGACAAGATTTAAATAAAACACCTGATATAAAGCATGACTTGAACTTGCACCGATAGCAATACTCAAAGTATACTCAAAATACTCACAAGAATACGCCGATAATATAGAGAGAAAAACTTCAGCTTCGTGTAATTTTCAATTCTAACCTAAGCACCCTATTTATAGAAAAATGCTTAGAACACCAAAAGCGTAAAATTTAATTTAATATTATTATATATATCAAAATTCCTACGCCACTCTTGAAATCTGATTTCAGCTCAATAAGCACATGCCACCTTCTAGAAAAAGTAAGAAAAACGTTTTTCTAATTTAAAATAATTTAAACTTCCAAAATCAATTATTTTGAGCTTCTAACTTCAATAATTCACAATAAATAGCCCTTTGTCGAAAATTCAATCTCAAGACTTTTTATAGGAAATTAAATTCTCTACAACTTTGCGTAAGAAAAGTTTTTCCAAATTCCAAATAAGAATTGACCAAATCCACAAACCAAGGATTTTACAGTGCTATAATCAAATTTCACCAATAAATGGGGTCCACCGACATGTTTAATATGTTTTAAACATTTATTGCAAATAAAAATACTCTTCCTCCTCAGATACTCATATATCCCACATTCGTTGTAAAATATCACCATTATTATATTATTAAAATATAATAATATATTTAAATGAATTATTTTATCGTAAAAAGATAAAATTTCAATTTTCAACAATTGTCACATTAAAAATTTTCTCCATCTATATCCACATAAAATCAATATTTTTCTCATCATATGAATCAATAATTAATTATTCACAAATAATATTACGTAATCACAATATCGACAACCAGCAGCTCTCAGAGAAGAGGGGGCCCAATAAGAATTTCTCCTCATCATGCGCCAAGCAATTAGGTGACCAAACCTCTCCTTAGATGTAACTTTCTAGACATTACCAATAATGTTATCTAATAATATTATTCGTATAATATGAATTATTGCTTCGATAATGAAAAATATTGTGTAATGACAATTATCAAACAACAACAATATAAAATATCAACGCAAAGAATTATTAAATCAATAAAATAAAATACCGATCAAGAATTATCGTAACATTATCGAGTAGTGCCTTCTTCACATAAGAATCAATAATTGGTGCAATACCGTAAGCTACCGTGTGTTAACCACCGAGTATTTTAATAAGATAATCTGTGAATAACTACGCCTGCTATTTTTAAACAACTTATATTTGTCGCTTTCTTCATCCAATCGCTTTCACATGGGCCCACACATATTGGTCAAGTACCGTCGCATTTAATATTCCCCGATAAAGATTTAATATTCCACCACCAAACGAATATTCCCCGACAACAATGAATATTTTATAACCACTTGCTTATTTTGAAATATTTGTGTATTTTACCCATAACTATCCACATTAATCAAATCAACCCTTACTATTTCAAAATAATAAATAGAGAAAATTAAATTTCATTAATAATAATTCATTATTAATTACATTATACAGAACATTAGGGTTTAAAATTCACTAATTATAATTAACCTTGCTAATTTAGAAATTAGGGTTTAAATTTTGATAATTCCAATTATTAAATTGGAACAATTACATTTTATAGTACATTTGAAAACATAATTAAAAGAAAAGTTTTTAAATATTTACACAATTAATATTTTTAAAATTTTATTTTCTTTATTAGTACATATTTATGCTTCCTTTAATTATGGGATGTGTTTTATTCAGATGTTCATTTTAAATTTTTTTTTAAATTTTTTTCTTCCGTATGTCGCCTCTTTTCTTTTTGAAACCCTTATTTGGTGTTTTGTTTACTTTCTAAGCAAACCCTTATTCTTCTTCTTCTCTCGTGTTTCGCTTGATTTGTCGGGGTAGATTTTTGTTGCTCGCTTTTGATTTTTACTTCGTGCTTGTCGATTTTGCTTCGGATCGTGTTATTCTCAAGTTTTTGGTTTGTTCCTATTTATCTGCACTAAATTTTCTCGACTTATTTCTCTTTTTTTAGTGATGGTCTCCACGAGGAAGAGCATGGAGGGAATGGGGTTAAGAAAGTCGATAGGAAGAGGAAAAGAGTTTCAAAGATAATTATTTAGAGGATTCAAGTTATCTCAGAATGGTGAAGGATAGTAGTCCAAAGTCTTCTAAACATGGGAAGAGGTTATTGTTGAAATCGATGTCGATGATAAGAATATTTGGAGACATTCGAGGAAGAAGGCGAAATCACCGGTGTATATTGATTCCGATTTTGAAGGTTCTCACTAAAAAAAGTTGTCAAAGAAGATAAAGTTAAGGCTCATAGCCTAAAATGGTTCCACTACAGTAAAACATTCAAGGTTTGTTAATTTTTTTAAGAATTATATTTTTAGTTGTTTTTGGTTTTTTCGTGTTTTTATTTTACGCATGGTGGTGTTTTGGTTTGTATTGTTGTTTTTTTTTTGTTCAAGAGTATTATGGATGTTGAATTTGTTGTTTGATAAAATCATTGTTTCCATTCGAGTGTATTTTCAAACACATTATATTATGTTTTAAGTTTTGTTCAATTTGTTGTTGTTAAATTTTTTGTTTTCATTCATATTTTAGTGTCCGATACAAGTATATTTTCTATTGGTCCTTAAAGTTTCTTTTTTGTGATCATACAAAGTTGTTATTTGTTGAAGTTACTGTTAATTGTTATTCGTTACCTTCCTTTATATGTTTGGAAACCCATTTTTGTAATAGTTGTGAAAATGTATCATATTTCATTAGAGTTTGTGTTGTTTTAAGGATTGTTCAAATTGTTATTGCTTAAATCACTGCTTTCATTTTATTTTAGTATCGATACTATTAGATTTATTTTTGGTTACTACATTACATTTTTGTTATTATTTAGATTTATAATATGTCGGTAACTTGTTATTTTATTTTTTGTTACCAATATTGAAATGATTGAAACCGATGATACTATACTTGTTAACATGCATTTTGTTGCAATAAAGTAACATAATAATTGTTATCCGTTACCTTCCTTCAGATGTTTGAAACCCCATTTTTGTAATAGTTGTTAAATTGTATAATATTTCATTGTAGTTTGTGTTATTTTAAGGATTGTTTAAATTGTTCTTGCTTTAAATCAATGCTTTCATTCTATTTGAGTCTCGATACTATTAGATTTTTTTTTGTTACTACATTACATTTTGTTATTATTTAGATTTATAATACGCCGTAACTTGATATTTTATTTTTTTACCAATATCAAATGATTTGAAATCACCGATACTATAATTGTTAATATGTATTTTGTTTCAAAGAGAAGTAACCTCGCTAATTGTTATTTGGTTACCTTCCTTTATATGTTTGGAAACCCATTTTTGTAATAGTTGTTAAAATGTATAATATTTCATTAGAGTTTGTGTTGTTTTTAAGGAATTTTCAAAATGTTATTGTTTAAATCATTGTTTTCATTCTATTCGAGTATCGCTTACTATTAGATTTATTTTTGGTAAATACTTTAGATTATTGTTATTATTTAGATTTATATTACGATGTAACTTGTTATTTTATTTGTTGTTACCAACATGCAAATGATTGGAAATTGTCGATATCATTCTTGTAATATGTATTTTATTCCAATGTATCAGAGATCGATGATTGTTGATGATTTTTATTTAAAATTATAATTAATTTTGCTTATGATCAATCATCAAATTGTTTTTGTTATCATTGATATTGCTCATTTAAAAGTTTTTGGTTTAAAGTTTTAATGTAGTTTTTTAATTTGGTCAATGTGTTTTTAATGTAAGTTTTTGCATTTTCAGATTTGGGATCTATTCTATGAGGAGAATAACCGAAATTTTTCAGCAAAAGTAATTTATTGGTGTGATATGGATGTTCCTAATATTATCAAGAACAAATTGTCTGAGGTACAATTAAATAAGTTTAGGTTGACATGTTTGGAAAATTTTTAGAGTTTGGGCAGCCACAAATGTTTTCACAGATTATTCATCGTGCTTTGATTAGGGAAGTTTATCAAAGGGATGATGGGGAGTTGTGGTTTCTATTTGGTGAGATTTGGTAAGGTTTGATCGCCTTAATTTTCTTTTGATTTCCGCTCTGAATCGGCTAGAAATGAAAATATCGATGGTTTTAAGGGATTCAAAATCCGCTGGTGGAGAAGTTTTTGGTGATGAGGTTGTCACCCGCTCTACTATCGGCAAGATATATAGGAGCGTTGTTTTTGATGATGATGATGAGGCGCTAGATGTCCATTATTTTATTAGTTTTTAATTTCATTCTAGCTTCCGCTTCCGACAATTATCTCGATCAAACTTTGTTCAACTTTTTTGTCTTATGGGGATATCAAAGTTATCCATGGGTAAATTTGCATTTCAATGCATAAAGAATTCTTTATCCATCGCAATCAAGGGTCATGTAAGGAAGGGGTAAGCACTGCAAGGTGATTTACAATTTTATAGGGGACGGTCATTGAATCTTACAAACTTAATGGATCGCCTTATGTGTTTCAAGTTTTTTGTTTAAACAATACCTACTTTGAAAGTTTTTTGTGTTGATGACCATGTCGTTCACAATACCTACTTTGAAAGTCGAGGATTTTGTGTTGATGACCATGCCGCAGAGTTGAGATTATTTAGATGGAGGGAGTTAGGAAAGCCTCCCAAAATGAGAAATCGAATGACCTTATTTTTGATCCGGTCGTATGTTGGTTTCAAATGCTTTATATTTGGTTTCCATTTATATTTTATATTGGTTTTTGTTAATTTTTTTTTTGTATTGTTTTGCTTATGTTTTATATTTAATCTTTTCGACATGGTATATTTGTTGTTATTATTATTTTCAAATGATCGTTCGTAATATTGTTCCTACTATTGATGAAAAGGTTCTATTAAGTTGGGGGATTTCCATTTTTTAATGGAAATGATATTGCAGCAAAATTTCTTATGTTAAAGTCGACTCATCAAGGAAGTTTAATGATATCGGGTTTTCTATTTCGATGTGGAAGAAGTTATCGATAAACGGGTAAAACCTTTAGAAGGTAAGATGATGGAGATGAAAAAGATATCGAGAATTGGGTGTTGAGTTAAAAGACCAACCGCAAGTGTTTCAAATGCATATTGCATGGATATAAAAAAGATGATTAGAAAGTTGGTCAATGGTCAATCTAGTTATAAAAGAAACATAAAATGTTTCTTTTGTCAAGATTATGATGATGATGATGATGATGATGATGATGATGATGATGATGATGGTGATGGTGATGGTGATGGTGATGGTGATGATGATGATGATGATGATGGTGATGGTGATGGTGATGGTGCATGGTGGTGATGATGATGATGATGTGTTGATAATGATGATGTTGATGATGTCGATGGTTCTCACGTCACACCGATTACGATGATGATGAGTCAAGTGAGAACGCTGATGTTGGTAATATTAAAGGGAGTGTTGATCCTCCCGTTAGAGTTGTTGTTGGAAATCACCGAGGAAGAGGATGCACAAAGTTTACATTTATTTTAGTTTTCATTTTATTTTTCATGCTTATTAAGTAAATGCTTACTTTTTTTGTTTTTTTTATTAATGTATTCAAAGCAAGAATGTTGGTTTAAATTCTTCCGGGAAAGAGATAGTTGTTTATACTCCTGAGGGGTTAAAATTCATGTCGATGATGAAAAGGTTAATCATTTTTTTAAAATGTTATTTTTTTAAACTCATTATATTTATAAACCGCTTTTTTTTAATAGTCGAGAAGATGGATGATGTTCCTAGCTTTGATATTTTAAGTCAATCTAGTGGAAAGAAAATTGTTGTTTTTACCCCATCGAGGTTTGTTATTATTTTTATCAAAGAATTTAATTAATTTGTTGTATTAGTTAGTTTGCTATAGTGTTTATGTTTGTATCGATCAAAATTTTTGTTTTTTAACTCGATATTGACCTTGTTTTTTGTGTCATGTATTGTAAAACATTACAGGTAATAAATTCAAGGATCGTACATTTCTATACTTGATGAGTCTGGTGTGTTTACAACTCAGATTTAATTCAATGTTTTGAAGTTGAAAAATCACCGCAAGACCAATCAAGCGTGCCTGCTCGCACGATCATGGTAAGAGTGCCGCTTTGAAGAGTCCTTTACTTCAAAGTTCGTTTCAAATTGGTTCTACCTCTTCGATGTGGATGTTCGCCAATTACCCCAAATTTCTATCAAGATTTCCAATATCTCAGATGTGTATTCCTTCAAAAGATGAAGATGTTCTTTTTGAGCAAAGGGTTTAAGATCGATTAAATAACCTAAAAAGGTATGTATATCGGAGTATAATATATTTTCATTATGTTTTTTAGTAGGATATAAAATAATTTCCTTGGTTTTTGCATCATCAGTTATTACTTTTTTCAAGGATTGAAAGTTTTCGCAACAATGACAAAATTGAGCCTTCATTCAGATTGGGTCTATGTCAATAGCTTCAAAATGTGGTTTTACAAGCTTAAAGACCCTGTGCCAAAAGGGTTGATGATGATGTGAGTTTTTTTTTTACCTTTGAATACATGTTTGTTAGTTTCTTGGCCACCTTATCAATTATATCGGTAACTATTTGAATATTTATCGAAACTATTATGTTACATTATTATTTTTATTTTCTCTTTGTAAACTCGATTGTTATTTTGTTTTTAATTTTGTTCAAAGACATCAACATATGCTCAGATTACATTCAGAAAGTGGCTAAGACTCAACCAAATTCAAATAAGGGTTACAAACAATCCGATCATTGGTTCCATATCAAGTCGACCAATTTATTTGAGAAATATTGTAATAGAAATTGTGATAAGAATCATTGTTGACTCGTGATATAGCCGAGTACATTCATGGGTATCTTATGGAAGTCAACACACCCTCGGGTTAACGCCGATTTTGTTATGTTTCCCATTCATATGTCACCTCGTCATCGGTTCCTCGCCAGGTTTCGACGTGCATCGCAGAGTATTTGTGGTTTATAATTCTCTCAACAGATAGAATGTTATGCGCACAAAATATTATGGATGTGCGAGTAGCCGTACATCTTTATTCTCCCATAATTTTGTCTAGTCATGGGTTTTCAAAGAATAGAAATGATATTGATTTCAATAGTGTTCCATACCGCAACAAAGGAGAAATATGATATCATCGAGCTAGAATTTGCAGAGGGTATTCCTAAACAAATCAAGGGTAAGTTTCCAATTATTTATATTTGTTCGGGCCAGAGTATATAATGAAGTCTGCTTTTGATTTGTGGTTATATATTTATTGTTTTTTCAAATATCATGAATGTTTACCATTTGTTTTATAAGACATTTCATTCATCGATGATATCCAAAATGCCAAAACCATTTCCGATACTTCAATACCGTAGAAGCTATGTGTCAACTTGTTTAATCATGCGCAAGGAACAAACATTTAGTTGATATGAATCAATTTTAATATCCAGAAAGATTAGCTATCAAGACTAAAGTATGATTATTAATCTTGATACGGTTATCGGTCAGGAAATTCGCTTGTAATTATTCCGATTTGACGTGGTTATTTGTCAGGAATATTATGTAATTATTATGATGGTTGAATGATGTATTAATGTTTACTAAAGGAAGTATGAGTATGTTTTGTCGGTTCACATTGTTGTTTTTTTGTTTTTATTTAATTTTTGTACTTATTATCATAACATTTTTATTTATCGTATAAATGGTTTCTAAATGTTGATATGATGTTATCTATTTGAATTGGTATTGTATCCAATTAGTATGGATAATATATTGTAAAAAAACATTAAAAACATTAATAATGTTGTATATGTAATGTGTATTCAAACCAATGACAATGAGATATAGTCACACCCATTTAAATTTATTTTTTTGTTAAGATTTCTAATGTTTTATAAAGTGATTTTCGCTTTTGCAAAAAACAACATTTAACTCATGGCAAAGGGTTCTAAACTCGTAAAAGAGAGTTTCCATTTATCGTAATCATGTGTACAAAGGTTAGTGGGTTCAAAACCAAACAAGTAAATGACAACAATGTGGAAGTGGAGGAAAAAGCTAAACAGAAACTTAATCAATGTTTCACTTATGTACTTGAATAAGAAAATGTAGACCTAAGTCGCTTCTACTTCCCCAACAACCAAAAATGAGTAGAATTGAATACGTGTCAACCAAAATGTTTAGGGAATTAGTATGGATAATTATTTTATGTAATTTTATTTTTTTTAATACGGCACATTGGTAGCCAACATTTCATTTACAGTAACTATTTTAGTTTTAAATAAGAACTAAAATATACATAAATATGTCAAGAATATTTTATTTTATTTGTAATTAGAACTACTTGTTTTTTTAAAGATATTAATTAGAATAAAAATATTTTAAAAGGGTAATCACTATAACAGAAACTATATCACATTTTACACACTATTTTATGTTTTTTTCATTTGTTATGGTAGTGATGGTTCACTAACAACATATATTGTTTATAATAAATAGATTTGAGGTTTATGAAACATTTATATTAATTTAAAAATACTCTATTAATTAATTTTAGTAATTTTATAGTTTTTTAACACGGTACTACTAAGATCCAAAATTTCATTTACAGTATCTATTTTAGTTTTAGATAAGAACCAAATAAGACTTTTATAGTTTTTTAACATGGTATGATAGTAGCCATAATTTCATTTATAGTATCTATTATAATAAATAGTTTTTTGTGGTTTACTAAATAGTTATATTAATTAAAATTAATCTATTAATTTAATTGTTGGTACTTGCAAATTTTTTTTCATTTTACACTTGGTATACAAAATTGCATTTACAGTAACAACTTGTAGTTTTAGTAGTAAAAAAAATATACATCAATAAATATATTATACATTTGTTGATTTGAAGATATAATTACTTATCATTAAAAAGAAATTAATGAAAAATAAACATATTTCAATATCAGGTAATATAAATTTTATTTATTTAATCAATAAAATGATTACAATATGAATGTATATTTAAAGAACCCTCAAGAATCATCAAATGAGTCTCATATAAATTTTTTTGGTTAAAATGAAATATATTACAACGCTTTCTACCCAAAATTTGTGGATTATCGCATGTTTTTTTGTCAGGTCCTTTTTTATTCAGATCGCCTCAGATTTATTCTCGAATGGTATTTTCGCATACACGCTTGCATTCTTCCAATCTTTGGTCGCCCAAATTGGTCTTCAGATTCGTGGTTTGACACATATGTTTTTAATCTCGTTCGAACATTCCAATTTCTTTGTCGTCTAAACGGCATGATGTGTTTCAATACGTGTCCATCAAAGTTTTTTTTGAATAAGATTTTGAGCAAAAATCATAATAAATTTCATATTCCGCTTGCTAATAACAAAGAAAGAAGTGTGAGAGCAAGGCATTTCACGGTATTGAAATTTACTAAGACGTATGTCTTTTTTCCCATATCCACGATAAATTGCTTGGTGACATCATAAATAAAGAAAAAATCACTAGTCCGATGTCTCAACCTACAACAAATTTTAATAGTTTAGTTAAGATGATAATAATTAATTTTTTTTTAAAAATATATAGAATAATTAAAGTTATATGTATTGTTAGTAAGAATTTACTATTATTTTGGTAACCAATAATTCATATCGTGGTTTCATATAATTGTTAATGATATTTTTTTCCAAAATGTGCAAGAATAATTTATGGGCTTTATGGTCGACCTTTAAGTTTCTTTTCGACTCGCTGATATTATCTTGCAATCTTCTCTCACCGTCGTGATAGATTTGTGAATGTTGATATCATTGATCGCTTGTTTGTGAAATACCACCTTTGAACCATACAACGTAGTATTCAATCATCGACGCAAACCGAAGATCTCTAATTCCCTCGATTGCATGGTTATTGCACTCAATGTGTTCAAGTCATCATTAATACCGCTACGCCCACGCAAATGCACTTTTCTAGCTTAACTTCTTCCTCCGTATATGTTCTTATTCTATTATCAATCGTGATCAAGTTCAAATATATATATGTTGAATTCTTCTATACAGTAAGCCCTACAAGTCATAATAGATGCTTTTTTTTATATCTTCTCCTTTCTTTTTGAATCTGCTTTTAATATTTTCGTATTATGGTAGGTGCATGAACCGCATGACATCGTGGAACACACGCTTAAGTCCTTGATAATTGCTTCACGCCCCGTCTCTAAACGATGCATCGTCCTTCTCTAACACCACAAGCATTTCTCAAATCGATGAAAACCATCTCCACGATGATTCATTTTCATCACAACAACTCGCAAAAGCAATTCCAGATGATGTTCCTGCTTGCATCTTCAAGGTGTTTATGCTTATGAGCAAAGGTAATTCGTAGTTCGATCAGATGAATGTCCCATCAACTACAATGATTGGGAAACAATGTTGCCAAGCTTCGATGGATGCTCCTATCACAAGAAGAGATATTTGAATCGACCATTTTTTTCCAACTCCAATGATGTGATGGATCCCGAAATGAATTTTAAAGTAAGGTTAATGTAATTATATACAATAATTATCATTCAGATTTGTAGATATGATTACTATGTATTATTACTTTTGCTTTATAATAACTTATATTTTTATGTCTTTATAGTGTTTAGATGGTATCTAAAATGATGTTTAATAGTTTCAATTCATTTATATATTTGTTTTCCGTAAAAATCAAATTTAGTTTTATTCAATTAAAATAGGTAGTAGCTATATATGTATTTGTAAGTGTCTAAACTTCTTACTTTGAAAGTAACCAAAATAGTCAAACATTTAATAAATAGTTTGCAATTGCTACCGGATTAGTTTTTTGCAACATGTGCAACCAAGAAGGGACTGAGAGTAGTCGTGTGGATTTCCTCTTACTTTTTATTGCTTTTTCCTTTGATCTCCATGCTTTTTGGTAGAGATGGACACGTTATACTTCGGCCATCATGTCTTCCACAATGTCCGGCTGTGTGTAAAATTTTCTTGAAGTTAGTTAGTTTACGCTTAATGCACTCACTAACCATCTCACCGCTTGCTTCGTCTCGTGATCTCCAAGCAATATGTTCATTTAACAAGTGTGTACATCATTAAATTCTCTTACCTCGAACATAGTTGTTTTCAAACTTTGATGCTCTTAGTTTCCACTTGCAATTTCCATCGTTCAGCATACCGTAACAAAATCTCGACCACTTGTTCTTTCAACCTCAGGTTGTCTGCTTTACCTTATGGAATGTAACCTTATCGCTTGTAAAAGGATTTTCTTGCTTACGTAAGTTTGATGTATTTTGACTTCAAACTTATTCGATCCTCAAATGACCTCATCACATCAGACCGCAGTTGTTTTGATATGTTCGCTTCCTCGACCGCTTTCTTTGTTAATTACTTCAATTGCCACCGCTTCAACATATTGTGATTCATTTTGGTCTTCTTGTCGCCAACGAACCAAATTCATAATTCCACCGTGGTCAATCTCATCATCGCATTTCGCCAGACTATATATTCTTCTTCATTTATCACGCTACGTAAGCTTCAGAAATCCCTCCAATGATTTGTTCATAATCTATAATTAGTGGAAATTTGATACGATCATCCGATCTTCTACGCACTTCCATATAGAATCTTAAGGTTGCTTCATTTGTCACCTCGATTGAGGAATGTTGCTTTTAATCAAATTTGATCGCCAATTCATTGTGGTTGTAGTCCGATTTAATGCAAGACATATCATGTCAGGCATTTCGTGAATGAATAAATAAGGCGCTAGTAGGTCGGTAACTTCAAATTTGTATATCACAATCGCTTTATCCATGCCCGTCTGAAGTAAACTACAATCGAAGCATTTCCATGGTCCTCAATATCAAACAAAGAATATTCACACAATAATGTAATTAGATCCAAATCTTTATATTTAATGTTTCCAAATATTTGTATGCCAGAATGAATTATGAATGTTATCGCTTCTCAAACTATTTTGTAACTTATATAATTCATATACACTATTAAGATACTAAAGCAACTTTATTAAGTAACCAAAGTAGACGATTTAGTATCAATTATTACGATCGATCGCTTTCATTGTTGTTTATAAACAAATCACAATTTAAAATGCCCTTAAGATGAAATACTATATATTAAACACTAAAAAAGTAATCCAAATATTTATATGAAGGTTGCTAAATTTTGATATAAATGCTTACAAATTACGATTTGTAATAAATAGTATTCGATTAATCAAATTAAAAAACTATTTTATCAAGTTACCAAATTAACATTATTCAAGAACTAAGAGATACGTTATTTGTATGTCTTCATTATCAAAGTAATGTTTTCATTCATTCCATATCCAAAACACAAATTATAATGTCCCTAAAATGTAATACCAAATATTAAACACTAAAAACAAGAAATCCAAACATTTTTATACGATCAGGCCAAATTGTCAGATAAATGACTCCAAAATTTACATTTGTAACCAATAGTATTTGGCTACCAAATTACAAAAGTTATTAACTCCTTGCTACTAATTTAACATTATTCAAGAATAAAAATATAGGTTATTAGTATATTTGTAATCAGAAAGTAATCTTTTCATTGCTTCCATATCCAAAACACAAATTATAATGTGCCCGAAATGAAATACCAAATATTAAACACTAAAAACAAGGAATCTAAATATTTTATATGAATGTGGCCAAATTGTAATACAAATGACTTCAAATCGCATTTGTAACCAATAGGTTTTGGATAATCAAAATTAAAAAAACTATTTAATTGTTACCAAACTAACATTATTCAAGAACCAAAATATAAGTTATCGGTTTCTTTTGTAATGTAAAGTAATGTTTTCATTGCTTCCATATTCAAAACACAAATTATAATGTCCTTGAAAATGAAATACCAAATATTAATCACTAAAAACAAGGAATCTAAATTTTTATATGAATGTGGCCAAATTGTTATACAAATGACTCCAAAATCACATTTGTAACCAATAGTATTTGTATAACGATATTACAAATGTTATCTACTCATGCTACCAATTTAACATTATTCAAGAACTCAAATTATAAGTTATTGGTATTTTTTGTTATCAGAATTAATGTTTTAATTACTTCCACGAAAGCAAAACACAAATTATAATGTCTCTCAAAATGAAATAATAAATATTAAACACTAAAAACAAGGAATCCAAATATTTATAATAATGTTTCCAAAGTTTTATATAAATGTTTTCAAATTGGCATTTATAACCAATAGTATTCACTACCGAAATTACAAAAATACTATTTAATCGGTTACCAAACTAACATTATTCAAAGAACCAAATTATAAGATATCGGTATCTTTTTTATTGTAAATTAATTTTTTCATTACTTCCATATCAAAAACAAAAATTATAATGTCGATATTTTGAACACTTAAAACAAGGTAAACAAATCTTCATATTAATGTCCCCAAAACTTTGTATGCCAGATCAAAATCAGAAGTGAACAACAAATATTTTTGTTATAAATATTTCCTCAAGTCGATTTCAGAGGGTAATAAAACATGATTTCAATTTATATATATTAACCGATTCAGACTTTTAGATTCAAAGATCCGATTCTTGGCTTTTCAATCTTTGTTTATATATCTTCTTTCGCTTCAAACCTCTAATCTGGCTTTTGGTACGCCGATTTCTCGATACTCTGCCTTCGCTTTTGCGTTTCTAAACCTCCGACGGCTTTTATGCTTCGTTTTTTATCGATCGATCTTATCTCAAGATTTATCAATCACCAAGATGATGATTATCCGAGAAATTTTGATTTGTCCGAAAGTAGCTTATTCGCTTTTTTTCATTGATTTTGGTGTCATTTTTTAGTAATGAATCGACGTGAATAAGGGAGTAGTTTTCCTTAAAGTAAGGTGTTTTCAGATTTCAAATGATTTGTTTATATGACGTGGATCGACTACTATCGGTATTAATTTATATTATCGCATTATTAATATAATTAATTAATCGGGTGCACTATTATTGTAATATCTTTCTAATACTTGTATACTTATGTAAAGGACCCAATTTAAATAACTTAATTAATCTAACCTAAATTAAATTCATATAATAAAATAAAATAATAATTCAATCTTAATCTACTGCCAAATAAATACGAAAATTAGTTTTTTATCTTAATACGATCGTATAATAACATATCAATAATAAGATTATTTTATCGATTAGGCTTAATAACATATCGCTGGCAAAGACATTATAAGATACCTTATCAGAAGTCAAAGACATAACCTAATCACACTGCCATTTATGTTCAATGTACCATCGATCACAAACAAACATTAATACAATCAAAATATCTAAGTCCAGATTAATTTAAAACACGCATAAGCAAAATCGGACGACTTTATCGGGTAAATTATCGAGTCCAAGACTCCATTCTAGTTTCAATATATGTAATTATCACTATATTATTTTTAAATGACTTATAATAATTTTTAAACATTTATTATAATTTATCGCTTAATTTTCAAACACCGAATCCTTATTAAATGATTTAAATATTAAATAACTCTATTATCATTAATATTTAATTAATATGAAACTATTAATGAAACCATTTCAAAATATAAAATTTTATTTATAATAACTTCAAATATTTTAAAGTATTAATATTACCTTTAAATAATTTTTAAATAATTACCATTAATATTAAAAGTATTAATGTATTATTTCATCAAAATATTAAAAGTCATTATTTATAACTTAAAAAATATTTTTTAAATCATTTATATAATTTTTAAAATGATTTTAATTAATAAAACCATTTTAAAACTATTTATTTAATATAATTATTAAATAAATTTAATATCTCTAATAATAAATTAATAATTATTAAATTATTAATGAAATTATCTCTTTAAATATTAAAAGTTATATTTTATAACTTAAAATATCTTTTAAACACTTTATTTTTATTTAAAATGATTTTTATAATATTAAAATCATTTTTAAACTAAATTATTTAATATAACTATTAAATAACTTTTAATATCATTAATAAATAAATAATTAATAAAATTTACCTTTAAATATTGAAAGTTATATTTTATAACCTAAATTTTTTTAAATACCTTATTATTATTTAAAATGATTTTTAATATAATAAAATCAATTTTAATTTATTTATTTGGGCAAAGGTGCAAAATGCCTCTAATGTTTACACGGATGTCCCACTTCCACCCTAAACTATTTTTTTTCCAAAAGTACTTTAACATTTCAAAGAGTAGACCACCCACGCTATCATCAACGCTAATGGACTCACCTTACCGGACTAACTAACGCTTACACGCTGATCATTTTTGTCGATTTAGCACCTTCCAGAGAGAGACAGAATCGAATAAGTCGTGATTTTCAAAAGGGCAAAAAAGCCCTAATCACTTTCTACTCTACAAATGTATCGGTAAATCGAAAAAGGAGAAGAAGACGCGAGAAGCTTGAAGACCGTCCATGGTAGAAGAAGGTGGAGCCCTGCTCGCAAGAAGAAAATCGTATACGGCTAACTATTCGTCGCCATCTTCATCATCCGCTTAAAGACGCCATTGATGTTGATTATAAAGCTACTAACCGTGTTATTGTGGGGTTAAGGGCCCTTTCAGGACCTCATGGAGTGAAACAAACTCCGTAGGAGGTTTTTTACATGCTCAAATTCAGAGTAAGTTCTTATAAATTTACTTTGATTTTGGTTTAAGCAATTCTTTGACAAACAGTATGCTTGGAAATATTTTACTAACTACTGATTGAATAATGCTTAATATTTTCAGATTCAGGAAAGGGATTCGGTTCTCAGTATGCACTTAATTCCATGTATGTGTGAGAGGAAAAGTCGTCATAAATGATCCAAGAGGAGAAAAAATTTGTCAATAAGGAACCTCGAATAAATGTTCCAAAGTTGAAATGGCATCTAAAAGGACCATCCGAATTATCCGAATTGGAAAGAATTGGGTTCATGAGTTGAAGAAGTTGAAGTCAAATGGAGATGAAGTTTCGCGGAAACAAATTAAAGAA
>CM035162.1:65894531-66047031 GCA_020205615.1 Panax quinquefolius
ACATCATTATTACCTTATTCTCGTTGGTTTGTTATTATTTGTGATAAACAACAACTCATACTCATTGCTCTACATATTCCATAAAAGACTTATATTGATTCATAACTTGTAGTATAACACTACATTGTTTACATTACTCAAATTTTAGTCGATTACATTACCATCCCGCAATTACTTTCCAAAAATTGGGATTTACAAAAGACTACCATTTGTTATACAAAAGAGGGTTTTACGTCACTACTAGATACATAATATTTACATATCTCTTCTACTCTAGCTATGGCTAGACTACATCTGCCGTAGGGCATTCTCGAAATCTTCATTTGCGTAATCGACAATTACATCTCATCGACAGTGTGCTCTGGTCCGCCTTCGCTTCTATCTCGATATCCACCACTGCCATCGAAATCTACGTGAGAACTCCTATGAATATAGGACATCCTCTCCAACTTCCGCTTTTTAGTCTTTAGCTCCTACTTAAGCTCAAAGACTTCACATTTCAGCTCTCAGACCTTGTCCTTAGCTAAAACTCTATCATCATGCTCCTCTTCCCAAATTCCTTCCATACTAGCCTTGTCCTCACGGACAGCTTGGAGTTCCTCTTTCAACTCCTTAACTTCTTGGCAATAGTGGACATTCCTAACCAATACCGACATAAATAGTGCTTTCATTGATTCCCCCGTAGACATCTCCTCTGTAGGTGGAACCTGGTCCTTTGTAGGTGGAACTGAAAGTAATATGCACACAAGCCAATCATGTTTGATGATAAAGCATATACTTTGTAACAATCTTATTCATTTATTAATAAAAAGTATTAATTTATTAAAGGCTTTTAATTATCTACATGATGCTGTTTTTTAATATGTGATAAACCCATAGTTTAAGCAATGCTTTTAGAATAATGATGATGATCATTCTAATGAGATCTAAATTCTTAGAAAGTTTAAAACTAAAATAGTTCCCAATCATTGGATTACTAAATTGGGGATTAGTGAATCCGGATAGATTGGTATACATAACGTTACTTGCTCATTGGATGAGGATGATTGATCTCGTGATCATTTTGTGTGGAGACACTAAAACAAGTATGTAGGTGCTTATTAGAGAAGAAGTTCACCGAACGTGGCTCGCTAAGGAATACCTAATGGAGTTTTACTTGTCATCAATAGGAATTCCTCAGTAGTGATAGTAGTACAAGTGATCCTTGGACTTGAGATCATCATAGTATCTTGTGTATGATGAGTTATACTTTGACTTATTCCTTAAGACCCTTAGGGTATATCAAAGGGTATGCTTGGGTATACTAAGTTGTATATGGAGATAATGTATGATCAATAAAGAATCTACCACTTCTAATAAAAGAAGAAATGTCCTATGTGATTCGATAAATGACAACCAAGTAGTCCTTGGTTATAAGCGTAATGAAATTAGAAAGGAGTTTCTAATTTGTATTATTTGGAGTGTGCATTTAAGGATTGAAATACATATAATTAAATAAAATAAGACTTCGACAGTAATTCCAATGTCTTATATTTAATTGGGACATCAGATGGTGGAAGGATTGAATCATATTTGTAACTATTTACTCAAAGGTTCTTTAATGATTAATGTTGAAATCTATATTATCCGGAAAGTCGTTGATCGCCAGGAGGCTTATCCCTATTATAGAATAAATATTATTTATTTAAATAAATTAATTATTTAATTTATTTATTTAAATAAGATTAGAATTGTTCTAATTGATTTATTCACAAGGTTTAATATGGAGAACCTAAAGGGTCACACCATAAAAGGAAGAATAATTATTTAAGAAGTTAATGGCATAATCGTAATAATATGTTATGTATATTTAATTTAATCTATGGTGATAGAATAAATTAAATAGCTTAATATTTATTATTTAATATTTTAGAAATATTAAATATAAATTAATAAGAGGAGTCTTATTAATATTATTACAATTATTATTATTTTAATTTCTAAAAGAGTTTAGAAATTAATTTAATATAAGTACTCTCATTTATTCCTAATTGAATTAGGAAGGAAAATTAGTTAAAGGAGTTTAATTAATTATCCCTAATAAGATTAGGGAGCTTAATTAATTAAAAGAATTTAATTAATTAAATAAATCCCAATTCTTTAATTGTTAAGGTGGGTTGCCCACATCTATAAATAAAAGGAGTCTTATTATGGGTGTGAGGGGTTGTTGACTTTTACAACATACGTAATAATTCCAATTTGTTGGAGAGTACGTCCTTTTCTATGAGATAGAAAACTAGGGTTCGAGCCAAAATACCCATCTTCTTGAATTCCTATTCTTCCTCGTGGATCACCTCTAGAGGCCAAACACATGGGTGGCTAACGTTGATCAAAGGAAGGAACCAAACCAGTGGATTCAAGTTGAACGCGAAAGGATTTGGAGGTGAACTTGTACCTGAGGAAGCTCGATCTTCAAGGGTATGATTTTATTCATTATCTTTTCGTTTAATTAATAATTGTGCATAAAGGGTGATCCGTATATATGGTTTGTAAAATTTTTAAACTCGATTTTACACGCTTCGCGCACTTTTTATGTAATTTGATCAAGCGTTCTTGAATATTACAAACCTAAACAGAACTCGGTCAAAGGACATCACGCCCACCTCCTCCTCTAGCATGCCATCGTGAAATATGAGCATGTAGTCTAAATCGATCGAGTCTCCCGACTCGATGGTCACCAACTCGGTTCTCATCTGCTACGGATTTGGTAGTATCTCACCGATTAATCAATCCTTGCTCACTACATGTATATCTCTATACATATCATTTTCTCCTGACATCTACAATAAAATAATATAGTTTGATTAGTACACGTCAGTAAATAATAGAAATACATAACATAATATAATGCATTTTTATAGGGTTAATTTCCATCTTTTACTTCTTTATTCTTTCTTAAGGTTATGACTTAAGGTTCTACTTTCCCCCTTAAGTTTTATAACCTAGGCTTTGATACCAACTTGTAGCGCCCCCAAATTCGGGTATCTTCCAACCTGACAGATGGTGCTATACTGTACAACATTCATTCAATTGAAAAGTCTCAAAGAACGAACATAACTTCTATATATTTAAAGTAATATTTATATTTCACAAGTTCTATTCCCGTTACAAAGGTTCTTTGTCATAATATCGATTACATTACAACAATAGACCTATCTTTATTACAAGACGCCTTAGTAATGCGCCTTAGCTTTTCCTTTATCTTTTCCCGATCCTTGGGACGTTCGCCTTTAATTGTATTCATATGGTTCAAGAAAGAGTGAGCATAACTAGCTCAGCAAGTATAACAATTTAATAACAACATGCTTGACACATACAAATCGTATATCTTCGATAACTGAACAATAGTTATGAAGTACAATTGATAACTCAAAATAGCACTTCATCTTTTCTTTCCAAATGTTTTACAATAACAATAATATTTAGTAAAACATTCACTCCGGTCAGAGACCTCGAGTATTCATTCTTTATTGAAAAAGGACAACCCAGAAGCAAGTCCGTAAGCCCGATATCACTTATGAGCACTTCTAGGTGATCAGCCTATTGTACTCTATGTTGATCAACACTACATCTATTAAACGTATGATTGTTTAAGCATTTGGCAACATCACGTGCTTGTCGTTTTACCGACAAAACATTTGTTTAACATTTCAGTCTTCTTTTGAAAACTATAACAAGTAGTGACAAAAGATAGCAACATTTGATAATACATGAATAGATTATCAATACATCAAGTCTAGCCAAAGGAATTGGCTTCTGAAAGTCGTATGCATACAAACCAACCATGTTTGATGATAAAGCATATACTTTGTAACAATCTTATTCATTTATTAATAAAAAGTATTAATTTATTAAGGGCTTTTATTTATCTACATGATGTTGTTTTATAATATGTGATAAACCCATAGTTTTAAGCAATGCTTTTAGAATAATGATGATGATCATTCTAATGAGATTTAAATTCTTATAAAGCTTAAAACTAAAATAGTTCCCAATCATTGGATTAATAAATTGGGGATTAGTAAATCCGGATAGATTGGTACATACGTTGCTTGCTCATTAGATGAGGACGATTAATCTCATGATCATTTATGTGGAGACACTAAAGCAATTATGTAGGTGTTTATTAGAGAATAAGTTCACTAAACGTGGCTCGCTAAGGAATACCTAATGGAGTTTTACTTGCCTGTCAATAGGAATTCCTGTAGTGATAGTAGTACAAGTGATCCTTGGACTTGAGATCATCAAGGTATCTTGTGTATGATGAGTTATACTTTGACTTATTCCTTAAGACCCTTAGGGTATATCAAAGGGTATGCTTGGGTATAATAAGTTGTACATGGAGATAATGTATGATCAATAAAGAATCTACCACTTCTATTAAAAGAAGAGAAATGTCCTATGTGATTCGATAAATGACAACCTAGGTAGTCGGGTTGGCCAAGGCGTAATGAAATTAGAAAGGAGTTTCTAATTTGCATTATTTGGTGTTGTGCATTTAAGGATCGAAATACATATAATTAAATAAAATAAGACTTGTGAGTAATTCCATGTCTTATATTTAATTGGGACATTGTATGGTGGAAGGATTGAATTGCATCACGGTAACTATTTACTCAAAGGTTCTTTAATGATTAATGTTGAAATCTATATTATCCGGAAAGTCGTTGATCATTTGGGGAGGCTTATCCCTATTGTAGAATAAATATTATTTATTTAAATAAATTAATTATTTAATTTATTTATTTAAATAAGATTAGAATTGTTCTAATTGATTTATTCACAACCTGGGCTTAATATGGAGAACCTAAAGGGTCACACCATAAAAGGAAGAATAATTATTTAAGAAGTTAATGGCATAATAGTAATAATATGTTAAGTATATTTAATTTAATCTATGGTGATAGAATAAATTAAATAGTTTAATATTTATTATTTAATATTTTAAAATATTAAATATAAATTAATAAGAGGAGTCTTATTAATATTATTATAATTATTATTATTTTAATTTCTAAAAGAGTTTAGGAATTAATTTAATATAAGTACTCTCATTTATTCCTAATAGGATTAGGAGGTTAAATTAATTAAAAGAGTTTAATTAATTATCCCTAATAAGATAAGGGAGCTTAATTAATTAAAGGATTTTAATTAATTAAAATAAAATCCAATTCCTTAATTGTTAAGGAGGGTTACCCACATCTATAAATAAGAGGAGTCTTATTATGGGTGGTGGGGGTTGTTGACCTTTTTAACAATAGATGTAATTCCAATAGTTGGGAGAGTACGCCTTTTTCTATGAGAGATAGAAAAACTAGGGTTTAGCCAACCACCCATCTTCTTGAATCCTTCTTCTTCCTTGGTGGATCACCTCTAGAGGCCAAACACTTGGGTGGCTAACGTTGATCAATGGAAGGAACCAAACCCAGTGGATTCAAGTTGAACGCGAAAAGAATTGGAGGTGAACTTGTACCTGAGGAAGCTAGGATCTTCAAGGGTATGATTCTTGTTCTTCAATTTTTCGTTTAATTAATAATTGTGCATAAAGGGTGATCCGGGTATATGGTTTGTAAAAATTTTAAACTTTGATTTTCCACGTTTCGCTTATTTTTTGCAATTTGATCATGTTTCATTAATATTACAAACCTAATACTTCAACTTCAACATACCTCAATTCATGCGAAAAGAATACATGAACCTCAAAAACTTGTTCGATTGAATGAGACAAGAGTTAGAATACTTGCCTTTAGCGTCTGCTATGGTAAATTAACTTTATGTTCAAGTTGTTCAAGTCTCTACAATACATGATCACATAATGCCTTACATTAGGTCACATATAATCAAGTATGTATATGATTATATCATACCCTTCATTTCAATCTAATTGTGTATTAGATTCAGTTACTATTCGTTCCGGTTTATCATTACCCTTGCATGTATATTCGACTAGGTTATCTCAACCTTTACATTACATTCCTTAAGGTTTAACAAAGTTTAAACAATGTTACATTACCTTCCATAAGTTATGTTTACTTTTAAATCAATTAGGTTTTCTTTTCTTTGTACTTAGAAACCTTCATTACTATCTTTGTCCTGAGACTGGCGCTGCGGTGCCAACTTTATACCTACATCTCTCGTGCTGCCATGAGCTCTTAATGTCATTGTTGCAGACTTGTATGCATGCATGAGTCCTTACTTATTGGGCGTACTGCCGTGCCACTCTCGAGAGGTTTTAGTATCTTTTTCATAGCTGCTTTGGCCACCATATATTTATAGTTCGTCTTTGCGGTGAACTCTTGCGATGTGCTCTTACATTATTCTCACAACATGCGACGCAACTATTTGTTTAGGGTTGGCCAGCGGCTGACTCTCAGGCACTGTAAAATAATTTCAGTTTTGAAATTTTGTGAACTTCCCGGACGCATAACTTCTTCGTTATAAGTCCAAATTGGCTCGTTCAAAAGCCTACGCTTCACAAATTATGTACTCTATACGTTTATGCAAGAATTTTATCTATTTGACTTCATTTGCTAAAAATTCACCTATTGGTTCATTTTTAACGAAAACGATAAACGTTCGTGAACGTTCAACGCTTGTTTCTTCGTTCTAAGTCGGAATCTAGTCATTTTTGAGTCTGCAACTCTTAAATGCCAAATATGACTTGTCTCCATTGGAAAACAATGGTTCCGAGTTCAAACACAAAATTTGACTTCCATTCCGAGAATTTTACGAATTCGACGATTATCGTCCAATCGTGTAAATTTCGGTAATTCTTCCTTCTTATGATTTGTTCAACATTACAAATGAAGTGCATTCTTCATATGAACATCTCAACATACTTATTACAACAACTTATGTTCATTGTTGGATTTTTAGTCTTATTTCTTCATAAGTTTATAACTTGTCAACTATAAACTATTTAAGATTTCATTGTTAATGACTTATGACAATTAAAGTTTCTTAAACATCATTTCTTATATGTTCTTAACATATAACTTAACTTAGGTATACATGATACATATGATCATATAAATTCTTTTATATTCATATCATTTCTCTTAATAAACTCCTTACAAGTTCATATTATTTTCACATAAGGTTATAACTTATGCTATCTTAAATGACTTATTACCAACTTAATTGCTTAAGTTCATTACTTACTCATTCATGTTTCTTAATCAAACTTTTCTTATCATCCTATCATGGTAGAGATAGAAGATAATTGAGAAGAAGTCTTACTCTTTTGAAGTCTTGGTAAGGTAGCTTTCTTCTTTTTCTTCTTACTTATGGAAGTAACTTATTTGTGACTTAAACTCTCTAACACTTAAGCACTTTGTGATGTCTAGATTATTTGAACAACCAACAAATGGCCTGTAAGCTTCCTCTATTTATAGAAATTACAAAGCTAGGGTAGTTTAGTCATTAAACCATCCCACCTCCTCATGCACCTCCTTACTATTCATTACTTGCAAGGCACAAAACTTATCCTACACTTGGTCATTACTTCAAAGTCTTGGTCACCACACTAACTTGGTCACCACTTATCTTGATCACCACTTATCTTGGTCAGCACACATTTACCATATTAATATGGTTTTGCCCCATGGGTCAATTAATTCATTGGACTCTAGATTGGGCTTGTATTAATAAATCTTTGGGCTTTGCATTAATAAACACTAGATTGCTCATTAATCAATAGTTGGGCCTTAACCTTAATTGACTTGGGCTTTGTACAAAAATCCTAGCCAATCTTTACAAGTCCATTAATATTTCATAATACATACTCATATATTTGATGCATTATTCTTGTATTCTAATTCATATGTAATTTATATACTCAGTATTTCATCCTTCATACAAACTCGTATAATACTTCGTAATATACTTGTTTTCATTACTCTTGTACAATACCAAGTATCATACAATTATTACTTATTCCTTAACACTTCGCTTTACTTAACGTTTATAAATTAAGTCCACAAGTAAATTATTACATTTTCCATAACTAGATTTTTATTACATAATCCATCTTACCTTGTTATTCCGTCATTACGTATTTCTCGAAAACTCAAAATTATATCCCGAGCGAATCCCGATGAATAGTGTTTTTTGAAAAATTTCTCAGAAAACTTTTATTTTCATCTTGAAAATTCAAACACTTTAATTCATCCACGTAACTCAAATACTACGATATTCAAAGATCAATAGGTTATACAATGACAACCATATTGATAACACATGGAATATGATTTTATTATTATTTAATTTAATAAAATCATTTTACAATAAGATCCAAATTTCTCGGTCGTTACAATAAAGCTTATTCTTTTATTCAGTCATGATATATCTTTATTGTATTTAAACTTGTTGAGCAAAGTAGTTACTCACTCTTACTATATCATGACAATATTTTAGTTAAGCCCGAATTTGGGACCCGAATTTGGGGGTGTTATATCCATACTGTAAGACCCCAACTTTTATGAATAAAGATGAATTTTCTATAAATATCATTTTTGAATATTATGGAGTGAATTTAATATAATGTTATAGTTGTGGGTAATATTTATAAATTTTGCAAAGTACGTAAGTTGTTATATTATATTCGATTGGTCGTGGAATATTTAACAGGAATATTCGACGACACAATCATTGGTGGACCCCACAACGGAATTATTGTCGGATTGAGAAAACGACAAAAATATCTTTTTATAAAAATAACGGCGAAAGTTTTACCGTTAACTGTTAGAATACCCGATGGTTAAAATATAGTAATACGCGTGGTTGCACAGTAGCACACGGTATTACACAGTATTTTTGAATTATTGATTCTTACGTAAAAAGACACTACTCAATAGTTGTAATTGTAATTACGGTTCAATATTTTATTGATTCAATAGTTGCTGCGTTGATATTTTATATTATTGTTGTTTCAATAATTGTCACTGCACAGTATTTCCCATTATCAAATCAATAATTCATATTATTTGAATAATATTATAGAGATAGCATTATTGGCAATGTCTAGAAAGTTCTCATCAAGGAGAGGTTTGGTCACCTAATCATGGCTACAAGAAGGAGAAATCCTTATCTGAAAGTCCCCCTCTTCCTCGGAACGGCCCGTTGTCATTATTTGATTCTCGTAATATTATTTTAAGAATAATTAATTATTGATTTATATGATAAGGAAATATTTATTTTATGTGGACATAAATGATGGATATGAAAATATTTATTTTATGTGGTTATAAATGAAGGAATTAATGTTGAGGTATTTTATCAAGATTTTGTTGGATCGAAGTATTAAAAAAATCAAATCGGTGTTCTTAAAGCTCTATCAAGTGAGTTATAATTTTAATCCATCGTTGGATCGTTGTGATTTTTGGATATGTTATGCATATATAAGTTGAGTATATGTCCACAAATTTTGAACCGCTAAAATTAACGTATGATTTGTTATGAATTTTAAGAGGTGTTGAAAATTATCCGTTTGTGGAATTTGATATTTTTTGTTTGGAATTTGAAAATACTTAAAGCTACAAAGTTGTAGAGAATTTGATTTCGTATGGAATGCACATAAAATTCATATTTTTCTGATAAAGGGCTATTTTATATGAATTGTTGAAGTTTCAAAATTAAATAATTTTATTAAAATTGTTGGTGGGACCCACTTTTGTTTTTGAAACTTGTGTTCAATTTTAAAAAATATTCCAAGATGGCATGCTTGGGTTTTTTTTTCAACAAAGTAGGTTACATAGAAAGAAATAAAAAATATTATTTTATTATTTAGTCTCCTATGGCGTTATAACATTTTCCTATAAATAAGCGCTTAAGTTAGAATTGAAAATCACACCAAAATCAGAGAATTCTTCTTCTATAATCTAGAGCGTATTTCTTTCGAGTTTTAGAAAGCTTTGAGCGTAGAAAATAGTGAAAATTTTCTTCAAGAATATCCCCGTTATACCAGTTGGAATACTTATCTTTTCAGGGTAAGGGATGTTATTTTTTCTCAATATTCGATGGAAATAATATTTTCTTCCATACTATGTAGTATGTAAGTAATATTATTTCGTTTCAGATTTCGAATTTTATACTCGTTTCGTTAAAATTTTGGCTTCTATACTCCATGAAATTAGTTGAATATCTTTGATATTTGCGCTTCATCCAGTATCTTTTCATGGAAATATTATTCAGAGCATTCTTGATAAGTTTTAACTTTTTTATGCCGAAGTACTATTCACGGGGTTACTATTCCTGAAGTACTACTATTCATGGGGTACTATTCACTCGAGTATTATTCACCCGAGTTACTATTCATGATAAAAATTGATTCGTTTTCGGTCCAAATTATTTATGGTACAATATTATTCTTGAATTTTACTCCACAAAGCAGTATCATGTTAACAATTTGGACGTTTTTGATTTCGGGATAAATTAAATTATAAATCTTTAAAACTTTATCCTTGAACTTGTTTTATTGAATTCTTATATCATTGTCATCATCCTCATGATTATATTATATTGAAAGTCATATGTGGTATGTAGTGTATGGATGGACTTGGTATGATTACGACAAGGGATTATTCTAAGATAATCATGACCGTAATGTTATAAATGATGTGGTAAAAGTCCTCATCGCCCGTAGTGCATTGATGGACAGCTTGTTGGCATGATCATGACCATTGATGAATACACTAATATCTTTGGCCCGTAGTGTATGGATAATTTATGGTCGTGATACTAATGAATATCCTCGTCAGAAAAGTGTGATGATGATGGATTATTTATTGTCGAGTCTCCGATAAAAGTGATGATAAACTTTTTAAATCATAGAAGATAGTAGATTTTATTCTCTACTTGACTCTTCTAATGGATTGCTTGTTCCGCTGTAGTTAAACTTGATGTTTGTTATATTTTATCAGTTTAACACTGTTGAAGGCTAAAGATAAATTATTATGCATTATCTTAGTCATAATATTTCATCGGGCTAGTTGAGCTCACCCTTTTGCTTTCATTGTCCTCTTCAGAAATGAGAACGTAATGGACTAGTCGGGGAACGGAGTGACGGTCCAGATGATAACATTAGTAGTCCTCACTATTATATGAAATAGTGTGATAATAATTTTATTGAGGACACCATTTGAGTTGGATAATGTCTAGAAGACAATATTTGGTTTAAAACTCTCAGTTTATGTTTTGTCATATTTTACACTACAATTGTATTATTAAGTTGTATTTGAATTTTGTACCATGTATTTGGCACTCAAGATGGGTGATGTATACCTATTTTGGGGGGCGCCAGCTTGGTTGGTATCAAAGCTTAGGATATGATCCCCGGCCGAGATGTGAGACAAGAACTAGGAGGGGAGAGATGGGGAATTCCTTCGCTAGTATGACCTACCAAAGTTTATTTGGTATTTAATTGGTCGGTCGAGTATAGGGATAATATGTGACATGTCAATTAACCCTTGTTTTGTGGCAGTGTTTTAAAATGACATCCAAGAATATTGAGAATAGCAAATGGAGCACAGGAGACTGTTGAGTCACCATAGATCAATACCCAAGATAATATGCAACAGGAAGACAATAATCCTTAGGTAAACAACAATGATCAAATGATGAACGATGGAATGTTAAGAGGCTTTATGCAATTCATGCAACATCAAAGCAGAGAGAGGCTCATGTCCAAAATGTAGGTGGAAACACCGAAACTCTCTCTGACTGGCCACCGCTAAACAGTTCAAGGAGCTGGGACCACCGGAGTTTATTGGAGAGCCAAAACCACTTCAGGCGGAAATGTGGATAAAGCAGATCACCAAGATATTTGATGTCTTGGGATGCTTCGAGGAGCAAAAGGTTCCCTTTGCCACCTTTATGTTGCGAGGAGAGGCAGATTACTGGTGGGAATCGGCAAAGAACTATTCAACGACAAGTACTTTCCAAGATGTCTTGTGAGAAGTTCCAAGAACTATTCAACGACAAGTACTTTCCCGAAAGTATTTGTCACATGAAAGAGGTAGAGTTCATCAAGTTGGAGCAGAACAATATGTCTGTATCGCAGTATGAAGCTAAGTTTGCCGAGTTATCCCGGTTTGCGTCTCACTTTGTTGATAATGAGGAGAGAATGACGCGGGTGTTTCTAAGAGGTTTGAAACCCGAGATACGTCAATATCTAATTTCTCATAAACCATGTTTGTATTCAGATGTTGTAAATAGGGCTTAGTTATTAGAGCGTGATAATGAGTCAACCCAACCAAGAGAAAGCAAAGAAAAAATGATAATATAAAGTGGTAGTAGCCATCATCGAAGCTTGGACAACAAACGTGGAGGGAATCAACATGCTAGAAATGGTAACTACTTCGGTGGTAATCATGGCCAAGACAATAAGAATGAACATTTCAAGAAGATGAGATTAAACAATGATGGAAAGACGTCAGCATCCACACCCATTGTTAAGGAAGGACAACGACCACCTATCATATGCTTCAAATGCGGAGGGGAGGGACATATTAGTCCAAACTGTGCGCAGCAGTCCAAAACGTGTTACAATTGTGGAAGAGAAGGTCACCTAGCTTGATTTTGCCATTCAGGGAAGGCAAGTCTAGCTGGGATGGAGTTACCAAAGGCCGTCCCAGAAAAGTCAAAACTAGTAGTTCAAGAGAGAGCGTTTGTTGTGACCTCCCAGAAAGTAAGGAACCCGAACGAGGTCATCACGGGTAAGCTTATTATAAACTCTAGTGAAGTCTATACCTTATTTGATACCGGTTCTACCCATTCTTTTATTTCACCTACTTGCGCTCAACGTTTAAATTTCACTCCGGAGAAATTAGACTTTGACTTATCTGTGGAAAATCCGTTGGGAGAAACCTTCATTACATCCATTGTTTATAAGTCTTGTTTGGTTCAAATCGGTACTCTCACATTACCTGTCGATCTTATTTTATTGAAAATACTTGCATTTGACTTGATTCTAGGGTTTGATTGGTTAACTACTCATCATGCAAAAATTTATTATTTTCGTAAGGTTGTTAGCTTTCATATTCCTAACCAACCTATTATGTGAATTCAAACAACCAAACCATTAAAATCAATCATTGTCATCTCAAGCTATAAAGCTATTCGTTTATTGAAAAAACGAATGTCAAGCTTTCTTAGCTCATGTCACGGATTTAAATAAAAATACGTCAGTTTTGAATGATATTTCTATTATAAATAAATTTCCTGACGTATTCCCTGAAGAACTTCCTGGCCTACCCCCAGAGTGAGAAATTAAATTTTTTATCGACCTTGAACATAGTACAAAACCCATTTTCAAAGCCCCATATGGCTCCTATTGAACTTCAGGAGTTAAAGACCCAATTACAGGAATTGTTAGACATCGATTTCATTCGTCCTAGTACGTCTCCTTAGGGTGCTCCTGTTCTATTCGTGAAGAAGAAATATGGGAGTATGCGAATTCGTATTGATTATCGGGAGTTGAATCATGTCACCATAAGGAATAGGTACCCATTGCCACGTATTGATGACTTGTTTGACCAGTTGCAAGGCGCCAAATTCTTTTTAAAGATCGATCTTCATTCCAGATATCATCAGTTAAAGATTAGAACCGATGACATTCCAAAGACGACTTTTAGAACTCGGTACGGGCATTATGAATTCCTAGTCATGTCTTTTGGATTGACTAATGCTCCTGCTGCCTTCATGGATATGATGAACCGAGTATTCAAGGAATATTTGGATCACTTTGTGGTCGTCTTTATTGATGATATCCTCATATATTCCAAAAGTCGTGAAGATCATGAGCAACACTTGAGGCTGATACTCCAAAAGCTTCGTAAAAACAATCTTTATGCCAAGTTGAAGAAATACGAAGTTCGGGCTTGAGGAAGTAGCATTCCTTGGGCACGTAGTATCAAGTTATGGAATATCCGCTGACCGCAAAGATTGAAGCTATTCAAAGATGGGAGCAACCTAAATCGTTGATCAAGCACGTAGCTTTTCGCTTTAAGCTGGTTATTTTCGGAGATTCGTAGAAGGGTTTTCTCGAATCGCTACTCCATTAACTCAGTTGACTCAAAAAGATACAAAATTCAATTGGAGCATGAAATGTGAGAAGAGTTTTCAAGAACTCAAGAGGAGACTCATTTCAAAGACTGCTCGCACAATACCATCCGGCTCTTGAGGGATTTGTCATCTATAGTGATGCTTCTGCAAAGGGTTAGGATGTGTTTTTCATGCAACATGGGAAAGTCATAGCCTAAGCCTCTCTAAGAACTCAAAGAATATGAGAGGAATTATCCTACTCATGATCTAGAGTTGGTAGTCATTGTCTTCGCACTTAAATTTGGAGGCATTACTTGTATGGGGAGAAAGTGGAGATCTTTACGGATCATAAAAGCCTCAAATATTTCTTCACTCAAAAGGAACTCAACATGTGGCAACGACGCTGGCTTGAACTATTGAAAGATTATGATCATACCATTCAATACCATCCCGGTAAAGTTTAACGTAGTAGTCGACGATTGAGTAGTAAGATCATACGCGTGGCACGAAAAGCGATATTGTCAACGCAAAGGCCCATTTTATATGACTTGCAAAGGATGGAGATAGAGTTAAAGACTCTAGGGAGCAATGTGATGATAGTGAATATACGAGTAGAACCGACTTTAATCGATAAAGTTAAAGATGCTCAAGCTACGCACTGAGCCGATGCGCGTATGAGGAAGAAAGTGCAAGAAGGTGCTATGCCGAAGCAAGAATCGATGAAGAAGGAATACTTCGGAGTCAACTCCAGACTTTGTGTTCTTAACGACTCGATTTAAAGTATAAAATCATGATGGAGGCGCACAACACACCGGTTTACAATCCATCCTGGGAGTACAAAATGTATCATGATCTCCGACATTCATTTTGGTGGAGCAATATGAAGAGAGAGATCACGGAGTTTATCTCAAGGTGTCTAACTTGTCAATGAGTCAAGGCAGAGCATTAAGTACCAAGAGGTCCATTGCAACCACTTGAAATTCCAGAATGGAAGTGGGAGCACATTACCATGGATTTCATTACCGGTCTTCCCAAAGTTTCTCAAGGCATAGATGCTATTTGGGTCATTGTTGATAGATTGATCAAGTCGGCTCATTTCTTACCTATACGAGAAACTTATACACTTGAACGTCTTGCTCGTATGTATATAAACAAGATTGTAAGATTGCATGGTATACCAGTATCCATAGTTTCTGATCGAGACCCAAGATTCACTTTAAGATTTTGGGTTAGTTTGCAAAAAGCTATGGGCACGGATTTATGATTTAGCTCGGCATATCATCTTCAGACGGACGGGCAGTTGGAGAGGACGATTCAAACTCTTGAAGATCTATTAAGACTCTGTGTCCTTGACTTCAAGGGAAGTTGGGACAAGTTCTTACCATTGGTGGAGTTTTCCTACAACAATAGTTATCAAGCAAGTATTGGCATGGCTCCATTCGAGGCGTTGTATGGAAGAAAGTGTCGTTCTGCAGTATGCTGGGATGAGGTGGGTGAAGCAACATTGTTGGGGCTGAATTTGGTACGTATGACTACGGAAAAGATTGAACCGATCCGAAAACGTATAAAAACCTCACAAGATCGACAAAAGAGTTATGTTGATCATCATCGAAAAGACGTGGAATTCAATATTGGAGAACATGTGTTATTACGTGTTGCTCCATGGAAATAAGTTACGAGATTTGGAAAGAGAGGAAAGCTCAATCCTCGATTCATTGGTCCATTTTTAATCCTCAAACGAGTAGGAACTGTGGCCTATAGAGTCGCCTAACCGCCAAGTATGTCTCGTGTTCATAACGTTTTTCACATATCTATGTTACGTAAATATGTGAAAGACCCGAACCACATTATTGAGTTAGAACCGGATGAAATAGCGGAAGATTTAACGTATTAAGAGGTTCTTGTTAAAATCATGGATAAGAAGGAGCATATTTTACGCTCCAAGGTTATACCTCAAGTCAAAGTTTTGTGGAGAAACCACGATGTTGAGGAAATTACCTGGGAGTTAGAATCTGAAATGAAATCAAGGTATCCTTACCTCTTCGACATACCTGGTACGTTCCCTAATTTCGAGGACAAAATTTCATAAGAATAGGAGGTTGTAAGACCCCAACTTTTATGAATAAAGATGAATTTTCTATAAATATCATTTTTGAATATTATGGAGTGAATTTAATATAATGTTATAGTTGTGGGTAATATTTATAAATTTTGCAAAGTACGCAAGTTGTTATATTATATTCGATTGGTCAGGGAATATTCATTTTAACAAGAAATATTCATACGACGACACAATCATTGGTGGACCCCACAACTTTATTGATGGACAGTTGTTGGCATAATCATAACCATTGATGAATACACGAATATCCTTGGCCCGTAGTGCATGGATAATTTGTGGTCATGATACTAATGAATATCCATTGCCGTAGTGCAAGGATGATGTGGATTATTTATTAAGCTGAGTCTCAGCAATAAAAGTGATGAAAAACCTTGTAAATCATAGAAGATAGTAGATTTTATTCTCTACTTGACTCTTCTAATGGATTGCTTGTTCCGCTGCAGTTAAACCTGATGTTTGTTATATTTTATTAGTTTAACACTATTGAAGGCTAAAGATAAATTATTCTGCATTATCTTAGTCATAATATTTCTTACTGGGCTAGTTGAGCTCAGCCTTTTGCTTTCATTGTCCTCTTCCGGAAATGAGAACGTAGTCAGGACTAGTCGGGGAACGGAGTGATGGTCCAGATGATAACATTAGTAGTCCTCACTATTCTATGAAATAGTGTGATAAGAATTGTATTGAGGACACCATTTGAGTTGAATACTGTCTAGAAGACAATATTCATTTTAAAACTCTCAGTTTATGTTTTGTCGTATTTTACACGACAATTGTATTATTAGGTTGTATTTGAATTTTGTACCATGTATTTGGAGACTCAAGATAGGTGATGTATACCTATTTTGGGGGCATCACACATACAGTCTTGGAGCCATTGGTACCGACGGAGCCATCCCCATTGGTTACTGGTATAGGTTTAGAGCATATGCCTGAGTTTGATTCGGAGGATGAATCTGAGGAGGTAGAGATAGAAGATGAGGAAGAGTAGAATCTTAGATAGATACCACTTAATTCTATCAAAGTTAAGATGTTCGATGAGGTGTATGACTGTAACATAAAATTACAAGATAAGGTCGAGGAATTACAAGAGTAAGTTATAGAGCACCAAGTCATGTTAGCACTAAATGATGCCATGATTCAAGATCTTATGGCACGAATTACGGAGCTTGAGCAGAAGCTGGCACAATTAGGGTATCAAAGAGGATAGTTGTTAGCTGAGAATGAGATTGCATATGATGAATTGAGATATGAGTCGGATAAGCGGACGAGAACCGAAGACACGTGGTTGAAGGCTTCTAAACGCGTAGATCTTGTTGAAGGCGAGGTTGTGATAACTCGCATTTTCAGAAATTATTAAAATAAGAATTTAATAAATAAAATTCTTATTATAAGATATGTCGGGTTTGAATAAGAATACATATGTGTTATATATTTTGAATTATGTGGTTTTGTGGAAAGAAATTAGATATATATATATATATATATATATGAGATTTTGTAGGCACCCAAAATTTTCTGCACACCTGTCACTAATATTGCAGGAGGGCAGATTCGTCTTTTAGAGATAACCCTGGTAGATGATGCAGTTCAAATACCGGAAATTCCACCAGAGAGGACAGTTCTGCTTGGAGATAACCCCGAGATGCTCGGTTTTAGTCCCGAAAACAACACCGGGAGTTGCAGTGTGCTAACCTTGGAGATAACCCCAAGGAGTGCAGTTGCAGTTCTGGAGATAACCCTAGAAATGCTTATTTCAAATGCATGCAATCAGCTTCAACCTCGAAACTCACAACGAGGCACTCAATACAAGACCCGAAGGTAAAACCTTGAAGACATGCAACAGTGCAATCTCAGAGATAACCTTGAGCAACGTCTGCTTTATCAGCCCAAACCGGAGATAACCCCGATGAGAGAAAAATTGTCATTTTAACACCTCGATCCTACATCGCGTCGTCTTAACATCTCATACATACATTTTCTACACATCAATGCCCCATAAGAACCAAAGAGGTCCAATCCTGAGTGACTACTACGCAAGGCAGCACGCCGAATAGAATTTGAAGCTTGAAGACAGAGGGCATGGTCCCATCTTCCTGACTTCGTACAACCTCTAATCCCATGTCATGGTGTAGCTCTCAATAACGGCGGTCCAAAATAGGTCTTATACACCTTAATCGGATGCCCGTATTGCAGTTTTTAAAGTTTGAGCGGACATCACAGTGCACGCGTGCACGTACTTCAAGATGGCGGGACCCATAGAGCTCGGTTCACTCCGAGCAGCTGTAGGTACATCTGCGGCTACCTGCAGATCCCTCCTCTATAAATAGAGAGCTTGGGGTGGCCATTTTATATAGGAAAAAGGTGAGGAAGCCTTGTCAAATTTGTTATGTACACACCCTAAACTGAGTGCTTTCTCATTTTAAACACTTGTGAGCTCACATATAGCTACTATTTTTACCGGTGGGAGCCAAATTTCATCCACTTAAAGTTATAGAAGTCTTCTTTGGCAGTCCACTGTAAGCCTTCTTACACATTTTAAATCCTTTCTCTTCATCTTTGCACACACCATTCTTTAAGTTGAGAGTCGTGTTGCGTGTGTATGCCCGGACTTCGGTCCGTGGTTTCATTTTAGTTTGTATATACATATATATATATATATATATATATATATATATATATATATATATATACCTATATTTATATATGGACTAACATTATCGAGTTATGCCTCGATTGAGCCTAGACTTACGTCTAAAACGTTTATTTACTTTCGTATATATATTCTTATATATATGAGCTGTGTGTCGAACTCTGTTCGATGAGCCTAGACATATGTCTGGAGCATTTATTTGCTTTTGAATATATATATATATATATATATATATATATATACGAACTATTTGTCGAACTCTGTTCGATGAGCCTAGATTTTACATCCGGTACGTTTCATGCTTTAATATATATATATATATATATATATATATATATATATATTTACAGCTTTTATATATAACTGGTTACTGCTTCCATATAAATTGCGGCATCATGTGAGTCTAGGATCATGTGATCACATATTTAGTCTACTGGATCTAGATTCGGTTCCCGTGATGGACATTTTCAGTTGTAAGCAACTTGTAAATTTAGTCACGGTGTTTGGATTTCCTCAGATGGTTTTCATACCCATGAGGAATTCGGCACTGCTTTGTATAATATTTTCTCGAAGATGCTTCGCATCTCAAAAATTAAAAGCAATTAAGCCGAACATTTGATAAAAAATGGAAGTGTAAAAGTCTCAATTACTATTAAACATAAGGGTTTGAAAAACCTTTTTCTTACAAAATATCACTGTCATATCCTGTTTAAAACTGAATTTTTACACAAATTCAAACCCTGTGTATATAGGTACGAACGAGGCCTCGTACTACTTCCATATAAACAGCACTCTGACCCACACACACACACACATATATTCATATAACAGTTTCTTGAAAAGTGACGGTCACTGTGGAAACACGGATGTCGAGGGGTGCCTAACACCTTCCCTTCGCATAATCAAGCCCCCAGACCCTAATGAATCTCGGTTTCACAGACTCATTTAGCAGTGTCACATCACTGGGTCAATATGCAAACCTTTTCTCGGTTGTGTTGGTACAACCATATAAAAAATCAACTGGCGAATCTTACAGTCCATTCGTCAACATATACATGTCGGACCTTTTCATAACTTGTTTTTTCAAACAAATCTCACTTAACATGAGAACACAAAAGAACAAGAACAGAAAAGGGACAAATAAAAATCCCGACGTCGACAGGTGGCGACTCTGCTAGGGACACCGGTAAGAAGGTTTAAGCCGCTATTACAATCTTTTCAAAACTATTATATGCTTGTGTGTGGATGTTGCATTTACATTTATGATGAATGTGTACGAATGCATATATTTACTGCACTTAATGTTTTACATTATATCTGCTTGTGATATTAGTGCTTTGCACATGTCATCATTTTCATAAACGGTGAGACACGTTGTATGTGAATGTATGTTGTGTGGTTTCTCCACCAGAGGCTATCCCATGCGGTGTTGGATTCTTTGGACTCGTAGGGAGACTAATTCCAACGAGGCTCAGGAAAGTCACCACCCAGATTCGCTCCAGTTGAAAGACCGGATTAACTTCCCGTCAAGTAGATTGTGATGATCTGGGAACCTTCATGCCAAAAATCTGTGAGAGTAACCTAAGATAGGTCAACCTCTGATAAACCAAATACGGAGGAAAGTCTCTTCATGATTTCTCATTTCAAATTACTCGTAAAGTCAATTACTTGTAATTTCATTCCATATTCATCTCCATGTAATGGGAAATATGAAGAAATATGTGTACATTTATATTTAAATTCACATGCTATCCTGTGTCACAAATAGCTAACATCTGTCTTTGCAGGATAATATTCCTAAAACGGATACTTCACATAGCATGTAAACATTTACACATTCCCTAAGACTAAACTATGCAAGTCTTTCGCAGGGAAACAATCGGACAAATTACTCATTCAAAATCCAAAAAGGCCTCAAGCCTACAGCCAATCATGTCTTTATCTGACCAGTCTAATCCCATTTCCTGTGAAGAATTCGACAGATTAAGTAAACATATTATAGATTTGACTATTCTGCAGAAAGAACTACATCAGTCTACTCAGGGCCCAAAAATGCCCACACATACAGAATCCTCTGCACATGGAGGAACCCAAGGTTTGGATTAAACAAATCCGGAATTTCAGTTGATTACAGACAAAAACCCTGAAAACACCCATCTCAAAGGAGATCTAGACACCGGTGACATCAGGAAAAAGGTCATTCAATTGGAAGAAACCCTTTGTTCTATCAAAGGAATTGGAGTACATGGGAGTGTCTCATATGCTGACCTGTATATATTCCTAGGGGTTCATTATCCAGAAAAGTTCAAAACTCCTGACTTTGAAAAGTAGAACGGATTAGGAGATCCTTACACACATTTTAAGGTGTTCATTGGAGAACTTAGATCTTATGCAGAGGATGAGAAGCTCAGAATGCAGCTATTCCAAAAGAGTCTGACTGGAGAAGCCCGTTCGTGGTATACAAGATTAAAAAACTCAAACATCCATAGCTGGGAGGAGCTAGCTCATGCCTTCCTCACCCAATACACCTTCCAGTCTCAGATGGCTCCTGATCGGTATCAGATTACCAAGGTCAAGAAATAGTTCAATAAGTCTTTCAGAGAGTATGCTCAAAGCTGGAGGCGCCTTGCTGCTCAAGTTATTCCTTCTATGAAAAAGTCAGAAATGGTTATAACCTTCATAGACATACAAGAAGCTCCTTTCTATGAGAGAGTCTTAGCTGGCATTGGTAAACCATTCTCTGAAATGATTAAACACGAGGAGATGGTTGAGATGTGATTGAAGTCAGGAAAGAATCAAGACCTAGCTGCCCTTAAAGATGTTGTTGAGCACATCCAGTTCGAAACTTATGGAAACAACCCCCGTAGGGTCCATAAAAAGAAAGAGGATGATGTTTCCTTGATACTACAAGGTCAAAAAGGCAATCAGAATATGCCTATCCAGAGGAGAAATTACTCCCCTTTTCAAGCTCAACCTTCAAACCCTCCATTGCCTAAAGGTGGAGAAGTCAAATTCCCTCGAGTGTTCACACCCTTAGGGGACTCACTCGAGAACATTCTCAATCTTCTAACGACTCAGAAGAAAATCACACATCTTCTTCCACTAGCCAACCCGAATGGGAGGGGTTTCAATTCTACTCGAAAGTGTGCTTATCATGATGGGGCACCTAGACATGATACTCAGGATTGTTGGGCCTTGAAACACAAGATCCAAGATTTAATAGACAATGGTGAGATCGTGGTCACCAAACCTGACCAACCTCACGTACAAGACAACCATCTTCCTAAACACAAAGTGGAAGAAGTCAATATGATTAATTGGAGCAGTGGAAAGATTTCCAATTTTAATGGGGAATCATCCCATACCATCAAAGACGATGTTGCCAAATGGGATTATGCAAAGTTCCAATTTGTGATGGAACGAAAGATGAAAGCTCTATGTAAACAAATTGAGCAATTGGCAGAACTGGTGACCCATCAGCATCAAGTCACATGCCAATTAGTCAGCCAGGAGCATGCTAGTCTCCTCCCTTTTGTTATGAATACTCCATCATCGCCTTCAGAAATTGAAATAATGGAGGATAAAGTTGTGAAGAGAGCAAATGCCAAAGCCCGTCAAGATTTTGCCAATAAAAGGGAATTTACATACCTGGGCCAACCTATGGAGGAGATATTTCAGATGCTGATCAATGAAGGAATGATCACTTCCTTTCTACCTCCAATTAATCCACGTTCAAGACGGTTCAATTCTAATGGATTATGTTAATATCACTCCCATTCTCGCGGTCATATCACGGAAGAATGCTGGGCACTCTGCCACCTTATTCAGAATCTAATTGACAACGGTGTCCTACAACTGGCAGACGATGATACTGTCTTATGTGAGAGTGAGAATACCTATCCTACTAAATGGAAGGGATTGGTAATAGTTATATCCGCTGAGGCTGATAGGACTGTCAAACCATTCATAATACAAGCAATTCAACTTAATGGAGTTGACAATCCTTTGAAAGTGGCTGCTCCAGAGCCAATTAGCTTACCATTTAGATCACAGTATCCTGTTATCAGCTTACAAAACGTCCCATGGAATTATGGAGATGTTGAAGGATCCACCTCTCATACAACTGCTGCAGTGTCGAAGAAGAATCCACTGTATCTTTTCCAACGGGTGATAAAGCCTACCATCAAATCAAAGGGGAAAATTCCCATGGAGAAAATTAAAAAATTCCTCTGTACTATGGGTCATAATGAAGCCAAAGTGGTTTTAAGCTTAAGAGAAGCTCCACGTCAAATTTAAATACTGGACTTGGTTTTCTCTTCCGAGGATCACAAGAAGATCTTACTAAAGGTTTTGGAAGAAGCCTACTTGCCGAAATCAGTGGATGTGGAAAAATTTCAATATTTGGTAGATCACATTTTTAACAACAATGTTATATCTTTCACTGATGATGACATACCGCCCGAAGGGACCGGTTATTGTAAGTCGTTGCATATTGCAGTTTTATCCTCCGGGAACATACTAGCTGGAGTCTTGATAGATGGAGGTTCGTCTCTAAATATATGTTCTTATGCTACTTTGGTGAAGATGAACGTCAATCTCAAATGGATCCAAAGTAGCCATACGGTTATTAAAGCTTTCGACGGATCCCACCGAAATTCAGTCGGAGAGATTGAACTGCCAATTGAGATTGGTCCCCATACATTCTACGTATCTTTTCACATGCTCAAAATAGATTCAGGATACAACCTGCTATTGGGAAGACCGTGGATTCATATGGCGGTGGTCGTCACCTCCACTCTTTATCAGCAACTTAAATACATCATTAATGACAACCTAGCCACGATTAACGCTTAACCGGAATGTCCTAAACAGGGTGACATACCACTCATCAGCTTCAATTCAGAAGTTGAATCGGTCAGTTTTCAGGCCCTAGAGGTGAGTAAAACTCACTACCATCCTATTGGGGCGCCACCTCTCACACCCAAGATTTCTGCTGAAGTGATGGCAACTACTCATGAAATGATGTCATTGGGTCATCAACCTGGACAAGGGCTGGGTAAAAATCATCAGGGCATTAAGCGCCCGATTCAAATGCCCAGTCAAACCGGGACAACTAGACTAGGCTATTCTGCCAGTTCTAGTCACATGAATCCTCATAAGTACAAGAAGATTCATCCAGCTTCAGCCACACGACGATTATCTCCACCTACAAATCCGGAGCCCGCACAATCTCCGGTAAAGGTGCCAGCCAACGTAATGGCTATGTTATTTCCTAAGCCTATACCGGTCAAGGGAAAAGAGGTCCTAGTTCTTGATCCCAAAGTGGAAGAAGAGGAATGAAGACAAAAGCAGGACATCGCCAGGATGATGTCTAACATCAGCATCATTGTCCATGATGAGCATACAAATAGATATACCCCAGACGATGATTGCCTAGACATAATGGTCATCATTCGGGAAAAGGAGGACGATGATAGCCACTCCATCACTGCAGTCCACTAGGACTTTGCCCTCGACAATTGGACCGACACTCTTTTCATTGGTCGACAAGGGAAAAACGGGCAGAAACTCCTTCTACCCTATAGATATCATTAACTGCTTACTTTTCTGTACAATATTAGCAGTTATTTTGTCAGTACATGCTAACACTTTGTATGATTAAACAGTTTCATATATTAAGTGAAAGCATATTTTATTTCAGGACTCTGAATTTAGATGTGCATGTACTTGCTGATAAGATGCCTCTTCTCCACAAGGATTGTAAATTTGATGAAAAATTGGACTCAGACTTGATGGAAATACAAGAGGACATTGAGATACCTCAGGAGATTAAAGAATGGGTCGAAGACAAACCTAAACCCAACCTTGATCAAACCACTTCCTTCAATCTCGGAACCTTAGAAAGCCCTAAGTTAATCCAGATTGGTTCAGACCTCACTCCAAACCAGAGGAATGACATGGTTACACTACTAACCTAATTCCAGGATATGTTTGAATGGTCTCATGAAGACATGGTGGGTTTGTCCACTGACATTGTGCTTCATCGCCTTCTCATTAAAGAGGGATTTAAGCCAGTCAAGCAGAAGCTCAGGCTATTAAAACCTGAGTGGAGTTTAAAGGTTAAAGAAGAAATTGTGAAACAATTTCAAGCTGGCATTATCATGGTGTCCACATATCCTAAATGGATATCCAACATAGTTCTCGTAATTAAACCTGGAGGAAAGGTTCGAGTTTGCGTGGATTACCAGGATCTGAATAAAGCTTGCCTAAAGGATATCTTTCCCGTGCCATTTATCCACATCCTCATTGACAATACTGCTCAATACGACATGTACTCCTTTGCGGATTGCTTCACGGGGTACCACCAGATTATGGTTGTTGAGGAGGATCATGAGAAAACTGCTTTCATCACGCCTTGGGGAACCTTTTTCTATAGACGGTTATCTTTCGGCCTCATCAATGCCAGAGCCACCTATCAACGAGTTATGATGGCTCTTTTCCATGACTTAATGCACAAAGAGATAGAGATCTACGTGGATGACATAATTGTCAAGTCCTGAAGGAAAGAAGACCACTTAGACCATCTCAGAAAGCTCTTCAACAGGTTGCGTAAATACAACTTGAAGTTAAATCCAGCCAAGTCAGGCAAGTTGCTAGGATTCCTAGTTAGCCACAAGGGTATTGAGTTGGATCCCACCAAAATCCAGGCCATCATTAAAATGCCCATTCCTCAGACAGAGAAGGAAATATGGGGATTTTTGGGAAGAATCAACTTCATTAGCAGGTTCATTTCTCAATTCACAGCAACCTGTGAGCCCATCTTCAAGTTGTTAAGGAAATATTCCTCCATGAAATGGAATGATGGGTGTCAAAAAGCCTTCCTTACAATCAAAAAGCAGCTAGTCAAAGCTCCCATTTTAGTACCACCCAGGGATGATGTTCCCTTGTTCATGTACCTATTCATAAGTGACAATGCCATGGGCTGCATACTGGGACAGAAAGACGATAGAGGCCGAGAATGAGCTATCTACTACCTCAACAAAAGATTCAGCAGCAGTGAACACAAGTACACTCTGATTGAGAAGACTTGTTGTGCTTTAGCATGGGATTCCATGAGGTTACATCATTACCTCCATGGTCGCACAACCCATCTCATATCCCGATTGGATCCTCTCAAGTACGTGTTCAGTAAACCCATGTTAAATTGTCGATTGTCCAGATGGAAGTTGATCCTATAACAATTTGACATTGTCTACGTGACATAAAAATCCATCAAAGGTCAAGGAATTGCGCATCAACGGGCTATCGTACCTTTAGGGGACTTCAAACCCTTAGAAGCGTACTTCCCCGATGAAGGGGTAATTGCAGTTCAGCAACACCATCAGTACGATACATGATGTACATGGAAAATGTATTTCAATGGAGCTATTAATATGGAAGGCTCTGGAGCTGGAGCAATTCTAGTATCCAGTACAGGCGAGCAGTATCCCGTTGTCGTCAAATTGTAGTTTGTCAGCACCAATAACACAACTGAGTATGAAGGATGTATCATGGGGCTAAAACTTGCCCGTTCAATGGGTATCAGGCGGTTAACTGTCTTTGGAGATTCGGAGTTGGTAATCAGACAATCCACGAGAATCTATCAAGCCAAAGAGCTACATTTGCTACCTTACCATCGCCAAGTTTTATAGATGGCTTCGAAGTTCGAAGAGATCTCCTTTCTACACATTCCCAATAACAGGAATGACTTTGTAGATGCACTAGCAACTTTGGCCTCCTTGATTCACATACCTGACAAGGAACACATGCCAAACATCACATTTGCCTTACAAAAGGCACCAACCAATGGGAACTATGTTAGAGAATTATCGAATGAGCTACATCCCATCCAACATCCTTGGTATCAACACATCAAGGAGTACTTCCGAGATGGATATGCATCCGCTGAGGCGAGCCCGACTGAGAGAAGGTGGATCCATCAACTTGCTATGAAATTCTATATGAGCAGAGATACACTCTACAAAAGAGATGCATGATTAAGTCTCCTCAGATGTCTGGACAAGGACCAAGCTCAGAGGCTCATGGATGAGGTCCATGGTGGAGTATGTGGCCCCACACATGAGCGACCCCCTACTTATTAATAAGATCCTCAGGATATGACATTACTGGCTTACCTTCAAGGCTGACTGTGATGATTACATCAAGAGGTGCTATCAATGCCAAATTTATAGAAATGCCATCCACGCCCCTCCAAGGGAACCCCACAATATGAGTTCGCCTGACCCTTCTCAATATGGGGAATGGACGTGATCGGGCCCATCGAGCCCAAAGCCAATAATGGGCATCGCTTTATATTCACCATAATTATGACACCCCCAAATCTGGGTTACCTAACTCCTGAGTTTGGTGTTCATGATCCATAATATAATAACATCTAACTACACATTCATTGATGAATATAAACTTATATAACATTAATTAATAAGTTAACAACATCATCCCAGGTCATCTAACCTTAACATTAGAAGCTTACCCTTTAGATATACAAAAATGGTTTACAAATACAACATACTCATAATGTTTATTAAAACTAATCATGAATTTTGCCTCTGCCTTTGTTCTTCCTAGACCCGCTGGCCTCTTCTTCCCTAGCTGAAATGTTTTATTTAGCAAGGGTGAGCAATAGATTTGCCCCGCAAGTTAAGACATACAATAAATGTATAAGAATAAAAAATAGCAGACTATCTAATTTGATAGAATAACACCAAAGTTCGGGGAACTTTGAAATAGCTGAACAAATCTTTAATAACTAACAAGTCTTCTCGCATTCTATGCAACACAATAATTTGATAATTGAAAGAGTATAATGCTTTCAAAGTGTCTACAATATTCTATTGAATAATCAAGAATCAATTCTATGTAATAACAAAGTGGAATGTTTTTCAAATTTATGTTGAGCGATCCGTTGGATCTTCAACTTCTCTTCTTGAGTGACTACCAAAGATTGGACTTTGATATACCCAGGTGTATTAGATAACCATAAAGATTAAATTATACCCCTCTGCAAGTACTTAGAGCGACCAACTCCTTGTACCCTATATTATGCATAATATCAAAAAAACGCAATAATAAAATTTAATATATGACCAAATATGTTCCCTTTATATAAAAGGTTGTTCTTCTCAGTCTTTGAATCAGAATTTGATTTAACAACGAAATACAATGATTTCAATATCTAATCACTTCTCTTCTCCTCTCTTCTCAAACCTATCAAGTTTAAATTTTCGATCTAGCCGAAACAATTGACATTGATCTATCAATAATAATTGAGTTCTCTTCTCTTCTCTTCTCGAACCTATCAAGTTCTAACAAATGTTTGTCTAGCTAAAACAATTAGCTAAGACATGTTTCAATACGATTAAACAATAGACATGATTTAACTATACTATTTGAAATCAATAATAGCTTCTACGGATGTGAATATCCAACAATAATTATTCTACAAGTATATTCTCAGAATCACTAATTCAATTTGAATTAATAAACATGCACTAACTGCGAATAATTAACAATAAATTCTTGGACGTGGTCTAATCAACAATAATTAACCACCATAGTATTTAAATAGATATAACTCAAGGTTGAGTTAGGAAACTTGCCTTCCGCGTTGATTACTGCTACACAATATACTTATATGCGTTCGTAAAACCTATAATCAATAATACCGGTCTCACAATTAGCACAATAATTTATAACACGTATCACTATAATTTACAGTCAATCATTCTCTTAGGCGCATTACCACATAGCCACATCAGTGTTTAATACCTATATAAACACTTATCAAGTCTAACAAGTTCGGTCTGGTTGGACTTCGGTCTCATCTCGGTGTCTTGGTCACCCTATCCGATAATTTACACATTTATTGTTAATTAAACTCGGTCTCAAAGCTTCGATATTACATTAGATAAGTCATATAACATTTATAATATTTTTCGGAAGCTTTTAATCATTTATAAACAATTATTATAAATTATAATAATTTTTCAAACACCAGAATTATTTTTAAATGATTTAAGTACTAATTAATTCCATCATCATTAATATTTAATAATATTAAAATATTAATTACTTACTTGTCAAAATATTAAAGTTATTTATAATTAAATTAAAATATTTTTAAATCATCAATATTCTACTTAAATGATTTTTAAGATAATTAAAATCATTTTTAAACCATCACCATTAATATTTAAATATTAATGAATTTCTTATCAAAATATTAAAAGTCATTAATTATAACTTAAAATATTTTTAAATCATTTTTCTCATTTTAAATGATTTTTAAATCAATAAAACCATTTTTAATTCATTTATTTAATATGATAATTAAATAAATTTATTATCATTAATATTAAATTATTAATGAAAATTATTTTAAAATATTAAAATATTTTAAACATTTTATTCTTATTTAAAATCATTTTTATAATATTAAAATCATTTTTCTCTAATTTATTTAATACACTAATTAAATAAATTAAATATCATTAATATTCAAATAATTATAAATATTAATGAAAAATATCCCAAATAATTAAAAGTTATTTTTCAGAATTTAAAATAATTTTTAAAACTATTTTTGTAATTTATTTTCTATTTTTAATTAATTTCCAGAAAATCATAAATTAAAAAATTTCAAAACCGTCGCTATTGGCTATAGCGACACTTTCTTTCGCTGTAGGTGTTCTTGAGGCTCAAGAACACTGACGATCAGTGTTCATGGGTCAACGTTTGACCACATTTAATTATCAGTTTAATCATGTTCTCAGCCATCTTAAACATTGATCATGTAGTGTTTATGTAACACTACACGAATCAATCCTCATATCGATCATACAACATCATAGCTGCAAGATCCAGAGCTTCAAAGTAGCTGTCAGACATCATCTAGGTTTTTTGGGTAACCCAGAAACCCAGACAGTCGCGAGGTACCACTTTGTGGTTCGATTTTAGCTTAGCTCTGGTCATCACATAATTGGTTTCTTGGTTCATTCATATTTTACTCATGTCATAGAACATAAATATAATAATGGATCAGTCCAACAATAACAGAATCGCATGATGGGATCCGGTCAAAGGCTGTCAGAAAGCTATTCTTAGAGTTTCTGGAAATTCCAAAAATTCTCAGTTATGGCAGAATGGCCTATTTTGACCACCTGTTGTGCTCGATCTGTTGATTGTTTAAGAGTTCAAAAGGTATAGATCTAAAATTCATATAGCAGTTTATAACATGTATATAACAACATCAACAATACACATCAAACCTGACAGATCAATGCATTACAAAATCTTGTCAGACCCGGTTTTAGGATTTCTGGGTTACCCAGAAATCGTCCGGTCAAGCTCGATCAACGGATTTTAACCAAGAATATCTTACAATCTGGACATGGAAATGGCTGTGATTCCACTTCCAGATCAAAGACCACATGACAAGCTACAACTTTAAAACATAAAACAACAAAAATCAAAAACATGCAGAGATCTATGGCCACTAACATTAGCTTGTCAGAAGACTAAAAATGTTCTTGAGCAGTTTTGAAAAACTTCATTTTTTCCCACTTTGATACTATGGATCCATGATAGATCATCATAAAACATCCTTTAGCACAAATCTAAACACAAAAACATGAATTTTGACTAAGCATACAAGATCAAAATAAAACTTAGGGTTTATACCTTCTCTTGAATATGCTTAGATCTTGGCTCTACTAAACTGATCTTGATGATCTATGAAGTGTTTTAGGGAATGAGACACTTATGATTTTCGAAGGTTTGGTAGAGAGAAAGAGTTGTTGAGAGCTTGGTAGCAAAATGAGTAATATTAGTGACTTTCTCTCTCTTTAACTCTTAAATATTTGATTCAATTAATTCAACATGCTAGGTTGCGATTTGGATCTGGTTTGGCTAATAATATAAGTCACAATGGTCAATTTAGTTGGTCACCAACTCTTATATTGGCAAGATTTACAAGTTACTTAATAAAAATCCAAAAAGGGCATTTTGGTCATTTGCATTCTAAATTTAATAGCATTCTTGACTTTTGTCCAAACCCTTAGGGTTGAACCCTTAGGTTTTATAATCTCCAATTCTAGAATTTTCTAATTAGGGTTTTTAAATAAAAAATTAAGATTTCTAAAGTATAATTAGGGTTTTAAATAGAAATTAATATTTCTAAAGTATAATTAAGGTTTCCTAATTATATTAACGCTTACTAATCACTTTAGGCTTTCCAATTAGGATTAGGGTTTCCTAATTAGGGTTTAGAATTCTCAAATTTAAAATTAGGGTTTCCCGACTTTCGATAAGGGTTTCTAACACTACGTTTGGGTTTTTAATCTTGAGATTAGGGTTTCTAATCCCTTATTAAGGTTTACAAATTTTGTACCCTACCCGATCAATCATTGATCAATAATTCTAAACAGTACAAACACGTACTCATTAATATAATTATTTTAATTATATTTTCTATCGAATCCATATCCGTAACTACGGTTAGGGTTTCTAAATCTGATAAGCACAACTGTACTCTTATTTTCTCAGTCAATACACAAATTGACCACATCTCGAGACTCGTATCACAGATACTCGGCACAAAATTAATAGTCAATATCAATATTAAATATAAAAAAAATTATTCGTAAAATTCAAATTATTCGAAATTTCGAGTTATCACATTCACCCCTCCTTAAAAGGATTCCATCCTTGGAATCACCGCTTTCTTATTCTCTACAATCATTTAAAGTTGTATCATCAATTCATTATTATCATCACAATATTTATTTGTGTCTCAAATTTTAACATGTGACTTAGATCTATAAAAGAAAACAATTCACAGTAATTATCTAACTCAATATTACTCGTGTAATTAAATTTCTAAATGAAATTGTTACCTGCCGCTACCGCCTGAGCAGTCATTGCATCTTGCACCGTCATGTTGAATGCACGGGTTGATGGTCTTCCTGGCTTAGCAAGTCCTTAATTGCCAAGGTTCCACTACCGGGTCCCTTTTTGCCACTTTCCTTCTTCGCATTTCTCTTCGGATAGTTCTGAACCAGATGATCAGTTGATCCACACACAAAGCAACCTTGTATCTTCTTCGGATTAGGACAATTCGGCGACATGTGCCCTTCTTGTCCGCAGTTGTAACAAACTCCCTTCTTTTTTCAAACAAACTCCAGAATGGTTCTTCCCACAAGTCGCACATGGCTCCCTCCCTTTCCTATTTTCTTCTGTCTTATTACCCGACTGGGTATTCTCGCTCCATTTTCTCTTATTCGGATTACTACCACCAATGTTTCCTCCATCGTTTGTCTTCTTCTTCTTCTTCTCCTGATGAAATCGAGATGCAGCTTCGCTCCCTCCTTCAGCAATTAACGATTTCTCCATCAAAGTCGCAAATGTATTGATCTGCAATACCGCTACCCTGTTGAATATTCCCAGCTTCAGTCCATTCTCGAATCTTCTCGCTTTTCTCGCCTCTGTATCCACCTGACGAGGTGCAAATCTCGCCAACTCGTTGAATTTGGCAGCATATTCCGAAACTGACATGTTTTCCTGCTTTAGTTCTAAAAATTTGACTTCCATCTTGGATTGCATACTCGGTAAAAAGTAGTTCTCAAAGAACAATTCCTTGAATCTTGTCCAAGTTACTACAGCTGTACCAACTCTCGCTTGATTAGTCTCCCACCAGTAATTGGCTTCTCCGTTCATCAAATAAGTTGCAAAAGCTATCTTTTGCTCTTCTGCCACACGCGCAATGATGAATGCTTTCTCCATCTCTTTTACCCAAGTTTGGGCTTCAATCGGATCTGTGGTCTCTTTAAATTCTGGCGGTCCTATCGCTTTAAATTCTTTGAAATTTGCCAATCTATCTGCTGGCTATTCTCTCGCTCTTCCTCTTGCTGCGGGAGCTCTATTCCCCACAGCTTCGGCTATCATATTTGCAAAGTTTTGCATTGGGTCAGCTAGACCTCTTTCATTATTCACTGATTGCTCTTCTCTTTGATTTTGATTCTGTCGTCTAGGCAGCATTATCTAATTTAAATAAAAAAAAGCTTACGTTAATTCTCTTTCCCTACACAAATTCTTAACACAATAAGAATTCAATACATAATTCTCATATAATCGCTTATTTATTCAAATAGCTCATAGCACATTTAGTACTTAACACATATTACTATCCCATTTTAAATAATATCAGGATTAACAGCACAACTTTACACAAAAGGTTGCAATTCTCCAACTTTACACAAAAATTTGCCATTTTCCATTTTCACATAACTATTACTAGTTCGTCAAACTTACCACACTTATGAGTTTAGGAACTTGCAACAATTATATGAGTGTATGAACTTATCCTAGTCAGACCTTTGGCATCCATTCACTGAGGGGTTCAAGACATTTCATATAATTATGAGTCTTTAACTTACCATAAGTATGAGTTTTAAGAACACACAAATTAATCTTAATCTTATATTCATATAGAAAATAAAGATTTCATTCATACAAACATATTTATATTTACATATGCTTACACACCGTTCTCGATATTACAACCGTTAATATCATAACCTACTACCAAAAGATACTAGCGCTTATCTCTAAGTTGTCTATCGCCCACTCCCTTCACCAGTCTTCTTCTTGCTGGGACACTTGTTGAATCTGTGACCCATTCTTCCACATGAATAACACTTCCTCATATTCGGCTTAGGACAACGTAGGGAAATATGTCCTTCCTATTTACAGTTGAAGCACATGTTCTTCCACATCATGCATTCTCCCACGTGAGTCTTTCCAAACTTGATACAGACTTGCTTCTTCTTCGGGTTTGACTTTTCAGAATTAGGGTTGTCGTTGTCCCTCTTTCGCTTATTCTTGTCTTTCTGTTTCTTGATTGTTCCTTAAGACGATCCACCACCTTCAGTCTTCATCCTTTCCACCTGCGCCTTCAACTCGTTCCGTTCTTCAGTCATTTCGTGTAACGCTCGCTCCGTCTTCTATAACTCCTCCAAGAGAAACAATTAACTCTAGAGTTCTTGTACTTCAGTAGATTCGTGATTTTTCTCTCCAACTTTGGTCTTATTCCCTTTCTCCACCTTAACTTCCTCGAACTCTGCCTCCTCATCATCACTTAGATAAATCCCGGGATAATCATCATGATCACTCCCCAGATTCACCATGGGTTCATCTTTTCCCACCTTCTCAACTGATTCGCTTTGTGTTGGCACCTCTACTACTGGCACTGGTGCAACAGCCGCTAGCATCTTTGCACTCATTTCATCTTCTCCAGACATCCTACAATCAGTTTAAACAACTTGGTTAGTACTTCACCGGTACGAACTTTTCACACTTTGTGTACACATATCTCACTATCGATACACCTCGATAATCCCTCACCTATAACTCTAAATGAGTTTTCTAGATTTCGCTTATGGTTATAATCCTAGGGTTTTCCCCACCCCACTTAAGGTTTATAACCTACATCTTTGATACCAACCTGTGATGCCCCCAAATCTGGGTTACCTGACTCCCGAGTTTGGTGCTCATGATCCATAATATAATAACATCAAACTTCCCATTCAGTGATGAATATAAACTTACATAACATTAATTAATAAGTTAACAACATCATCCCATGTCATATATCCTTAACATTACAAGCTTACCCTTTAGATATACAAAAATGGTTTACAAATACAACATATTCATAATGTTTATTAAAACTAATCCAGCATTTTGCCTCTGCCTTTGTTCTTCTTAGACCCGCTGGCCTCTTTTTCCCTAGCTGAAATATTTTATTTAGCAAGGGTGAGCAACAGATTTGCCGCGCCAGTTAAGACATACAATAAATGTATAAGAATCAAGAATAACAGACTATCTAATTTGATAGAATAACACCAAAATTTGGGGAACTTTGAAATAACTGAACAAATCTTTAATAACTAACAAGTCTTCTCACATTCTATGCAACAAAATAATCTGATAATTGAAAGAGTTCAACACTTTCAAAGTTTCTACGATATTCTATTGAATAATCAAGAATCAATTCTACGTAATAACAAAGTGGAATATTTTTTCAGATTTATGCTGAGCGATCCATTGGATCTTGAACTTCTCTTCTCGAGTAACTATCAAAGATTGGACTTTGATATACCCAAATGTATTAGATAACCATAAAGATTAAATTATACTCCTCTGCAAGTACTTAGAGCGGACAACTCCTTGTACCCTATATTATGCATAATAATAAAATGCGCAATAAATTTAAATATACGACCAAATATGTTCCCTTTATATAAAAGGTTGTTCTTCTCAGTCTTTGAATCAGAATTTGATTTAACAGCGAAATACAATGGTTTCAATATCTAATCATTTCTCTTCTCTTCTCTTCTCTTCTCAAACCTATCAAGTTTTCTTTTTTGATCTAGTCGAAACAACTGGCATTGATCTATCAATAATAATTGAATTCTCTTCTCGAACCTATCAAGTTCTAACAAATGTTCGTCTAGCCAAAATAATTAGCTAAGACATGTTTCAATATGATTAAACAATAGACAGAATTTAACTGTACTATTTGAAATCAATAATAGCTTCTACGGATGTGAATATCTAATAACAGTTATTCTACAAGTATATTCTCAGAATCACTAAATCAATTTGAATTAATAAACATGCACTAACTGCGAATAATCAACAATAAATTATTGGATGTGGTCTAATCAACAATAATTAACCACCATAGTATTTAAACAGATATAACTTAAGGCTGAGTTAGGAAACTTGCCTTCCGCGTTGATTACTGCTACACAATATACTTATATGCGTTCGTAAAACCTATAATCAAGAATATCGGTCTCACAATTAGCACAATAATTTAAACACGTATCACTGTAATTTACAGTCAATCTTTCTCCTAGGCACATTACCACATAGCCACATCAGTGTTTAATACATATATAAACACTTATCAAGTCTAACGAGTCCGGTCTGGTTGGACTTCGGTCTCATCTCGGTGTCTTGGTCACCCCATCCGACAATTTACACATTTATTATCAATTAAACTCGGTCTCAAAGCTTCGATATTACATTAGATAAGTCATATATCATTTATAATATTTTTCGGAAGCTTTTACTCATTTATAAACAATTATAATAATTTTTCAAACACCAGAATCATTTTTAAATGATTTAAGTACTAATTAATTCCTTCATTATTAATATTTAATAATATTAAAATATTAATGAATTACTTGTCAAAATATTAAAGTTATTTATAATGAATTAAAAGATTTTTAAATTATCAATATTCTACTTAAATGATTTTTAAAATAATTAAAATCATTTTTAAACCATCGCCATTAATATTTAAATATTAATGAATTTATTTTCAAAATATTAAAAGTAATTGATTATAACTTAAAATATTTTTAAATCATTTTTCTCATTTTTAAATCAATAAAATCATTTTTAATTCATTTATTTAATATGATAATTAAATAAATCTATTATCATTAGTATTAAATTATTAATGAAAATTACTCAAAAATATTAAAAGTTACATTTTATAACTCAAAATATTTTTAAACACTTTATTCTTATTTAAAATGATTTTATAATATTAAAATTATTTTTTCTCTAATTTTTTAATACACTAATTAAATAAATTAAATATCATTAATATTCAAATACTTATAAATATTAATAAAAAATATCCCAAATAATTAAAAGTTAATTTTCAGAATTTAAAATAATTTTTAAAACCATTTTTGTAATTTTTAGAATTTATTTTCTATTTTTAATTAATTTCCAGAAAATCAAAAATTAAAAATATTCAAAACCGTTGCTATTGGCTATAACGACACTTTCTGTCGCTGTAGGTGTTCTTGAGGCTCAAGAACACTGACAGTTAGTGTTCATGTGTCAACGTTTGACCACATTTAATTATTAGTTTAATCATGTTCTCAGCCATCTTAAACTTTGATCATGTAGTGTTTATGTTACACTACACGAATCAATCCTCATCTCGATCATACAACATCATAGCTGCAAGATCCAGAGCTTCAAAGTAGCTTTCAAACATCATCTGGGTTTTCTGGGTAACCCAGAAATCCAGACAATCGCGAGGTACCACTTTGTGGTTCGATTTTAGCTTAGTTCTAGTCATCACTTAAGTGGTTTCTTGGTTCATTCATATTTTACTCATGTCATAGAACATAAATATAATAATGGATCAGTCCAACAACAACAGAATCGCATGATGGGATCCGGTCAAAGGTTGTCAGAAAGTTGTTCTTATGGTTTCTGGATATTCCAGAAATTCTCAGTCATGACCGAATGGCCTATTTTGACCACCTGTTGTGTTCGATCTGTTGATTGTTTAAGAGTTCAAAAGGTATAGATCTAAAGTCCATATAGCAGTCTATAACATGTATATAACAACATCAACAATACATATCAAACCTGACATATAAATGCATTACAAAATCTGGTCAGACACAGTTTTAGGATTTCTGGGTTACACCCAGAAATCGTCTGATCAAGCTCGGTCAACGGGTTTTGACAAAGAATATCTTACAATCTGGACATGGAATAGCTGTGATTCCACTTCCAGATCAAAGACCACATGATAAGCTACGACTTTAAAACATAAAACAACAAAAATAAAAAACATGCAGAGATCTACGACCACTGACATTAGCTTGTCAGACGACTAAAAATGTTCTTGAGCAGTTTTGAAAAACTTCATTTTTACCCACTTTGATGCTATGGATCCATGATAGATCATCATAAAACATCCTTTAGGACAAATCTAAACACAAAAACACGAATTTTGACTAAGCATACAAGATCAAAATTAAACTTAGGGTTTATACCTTCTCTTGAATATGCTTAGATCTTGGCTCTACAAAACTGATCTTGATGATCTATGAAGTGTTTTAGGGACTGAGACACTTATGATTTTTGGAGGTTTGGGAGAGAGAAAGAGTTGTTGAGAGCTTGGTAGCAAATTGAGTAATATTAGTGACTTTCTCTCTCTTTAACTCTTAAATATTTGATTCAATGAATCCAACATGCTAGGTGGCGATTTGGATCTGGTTTGGCTGATAATATAAGTCACAATGGTCAATTTAGTTGGTCACCAACTCTTATATTGGCAAGATTTACAAGTTACCTTAATAAAAATCCAAAAAGGCATTTTGGTCGTTTGCATTCTAAATTTAATGGCATTCTTGACTTTTGTCCAAACTGTTAAGGTTTAACCCTAAGGTTCTAACCCTTAGGTTTTACAATCTCCAATTCTAGAATTTTCTAATTAGGGGTTTTAAATAGAAAATTAAGATTTCTAAAGTATAATTAGGGTTTTAAATAGAAATTAATATTTCTAAAGTATAATTAGGGTTTCCTAATTATATTAACGTTTACTAATCACTTTAGGCTTTCCAATTAGGATTAGGGTTTCCTAATTAGGGTTTAGGATTCCCAAATTTAAAATTAGGTTTTCCCGGCTTTCGATTAGGGTTTCTAACGGTACGTTAAGGTTTTTAATCTTGAGATTAGGGTTTCTAAGCCCTTATTAGGGTTTACAAATTTTGTACCCTACCCGATCAATCATTGATCAATAATTCTAAACAATACAAACACGTACTCATTAATATAATTATTTTAATTATATTTTCTATCGAATCCCTATCCGTAACTAGGGTTAGGGTTTCTAAATCTGTTAAGCACAACTCTACTCTTATTTTCTCAGTCGATACACAAATTGACCACATCTCGAGACTCGTATCACAGATACTCGGCACAAAATTAAAAGTCAATATCAATATTTTAAAAAAAATTTATTCATAAAATTCGGATTATTCTAAATCCCGGGTTATCACAATGATCGACTACTTCACCAAATGGGTAGAAGCAGCCTCCTTCCCAGGGTTACCAAAGAAGTCATTATTGTTTTCATTAGAAACAATGTCATCTGTCGATACGGACAACCAGAGGTAATTATGTCAGACAATGCTAAGAACCTCAACAACAAAATGATGTAGGAGTTGTGCAGCAAATTCCAAATCAAAGATGAATGGTGTTGTTGAAGCGGCTAACAAAAACATCAAGAAGATCAGGCAAAAGATGTCCGCCAACCATAAAGGATGGCCTGACCTATTGCCTGTTACTCTGTTAGCCTACAAAACATCAATGCGCACTTCCACTGGAGCAACCCCTACGCAATAACCTATGGGATGGAAGCAGTGCTACCCATAGAAGTGGAAATGGAATCCCTCAGAGTGTTGATAGGCGCTCAGCTGGATGAAGACCAATGGGTACAAGACAGGTATCACAAATTGTCTCTAATAGACGAAAGGTGAACCGCAGCTATCTTCCATGGTCAGTTATATCACCAAAGGATCGGCAGATCCTATAACAAGATAGTCCGGCTACGGCAGTTTAAACAACATGACTTGGTTTTAATGAAGCTGATTGACAACCATGATCAGTGCAACGGAGAATTTGCTCCAAATTGAGAAGGCCCATTTATTGTCAAGGAGGTATTGACAGGAGGCGCTCGCAGATTACAGGAAGTGGACTATGATGAATTTCCACAACTCATCAACTCGGACATCCTGAAGCGGTACAATGTCTGAGGTTACCATCAAGCAAACATCCTGGTTTTGGATCATCAGATCACCAGTTATTCCGGTTCTTTAACCCTTCACTATATACAACTCTTTTTCACACTTTTCCCCTCAGGGAAACATACTCTTCAAGTCAGCAGCCTTGCTTCACTCCATTCATACAACTTCGGTTATCCCACTAGGGATTGAACCTTTCACACTTGCAGTTTGTCCCAAACATGGGATCAAACTTTTCACACCTGCAGTTTATCCTGAACTTAGGATCAAACTTTATTTTCCCCCGCAGTTTGTCCTCCACATGGGATCAAGCTTTTCATCGACTACAAATCGTCCTGAGGGGAGAACTACATCAACCTGATCTCCCCGATACAAGGGAGTACGTAGACAACCATCTTATATGGCCTGGTCGCAATAAAATAAAAACATTTCTACACCCTTCTCATTACAAAAACAAAAATAACAAAAACATTCCTACACCCTTTCTGCCACATACAACGTTAAGCCTCCACTCCAGGTTCGAACTACGCAGACCTGATCTCCTCTTCAATAGGAGTACATAGGCAGCCATTCATGGTTTGGTCTCACCCCCTACCAAAATACAAAGACTTGTCATCTGGTACTGGGATCATCCTTCAATCCAATACATTTCATCAGCTTCATACCAAAGGGATGGAATTACCCGACCTCCTTCTAAATAGGAGATTCGGCGACCATCTAAGCTGCGGTTGTGCCTCAAAGAGCAATACCAATCCATAAGAGATGGAATTAACTAGGCTCCTCCTAAATAGGAGTACTGGCGACCATCTATGGTGCTGTCAATCTCAGAGAGGAAAAGCCACACTCCTCTCCATATTTCCATACAGAAACTAGTCCCAAGAAACCAAAAAGATGGTAGGGATACACATAGATCAACGATCCATTCTGAACTATCCAGTGACAACACAATGTTCATCCATCAAGGAGGAATTCAGAATACATCAAGATCACAAGCCCTAAAGAAGCAGGCAAAATATCAAGCAAGTATCCAGGTATAACTAAAAGGGAAGTAATCAAAAATATATTTCCCTGCTATATATAATGTTGTTTGATATATACAATATGAATTGTATATGACAAAATAGCTAAGCTAGTCTGTGCAGAAAAATACAAGCCCATCTATAAATCAGTGTATATGCAAGCTATCAAGCCCAACATGGCATCCCTCTCAGCAGAAGAGGGTAACGTTGTGGTCTCCTGTACAAGGGTATCCACACGAGCTAACAGATCTACAGCCATCTGCATGGTGACTCTATGCTCATCAATATACGTGCTCATCTCTGCAATCATGCCAGTGGTAAGGGACCTCATTGTAATACTGTCTGTGACAGCTACATTCCGGGCAGATATGGCGCTATCCCTCTCAACTGCCACGACATCTCTGGATGATCTGGCCTCTTCCCGCTCATTAACAGCGGCATCTCTATGAGCTAATGCCTCGTCTCTCTCTAACAGAGTTGCGTCTCTCCCATCAAGAGCTGTCAACATCAAGGCTCTAGCCTGATCTCTCTCGAAGGTCATCAGATGAAGACTTCTTGCCTTGAAGTATTATCTTTGAATGTTGGATCACAATGATTGCTAGTCTTTGGGAGAATCTAAAAGAGCTGCTGGCAACCTAGTAAATGGCTCCTCCTCGGTGTGGGAATCAATGTCCTCAATGGGCTCTCCATCATCCGAATCAATACCCGACACTGTGGATACTTCTGCATCTGATGAAGTCTCTGTCTCCATCCACGCAGAATACTCTGGCGAACAGCCCGGATGGCTGAAAGAAAATTCAAATATCTCACGCTAATCCCAACAAGCATACACTCGGGATTGGTCCTCTGCTGATAGATGGTGAGAAGCTAAACGCTGACCTAACGCCCCCTTAAAAGGATGGAAGTCCTGGAACTGGTCAAATTGTGACATCACGGCCAGTGGGTGATAGGTAGTCATGCCCCTCAAACTAGCTAGAGGGAGATAATCCATGCCTATAGCATGAGTAATAAAGTTATAGGGTGAGCTGAGCCCTGTGCACGGTAGAATGACAAACGGATCTCTGATCTCCGCCAAGAATACCGACCAAGACATAGCGTTTATACACTCCGATGGCTGAAAGGAGTAAGACATAGCTATATTGTGGGTAAAGTAGTATCCCTGATGGGGGCATCACGCGTCTTCATCTGTCCAAATATAGAGCCCCCGACGGGGGTATCACGCATTTTCATAGGTCAAAGTACATATCCTCGACGGGGGAATTACGTATTCTCAAGCAGTATCCTCGGCGATGGCATCACGCGTCTTCATCTGTCCAAATACAGAGTCCCTGGAGGGGGTATCACGCGTTTTCATATGTCGAAATAAATATCTCTGTTGGGGGTATCACGCATTTTCCGTTGATGCACACGTCAGCGAAGATCAAGCAGATCCCTAGCGGGGGTGTCATACATTTTTCGTTGATGTACAAGTCAACGAAGGTCAAGAAACCTTGATAGTTTACCCAACAGGGATATTATCCGGTGATGTATATGTCAACGAAGGTCAGGCAACCCTGACAACACAAACTATTGGCAGTAACTCTGACATAACATTGATATGTCCTGGCGATACAAACTAGGAAAGATCATCCTCATCAGGGAGGACCGATGATGGAATAGGTTATACACATCCTCAAACAAACAAAGGCTACATCCACACAGAGTCTCTTGTACATGAGAGATACATCTTCAGTATAAAGTCTTTATCAAGGATTCAAGACTTTGGTGATAACCCCAATGTCAACAATCCCAAAGATTCCTGGTAGCTGTGAATCGCACGTCCATGACAGTTCATCAAGCTGCTTATCTATTGTCATCCCCGGTAGAAGCAACAGGGAGCCCGAAATCTTCCCACCATGTTGGAGAACAATCAACATAACATATGCATCTTAAATTTGCATCATGTTGCTACATTTGCATCATGTTGCTACATATGGCATCATGTTGTTACATATTGCATGAATATGATAAAGAAGGGCATCTGTAGACACTCAAAATTATCTGCACACCTATCACTAACATTGCAGGAGGATAGATTCATCTTTCAGAGATAACCCTAGGAGATGATGCAGTTCAAATACAGGAAATTCCACCGGAGAGGACAGTACTGTCTCAGAGATAACCCCGAGATGCTCGATTCCAGTCCCGAAAACAACATCAGGAATAGCAGTGCTAACCCTGGAGATAACCTCAAGGAGTGCAGTTGCAGTTTCAGAGATAACCCCGGAAATGCTTGGTTCAAATGCATGCAATCAGCCTCAACCTCGGAACTCACACCGACGCACTCAGTACAAGACCCAAAGGTAACACCAGGAAGACAAGCAAACCTCACATATAACCCTGAGGACCTTCAGTACTTGCTGCAGTCCAATCTCGGAGATAACCCTGAGCAACGTCTGCTTTATCAGCACAAACTTGGAGATAACCTCGGTGAGGGATAAAATCATCATTTTTCCACCTCGATCCTACATCGCGCCATCTTAACATCTCATACATACATGTTCTACACAGCAATGTCCCATAAGAACCAAGGAGGTCCAATCCCGAGTGACTACTACGTAAGGCAACACACTGGATAGAATTTGAAGCTTAAAGACAGAGGGCATGGTCCCATATTCCTGACTTCGTACAACCTATAATCCCATGTCATGACCTAGCTCTCGACAACGGCGGTCTGAAATAGATCTTATACACCTCAATCGGATGCCCGGATTACAGTTCTGAAAGTTCAAGCAAACATCACAATGCACGTGTGCGCGTACTTCGAGACAACGAGACCCGCGGAGCCCGAGGCACCCCGGGAAGCCACAGGTACACCTATGGCTCCCCCCTTCTATAAATAGAGGGCTTGGGGTTGCCATTTTATATAGGAAAAAGGCGAGGAAGCCCTGTCAAATTTGCTATGTACACACCCTAAACTGAGTGCTTTCTCATTTTAAACATTTGTGAGCTCACATATAGATACTATTTTTACCGACGGGAGTCAAATGTTCATCAACTTAAAGTTATAGAAGTCTTCTTTGTCAACCCACTGTAAGCCTTCTTACACACTTTAAAGCCTTTCTCTTAATCTTTGCACACACCATTCTTCACATTGAGAGTCGTGTTACATGTGTATGCCCGGACGTCGGTCCGTGGTTTCATTTTAGTTTGTATATTCATATATATATATATATATACCTATATTTATATATGGACTAAAATTATTGAGTTATGCCTCGATTGAGCCTAGACTTACGTCTGGAGTGTTTATTTGCTTTCGTATATATAAACTTATATATATGAACTGTGTGTCGAACTCTGTTCGATGAGTCTAGACTTATGTCTAGAGCATTTATTTTCTTTCGTATATATATATACTTATATATATGAACTGTGTCGAACTCTGTTCGATGAGCCTGGATTTTACATCCAATGCGTTTACTGCTTTAATATATATATATATATATATATATGTGTGTGTGTGTGTGTGTGTGTGTGTGACAACCCCAAAATAGGTCCATTCCATCCAACCCATTCTAAGTCGCCAAATACATGATACAGAAAACAACTACAACCTTATTACAATAATTGTCGTGCAAAATACAACAACACACATGTTGTGAGTTTTGATACTAAAATATACCAACTGTGACTTTGGACACCAACTTAGATAGCACGTCACCGTGACACCTTACATAAAGGTACAGTCAAAAACTGTTTTAGAAATTAAAACCTTTGGGAAGTGCTCAAGGAAACCTTCGTACATGGGAGGCCAAGCGTCTAAGTTATGGTAGATATCATATGACCACAGAATTATCCTTGGTTGACCCAATAGACCCCAAAGAAAAACGAGAAGATTACTATCATATTCTTCCCAATGGTGAGTCTTCTCTTGACATATCATTATCTCCACTGTCTCTAATTGAGAGTTATATTTCAAATAGACTCCAAGATCATATAGGTAGTGCTGGTAGATATACTCAGCAAGTGGATGAGTACAACCTTGTCTTATGATGACACGAGGTTGTATGTCATTAGACATCTTGTATGAAAGTGGCAAAACACCCTTCCAAGTTAAATTCACCTCACCCTCAACATCTATAGACCACCGTTCTATTCCCTTGTTATCCCCCGCTCGACCCAGCTACACTTTTATTACCTGAAAGGAATTGTGAAGCAAAAAGGTGAGCACAACTAGCTCAGTAAAGAATATCATGACTAAAGATAACTAAATTATCAATAGCCTTCAACAGTAATATATCAGAGATTTAGAACATATGGTAGATGATAAAACTTTTCAACCATAGTTGCAGCGGAACGAGCAATCCATTAGAAGAGTCAAATAGACTATAAAGTATATTATCTTCTCCATGTTAAAAGTCCACCAACAATGTTTTATCCTTGTAACATCAATCAACAATTCTTGTCCACAATCACATGTATAACTCATAATCGTAATTGTTGTTCTAAATTCCTTTTCTCATCCAGGTCAAAGATAATTTTTATCACCTGAAACATCAAAGATCATGGTTATACCAAATCACAGTTCATGTTCATAATCATACTAATAAATTCATCTTTGCACTATGGGCCAAAGACATTCATCAACAGACCATCTTTGCACTACATGCCAATGATATTCATCAGAAATCATTCATCTTTGCACTACGGGCCAAAGATATTCATCAATAAGTCATCTTTGCCAAAGATATTCATATCTCAAAGAAATATATAATCATTTCAGAATTTATATAAACAATAATTATAACCATGTTGATCAATTCACCTTTGCACTTAAGCTAAAGATATTCAATTATAAATTCAATGATCATGTTCATACCAGTCACAATTCAACTTTTCACTACTGGCCAAAGAGAACCCTAGTCATGATCATACCAATAATCTACCCATCTTTACACTCCAGTGAAAGAGAATTTCAACATCAGGATTATAAAAATGTTATATATGATAATAAAATCAATATCATCAATATATAGTTTTAATCTCCAGAGTAATATTCATAAATCAAGTATAATTTGGTTAGAAAAAGAAACCAATTTTTTAGTGAATAGTTCCCGTGAATAGTAACTCGTCAATAGTAAATCATAAATAGTAACTCGTGAATAGTAACTCATGAATAGTAACTCGTGAATAGTAACCCCGACATGAAAAAGTTCCAAATTTGATAAAAAGTTTAAACCAATATTTCGGCATAATGATATTGAAGAAATAATATCATTTATGAAGAAAATAATCTCCCTTACTATCCCTTACCTTCCCTTACTATCCTTTACAATCCCTTACCTCGAAAGAGCAGTACTTCTGACTGGAATAACGCTGAATGAACTTGCACCGTATAGCAACACTCAAGTTATCAAAATACTCACAAGAGTGTGATTTTCAATTCTAACCTAAGCACCCTATTTATAAGAAATTGCTTAGAACACCAAAGCAGAAAATTTATTAAAAATATTAATATATATAATAATTTGTCTACGCCCACCTAGAATCATCTGAATTCAGCCACCCTTGAATCCCACAATAATGACAAAAACAAAAAAAAAACGTTTTTGTTATTAAAAATAATTAAAACTTTCAAAAATTAATTATTTCGGAACTACGGAACTTCAATAATTCATAATAAATAGCCCTTTTATCAGAAAATTTGAATCTCGCTGTTTTTTATATAAAAATCAATTCTCTACAACTTTGCAGAAGAAAGTTTTTCAAAATTCCAAACAGAAATTGACCGAAATCCACAAACGGACGATTTTATAGGCTATAATCAAATTTCAGTCAAGAAATGGGGTCAACCGACACACAAAACATGTGTTAATCATTTAATGCAACAAAATACTCTTTCTCCTCATATACTCATATATCCCACATTCATTATAAAAATATCATCATTATTATATTATAATAATATAATAAAATATTATTTTATCAGAAAAGATAAAATATCGATTTTCAACAATTGTCACTTTAAAAATTTTCTCCATCTATATCCACATAAAATGAATATTTTTCTCATCATATAAATAAATAATTAATTATTCACAAATAATATTATAGAATCACAATAATAGTAACCAGACAGTTCCTAGGAAAGAGGGGGCTTTCCAATAAGGATCTCTCCTTACTGGTGCGCAATTAGGTGACCAAAGCTCTCCTTAGACAGAACTTTCTAGACATTGCCAATAATGTTTTCTAATAATATTATTCAGATAATATAAATTATTGATTCGATAATGAAAAATACTGTGTAGTGACAATTATTAAAACAACAGTAATATAAAATATCAACGCAACAATTATTGAATTAATAAAATAAAATCTTTGAACAATAATTACTGTATAATAATTATTGAGTAGTGCCTTCTTACGTAAGAATCAATTATTCAAAAAATAATGTGTAATACCGGTGTGCTTTATTACAACAACAGCGCCATTATTTTACTTTACCCACCGGGTATTCCAACAGTGTTAACGGTAACAACTCATACTTGTCGTTTTCTTCATCCAATTGCTTTCTGTTATGGGGCCCAAACAAGGCTGCGCTGTCGTACGAATATTCCCCGACACTAAGAATATTCCACGACCAAACGAATATTCTCCGACAGAAATGAGTATTTTATAACCACTTGCATATTTTGAAAAAAAAATTTATATATCACCCTTAACTTTAACTTTTATCAATTTAACCATTTACTGAATAGTAATTATAAGAAAATTTGAATACTTTTATTTCATAAAATTGGGGTCTTACAATCTCCCTCCTTATGAAATTTCGTCCCCAAATTTACGTACATCTAGTATTTCAAAGAGTTGAGAATACCTTGCTTTCATTTCAGATTCCATCTTTCATGTCATCATGATTTCTCCATTGCTCATCTCCTGTATTTCAGATATCATTCTAGAATACAACTTCAAGATAAGGGTTAATTGAACAAATTAACATATCACATAATATCTCGATATTATGACTGACCAACAAATAAGCATAGGTAGGACACACTAGCGAATGATTTACTCGTCTCTCCCCTCCTAGTTCTATTCCCCGATCTCCGCCAGAGATCATATCCCTAAGCTTTGATACCAACTGTGACTCAAGTCCCAACCGTGGACAGCACCTCACAATGGTACCTATCAGTTTGCCACCGCAGAATGGCGTCCCCTACAGAGAGTCTGGCTTCGGTGCATCCCCCATCAATAGGAAGTCGCCAGCAAGAGGCTCGGGGCTCTTTATTTATAGCCCTGATACCAACTGTGACAACCCCAAAATAGGTCCATTCCATCCAACCCATTCTGAGTCGCCAAATACATAGTACAGAAAACAACTACAACCTTATTACAATAATTGTCATGCAAAATACAACAACACATATGTTGTGAGTTTTGATACTAAAATATACCAACTGTGACTCTGGACACCAACTTAGATAGCACGTCACCATGACACCTTACATAAAGGTACAGTCAAAAACTGTTTTAGAAATTAAAACCTTTGGGAAGTGCTCAAGGAAAACTTCGTACATGGGAGGCCATGCGTCTAGGTTATGGTAGATATCATATGGCCACAGAATTATCCTTGGTTGACCCAATAGACCCCACAGAAAAACGAGAAGATTACTATCATATTCTTCCCAATGGTGAGTCTTCTCTTGATATATCATTATCTCCACTGTCTCTAATTGAGAGTTATATTTCAAATAGACTCCAAGATCATATAGGTAGTACTGGTAGATATACTCAGCAAGTGGATGAGTACAACCATGTCTTATGATGACACGAGGTTGTATGTCATTAGACATCTTGTATGAAAGTGGCAAAACACCCTTCCAAGTTAAATTCACCTCACCCTCAACATCTATAGACCACCGTTCTATTCCCTTGTTATCCCCCGCTCGACCCAGCTACACTTTTATTACCTGAAAGGAATTGTGAAGCAAAAGGATGAGCACAACTAGCTCAGTAAAGAATATCATTACTAAAGATAACTAAATTATCAATAGCCTTTAACAGTAATATATCAGAGATTTAGAACATATGGTAGATGATAAAACTTTTCAACCATAGTTGCAGCAGAACGAGCAATCCATTAGACGAATCAAATAGACTATAAAGTCTATTATCTTCTCCATGTTAAAAGTCCACCAACAATGTTTTATCCTTGTAACATCAATCAACAATTCCTGTCCATAATCACATGTATAACTTATAATCGTAATTGTTGTTCTAAATTCCTTTTCTCAACCAGGACAAAGATAATTTTTATCACCTGAAACATCAAAGATCATGGTTATACCAAATCACAGTTCATATTCATAATCATACTAATAAATTCATCTTTGCACTACGGGCCAAAGATATTCATCAACAGGCCATCTTTGCATTACATGCCAAAGATATTCATCAGAAATCATTCATCTTTGCACTACGGGCCAAAGATATTCATCAATAAGTCATCTTTGCCAAAGATATTCATATCTCAAAGAAATATATAATCATTTCAGAATTTATATAAATAATAATTATAACCATGTTGATCAATTCACCTTTGCACTTAAGCTAAAGATATTCAATTATAAATTCAATGGTGGCGATCATATACCGACCACAATTCAACTTTTCACTCTTGGCCAAAGAGAACCCTAGTCATGATCATACCAATAATCTACCCATCTTTACACTCCAGTGAAAGAGAATTTCAACATCAGGATTATAAAAATATTATATATGATAATAAAATCAATATAATCAATATATAGTTTTAATCTCCAGTGTAATATTCATAAATCAACAATAATTTGGTTAGAAAAAGAAACCAATTTTATAGTGAATAGTACCCGTGAATAGTAACTCGTGAATAGTAACTCATGAATAATAACTCGTCGTGAATAGTAACTTGTGAATAGTAAATCGTAAATAGTAACTCGTGAATAGTAACTCATGAATAGTAACTCGTAAATAGTAACTCATGAATAGTAACTCGTGAATAGTAACTCATGAATAGTAACCCTGACATGAAAAAGTTCCAAATTTAATAAAAAGTTCAAACTAATATTTCAGCATAATGATATTGAAGAAATAATATCATTTATGAAGAAAATAATCACCCTTACTATCCCTTACCTTCCCGTACTATCCTTCAAAATCCCTTACCTCGAAAGAGCGGTACTTCTGACTGGAATAACGCTGAACGAACTTGCACCGTATAGCAACACTCAAGATATCAAAATACTCACAAGAATACACTCGATAATATAAAGAGAGAAATAGAGAGAAAACTTAAGTTTCTGGTGTGATTTTCAATTTTAACCTAAGCACCCTATTTATAGGAAATTGCTTAGAACACCAAAGCAGAAAATTTATTAAAAATATTAATATATATAATAATTTGTCTACGCCCACCTAGAATCATCTGAATTCAGCCACCCTTGAGTCCCACAATAATGACAAAAACAAAAAAAAATGTTTTTGTTATTAAAAATAATTAAAACTTTCAAAAATCAATTATTTCGGAACTACGGAACTTCAATAATTCATAATAAATAGCCCTTTTATCACAAAATTCAAATCTCGCGTCGTTTTATAGGAAATTCAATTCTCTACAACTTTGCAGAAGAAAGTTTTTCCAAATTCCAAACAGAAATTGAACGAAATCCACAAACGGACGATTTTACAAGCTATAATCAAATTTCAGTCAAGAAATGGGGTCCACCGACACACAAAACATGTGTTAATCATTTAATGCAACAAAATACTTTTTCTCCTCATATACTTATATATCCCACATTCATTGTAAAAATATCATCATTATTATATTATAATAATATAATAAAATATTATTTTATCAGAAAAGATAAAATATCGATTTTCAACAATTGTCACTTTAAAAATTTTCTCCATCTATATCCACTTAAAATGAATATTTTCTTCATCATATAAATCAATAATTAATTATTCACAAATAATATTACAGAATCACAATAATAGCAACAGGTAGCCTTAGAGGAAGAGGGGCTTTCAATAAGGATCTCTCTCATCTGCTGGTAGCAATTAGGTGACCAAACCTCCTTAGAGCAGAACTTTCTAGACATTGCCAATAATATTTTCTAATAATATTATTCAGATAATATGAATTATTGCTTCGATAATGGAAAATACTGTGTAGTGACAATTATTGAAACAACAGTAATATAAAATATCAACGCAACAATTATTGAATTAATAAAATAAAATATTTAAGCGAAGAATTATCGTAACAATTATTGAGTAGTGCCTTCTTACGTAAGAATCAATAATTCAAAAAAATACTGTGCAATACCGTGTGCTACTGTGCAACAACGTGTATTACTTTACTTTACCAACCGGGTATTCCAACAGTGTTAACGGTAACAACTACGCTGTTATTTATAAATAACTCATACTTGTCGTTTTTTTCATCCAATTGCTTTCCGTTATGGGGCCACATAAGGTCGCTTGGTCATACGAATATTCTGAAGACAATTATGAATATTACACGACCAAACGAATATTCTTCGACAGAAATGAGTATTTTATAACCACTTGCATATTTTGAAAAAAAAAAATTTCATATATCACCCTTAACTTTAACTTTTATCAATTTAACCATTTACTGAATAGTAATTATAAGAAAAATTGAATACTTTTATTTCATAAAATTGGTGGTCTTATATATATATATATATATATATATATATATATATATATATATATATATATATATATATCGAGAATGGAGTCCGGAGTAGGACACGATCAAAAACTGATTTTTTTTTTTTTGCTTTTTTTAAAATAACAAAAAAAATTAATATTTTATGGGAATCGAAATTTTCATAATACAATATTTTGGGTGTGTTTTGAATACCTATACAAAAAGTGGTGGTACAGATCACGACAGCGTATACATACATGTTTTGTTATACGCACCCAAATCACACCCAAAACACTCAGATATGAAAAAATTTCAATTCCATAATTATTTATTTTATTCTTTTAGTTGTTTTAAATAAAAAGTAAAAAAAAGTCCTGACATTAACTTTTAATCTAGGACGTCGGATCTTGGATCTATATATATATATATATATATATATATATATATATATATATATATATATATATATTTTTTTCATCCTTTGGAGTTTACTTACGTGGCGGTTGATTTTTACTTGCTTTATTTACATTTCGATCCCCATTGGAGGTGCTTCATGGTGGGTGATCATGTTTGTATATATATATATATATATATATATATATATATATATATATATATATATATAGGAGCCCTTCCATAGCAAATAGGTTGCTATGGAGATGTATCTGCAACACCCCACTTTTTGAATAGTTGATAAACTTATTGGAAGGTGAGATTGAAACATAAATATACCCGGTAGTAACAACATCTTAGGCTTTTATTTTAATATGAGGACCCCACCATAGTCAACATGTTGTCGGTTTGTTTAACTAAAACGAATTTTAATATTAAATATCACTGCATAAATGCGACATATACTAGAACACTCAGTATAAAAAAAAAAAAAAAATTCCAAACTAGTAACAAGCTCTTACGACTTAAAAAAAAAAAAAAAAAAAATCAAAACCGTAATAAGCTCTTACGACGTAAAAAAAAAAAAAAAATTATTAAATAATATATGACTCTTACGACAAAAAAAAAAAAAAAAAAAAATCAAATAGTAAGAGCCTCTTAGAAACTACAAAAAAAAAAAAAAAAAAAAAAAAATAATCATTCAAAATCGGTTGAACTTCTAGAGGCTTCAAAAAAAAAACTCACACAAAAACTCACACTTTAACAAATATTTGTTATAATAACAAATATTTTATTATAAAATATTTTATAATAACAAATATATGTATCATATTTTATAAAAACAAATATTTTATAATAACAAATAAAGAATATAAAATATTTTATAAAAACAAATATTTTTATAATAACAAATAAAGAATATAAAATATTTTTATATCCTATTTTATATTTTATAAAATATAAAAATATTTGTTATTATAAAATATTTTATAATATCAAATATTTTATAAAATATTTTTATATTTTATAACAAATATAAAATAGGATATAAAAATATTTTTTATATTCTTTATTTGTTATTATAAAAATATTTGTTTTTATAAAATATTTTATATTCTTTATTTGTTATTATAAAATATTTGTTTTTATAAAATATGATACATATATTTGTTATTATAAAATATTTTATAATAAAATATTTGTTATTATAACAAATATTTGTTAGTGTGAGTTTTTAGTGTGAGTTTTTTTTTGAAGTTCGGAAGAAGTTCAACCTAGCTTTGAATGATTATTTTTTTTTTTTTTTTTTGTGTTTAAGAAGAGGCTCTTACTACTTTGATTTTTTTTTTTTTTTTTTTTTTACGTCGTAAGAGCTTGTTACTTTTTTTTGATTTTTTTTTTTTTTTTATGTCGTAAGAGAAATTGTTACGGTTTGAATTTTTTTTTTTTTTTTTTATATGTCTTTGCATGTCGTATTTATTATTATTTAATATTAAAATTGCTTTTAGTTAAACAAACCGACAACATGTCGACTATGGTGGGGTCCTCATATTAAAATAAAAGTTTCAGATAAGTTGTTACTACTGGGTATATTTATGTTTCAATCTCACCTTCCAATAAGTTTATCAACTATCCAAAAAGGGGTGTTACAGATACATCCATAGCAACCGGCCATATGGAAGGGCTATATATATATATATATATATATATATATATATATATATATATATATAATCGCTACCGCTTTCATATAAATTGCAGCACATGTGATCCTAGGAATCATGTGATCACAGATTCAGTGTACTGGATCTATATTTGATTCCCGTGATGCATATTTTCAGTTGTAAGCAGCTTGTAAATTTAGTCACGGTGTTTGGATTTCCTCAGATGGTTTTCATGCCCACGAGGAATTTGGCACTGCTTTGTACATTATTTTTCAAGATGCTTCAGATCTCAAAAAATTAAAAGCAATTATTCGAACACTTAATAAAAATGGAAGTGTAAAAGGTCTCAATTACTATTGAGCATAAGGGTTTGAAAAACCTTTTCCTTACAAAACATCAACGCCATATCTCATTTAAAATTGAATTTTACACAAATTCAAACCTTGTGTATATAAAAGTAACGAGGCCCTCAGACTACTTCCATATAAACAAAGACATTGACCCACACACACACACACACACATTCATATAATAGTTTCTTGAAAAGTGGCGGTCACAAGTGGCAACACGGATGTCTGGGTGCCTAACACCTTCCTCCGCATAATCAAGCCCCTGACCCTAATGAATCTCGGTTTCACGCAGAATTGGTTTATCAATGTCATATCACTGAGTCAATGTGCAAACCTTTTCTCGGTTGTGTTGGTACAACCATATAAAAAACCAACTGATGACTCTTACAGTCCATTCGTCGACATATACATGTTGGACCTTTTCACAACTTGTTTTTTCAAACAAATCTCACTTAACATGAGAACACCAAAGAACAAGAACAGAAAAGGGACAAATAAAAATCCCGACGTCGACAGATTTTATAGTTGATTAATTATTAAAGAAAATAGAGTTTGAACTTGAAGTTTAATCTCTAAAGCATTGAAGAAGGTTGTAATTGATGTAGGTTAACTGGTATAACAAGTTAGCAATTAAAAAGCATGTTCAAAGTAATTAGAAATTTAGATTCTGTTTCTACTAAAACAAAACTTGTCTACATCAGAGCTTGAGGTGGCGTAGTTGCGCCACTTCCAAGCCTAAGACCAGCGCAGCTGCGTCGGTTTACAGATAATTCTAGATGAGTTTGTATAATATGAACTTTAGGATATGTATACTAGTGGCTAATATGTTGTAGTATGGGTCATACTTGGTGTACAAGCTGTGCATGAATGGATTGAGATAGCAAAACATGAATTAAATGAGAGTTAATTATGGAAAATAACTCAACCAGAATAAATATTGGTTAATTTGAAAAGTTATATTATGGGATAATATAATTTGAGCATTAAAACCTTGTGTGACAATGGTGTGATAGTAAGTTAAATAAATAGGTTAATTCACTTAAGTAAAATGGTGTTGCATAAAGAAAATAAAATGAATACTTTAATTAAAATTGGAATTTTTAATATATTACATAGCATGGTAATATATGAAAGGGTTTAATATTTTGAAAGATGTTAATGGAAAATAGGTGGTTGATAAAAGAAGAAAAACTAACATATTTATAAATAAATATTGGTTAGAGATTGATACATTAATGTAATATTTAAGATATGACTAAATGTAAAATTGAAGAAGTTGTATTAGGACAATCACATAATTATAATGTATAATTGTATAATTTAAATAATTAATGGAGTAAATATTAATTATTCTAAGGGTAGTGGTTATTTTATATAAAGATATTATATAAAGACCCCAACTTATTATAAATAAAATTGAATTTTATCTATTTATTATCTTGAAATAATATGGAGTTAATTTGATATAATACTTTGGTTATAGGTGAAATGTGCAAATTTTGCAAAATAAGCAAGTGGTTATAAAATATTCATTGTGTCGGGGAATATTTGTTTGGTCGTAGAATATTCTTTCCGTAGGGAATATTAAATGCATTTACTCGGCTTGACTATTTGTGGGCCCCATAACGGATAAATCGCTCGGATAAAGAAAATGACAAAGTTTGATTTTTATAAATAATCTGCGTAATTGTTACCAAGTAACATCGTTGGAATACTCGGTGGTTAAAATACGATGAATGGCGTGGTTGCACAAAGAATAATACCAGATTGCATAAATATTGATGAATTATTGATCCTTACGTAAGAAAGCACAACTCAATAATTGTTACGAGAATTCTTTATTCAATATTTTATTTTATTGATTCAATAATTCTTTGCATTGATATTTTATATTATTGTTATTTCAATAATTATCATCGCACAAATATTTCCCATTATCAAATCAATAATTCATATTATTTGAATAATATTATTAGATAGCATTACTGGCAATGTCTAGAAAGTTTTTTCAAGGAGAGGTTTGGTCACCTAATTACGCGCCAGTAAGGAGAAATCCTTATGGAAAGCCCCCTCTTTCCTGAGAACGGCCTGATTGTCATAAATGTGATTCTGTAATATTATTTGTGAATAATTAATTATTGATTCATATGATAAAAAAATATTTATTTTATGTGGATATAAATGTTGGATATATTTATTGTGGTTAAAAATGAAGGAGTTAATGTTGAGATGTTTTATCAGTATTTTTGTCGGAATGGAGGTATTAAAAATTAAACTAGTGTTTTTGGGGATATATTGCGTGAGTTATAATTTTTAATCTGACAGTTGGATCGTTGTGAGTTTTGGATATGTTATACATATTTTAGTTGAGTATATGTCCACAAATTTTGAACCGTTAAAAATGAACGTATGATTTGTTATGAATTTTAAGAGGTGGCTGGTTCAAAAATTGTTGAAGTATCCGAATTTATCATTTTGGTGGAAAATTCTAGAATTGGTGGGCCCCACTTTTGTTTGGTGAGAAATGTGCTAGAATTTTTATTCAAATGTGGTGGGTGGGAATAGTAGCAGGTAAAGCCATCAGGTTGCAGGTCAAGTCTGCTTCGGCGTGCTAACATTTTCCTATAAATAGAGGGCTAAGTTAGAATTGAAAATCACACTAGAAACAAGTTTTCTCTCTTTCTCTCTCTATATTATTGAGCGTATTTTGTGAGTATTTTGATACTTTGAGAGTTGTTATTCAGCACAAGTTTCATTCAGCCTCATATCTGATATTCCGATCAGAAGTACTGTTCGTTTGAGGTAAGGGATGTTATTTTCTTCTGAAATGATATTATTTTCTTCAATATCATTATGTTGAGATATTGTTATGATTTTATTGTGGGATTTCTACCTTTTTGTGTTGGGGTTACTATTCATGTATATGATATTATTCACGTATACGGCACTATTCACGTATACGACACTATTCATCGAAAAATGAAATTTTCTCCTTTTTGTCCAAGATGTCTATTATGGTTACTATCTTTGATTGTATCCATGTTTTGATCTTTATTCTTGATTTTTGCTTCAAAATTGGTTATTATGGAGTATTATTGATCTTGGATAAACTGCAATACGAATCTCTAATATTTGTTATTTTGTTTCACTGGATTCGTTCCTTTAAAATATTTTTCATCATCCTCAGTCCTAAATGATAATATTATTGAATATCTTTGGCCTGTAGTGAAAAAATGAATGATTACCTAATGAATATCTTTGGCCCGTAGTTCAAAGATGAACAGGTGTTGAGATGAACATGACCAACTGGTGATACAAATGAATATCTTTGGCCTGTAGTGCAAAGATGAATATTTGATTAAAGATGTATATTGATTGTTGTTATTATGTGGATAAAATATTGATGATGGACTTTTAAATCTTAGAAGATAGTGGAATTCTTTCTCTACTTGACTCTTCTAATGGATTGCTGTTTTCACTGCAGTTGTTGATCTAAAACTTGTTGTCTATTATATTTTATCAGATTTTTCCCTGTTAAAGACTAATGATAAATTGTTGTATATTATATTAGTCATAATATTATTTACTGGGCTAGTTGAGCTCACCCTTTTCCTTTTTGTTCCATTTTCTTCTCGTGAGGTGAGAAACATAGCAGGATCTAATCGGGGTATGGAGTGATGGTTCTAGAAAGATGTTTTAGCAGTCCTCACTATTTCGTAAAATCTTTGTTTGAATAATTGTAATGAGGACTTATTTGAGTGTGGATATTGTCTAGAAGACAATATTTGTATTTAAACTCACAAGATGTGTTGTCGTATTTTGCACGACAATCAGATTATTGAAGTTATAGTTTGCTTTATGTACCATGTATTTGGCGACTCGAGAATGGGTGTTGTATAGCTATTTTGGGGGCGCCACAATTGGTTTTAAAGCTTAGGGATATGGTCTCTCCAGGAGATCGGGAATATAACTAGGAGGAGAGATGAGTAAATCATTCGCTAGTGTGTCCTAACTAAGCTTATTTGTTGGCTCGGTCATAATATAGGATATTATGTGATATGTTAATTTGTTTAATTAACCCTTGTTTTATGGCGATTTAAGAATGGCTAACGAGAACGTTAACAATGGAGTGTATGAGACCGTGGAACAACCTTTAGTCACAAAACCAGAGAACGCATACAAACAGAAGGCAATATTCTCTCTGTAAACAACACTACCGAGCAAACGATGAATGATGGAATGTTTTGGAGCTTTTAGCAGTTCATGTAAAATCAGACGAGGGAGACTCGTGTACAAAATATGGGTGGAAGTGATAGCAACGCGCGGTCTGTCACAGCCATGTAGTTCAAGGAGTTGGGACCACCAGAATTTATTGGAAAGCCGGATCCGATCAAGGCGGAAACGTGGGTCAAACAAATTACCAAGATATTCGATGTCTTGGGATGCACGGAGGAATAAAAGGTTCCATTCGCCACCTTTATGTTCCGCGGTGAGGCAAACTACTGGTGGGAGTCTGTGAAGCGTACCCAGCTTGCCGCACTCAACATGTCTTGGGAAACGTTTCAGAAACTGTTCAATAACAAGTACTTTCCTGAAAGTATTCGTCATATGAAAGAGGTAGAGTTTATCAGACTGGAACAAAACATATGGCGGTGTCCCAGTACGAGGCAAAGTTTGCAGAGTTATCCAGGTTTTCACCTCATTTGGTCGAAAATGAGGAACGAATGACGAGGATGTTTTTGAGAGGTCTAAAGCCCGAGATTGGACAATATCTTATATCAAAAAAAATTTCTTTATATTCAGATGTTGTAAACATGGCTCAATTATTAGAGCGAGATAATGAGTATGTGCAACCGAGGGACCACAACTAGGGTCATACCGGTGGCGGCAGCCATCGGAGCAATGAAAACCAGCAGGGAGGAAAGCATTCGGACAAAAGCGGTAACCACTCTGGTTGTAATCGTGGCCGTGATAATAGAAGGAGCGAGTCGGGAGGAGATTTCAAAAAGAGAAGGTACAACATTGATAACGTAAAGACGTCAGCACAAACATCAACTATTTCAAGGGGAGGAGAACGAGCACCGGTCGTTTGTTACAAATGCGGGAAAGAGGGACATATCAGCCCAAACTGCCCACAACAATCCAAGGTATATTATAATCTGTGGAAAGGAGGGCCATATAGCTCGAGATCGTGCTCAGAGCAAAACCAAGTTCAAGAAGGATGGTAACTCCAAAGGTCATCCTGGATAAGTCGAAATCGCTTGTTCTCGGAAGGTCGTTTGTCGTGACTGGCCAAAACGCGAGAAACCCGAACGAGGTGATCACGGGTAAGCTAATCTTGAATTCTTACAAAGTTTATACCTTACTAGATACCGGTTCTATCCATTCATTTATCTCTCTTGCTTGTGCTCAACGTTTAAACTTGACTCCGGAGAAATTAGACTTTGATTTATCAGTGGAGATTCTGTTGGGTGAAACTTTCGTTACATCCACTGTTTATAAATCTTACTTAATCCAAGTTGGCACTATCACATTACCTGTTGATTTTATCTCTTTAAAGATACTTGCTTTTGATGTGATTTTAGGAATTAATTGGTTAACCACTCATCATGCCAAAATTAATTGTTTTCGTAAGGTTGTTAGTTTTCATATTCCTAACCAACCTGTCATACGAATTCAAACAACTAAACCACTAAAATCAGTCAATGTCATATAAACCCATAAAGTTATTCGTTTATTGAAAAACGGATGTCAAGCTTTCTTAGCCCATGTTATGGATTTGAACAAAGACAAGTCAGATTTGAATAATATTTCTGTTGTTAGAGAATTTCCTGATGTATTTCCTGAAGAACTTCCCTGTCTACCCCCAGAACGTGATGTAGAATTCTTTATTGACCTTGAAGCAGGTACAAAACCCATTTCTAAAACTCTATATCGAATGGCTCCTATTGAACTTCAGGAGTTAAAAATCCAACTACAGGAATTGTTAGACATCGGTTTCATTCGTCCTAGTACATCTCCTTGGGGTTCTCCTATTTTATTCATAAAGAAGAAAGACGAGAGTATGCGACTTTGTATTGACTACCAAGAATTGAACCATGTCACCATCAAGAATAGGTATCCGCTACCTCGCATTGATGAGCTGTTTGACCAGTTGCAAGGGGCACAATTATTTTCAAAGATCGATCTTCGTTCTACATATCATGAACTGAAGATTAAAACTGAGGATATTCCAAAGATTGCCTTCAGAACTCGGTATGGGCATTATGAATTCTTAGTCATGTCTTTTGGATTGACTAATACTCCTGCTGCTTTCATGGATATGAAGAACCGCGTATTCAAGGAATATTTGGATCAGTTCGTTGTTGTCTTTATTGGTGACATCCTCATCTATTCCAAAAGCCGTGAAGATCATGAGCACCATTTGAAGCTGATACTTCAAAGGCTTTATGAAAACAAGCTATATGCCAAGCTGAAGAAATGTGAGTTCTGGCTTGAGGAAGCAGCATTCCTTGGGCACGTGGTGTCAAAACATGGAGTATCTATCGACCCGACGAAGATTGAAGCCATACAAAATTGGGAGCAACCAAAGTCGGTGACTGAAGTACGTATCTTTTTGGGGCTTAGCTGGTTACTATCGGAGATTCGTGGAAGGATTTTGTCGAATCGCTACTCCGTTAACTCAGCTGACTCGTAAAGATACAAAATTCGATTGGAGCGAGGATTGCGAGAAGAGTTTCCAAGAACTCAAGAGGAGACTTATTTTGGCACCTATTTTAGAAATACCATCTGGTTCGTATTGATTTGTTATATACAGCGATGCTTCAGGCACAGGGTTAGGATGTGTTCTCATACAACATGAGAAAGTCATAGCCTATGCCTCGCGATAACTCAAAGAATATGAGAGGAATTATCCTACTCATGATTTGGAGTTGGCAGCAGTCGTTTTCACGTTGAAGATCTGGAGACACTACCTGTATGGGGAGAAAGTGGAGATCTATACAGATCATAAAAGCCTCAAATATTTTTTCACCCAAAAGGAACTCAACATGCGTCAGCGACGTTGGCTTGAGCTGTTGAAAGATTACGATCATACCATCCAATACCATCTTGGAAAAGCAAACGTGGTAGCTGGCGCATTGAGTAGAAGATCATATGCGAGTACGAGTGCAATGTTGTTAACACAAAGGTCCATTTTGTATGACTTGCAAAGGATTGAGATAGAGATGAAGGCTCTAAGTACCCACATGATGATATCAAACATACGAGTAAAACCGAATTTAATCGATAAAGTTAAAGCTGCTCAAGCTACGGACATGGAGCTGATGCGTATGAAGAAGAAAGTGCAAGAAGGTGCTATTCCAAAAGCAAGAATCGATGAAGAAGGAATACTTCGAGTCAACTCTAGACTTTGCGATGACTTGAAGCATAGAATAATGATGGAGGCACACAACACCCCGTTTGCAATCCATCCTGGGAGTACCAAAATGTATCATGATCTTTGACATACATTTTGGTGGAACAATATGAAGAGAGAGATCGCGGAGTTTATCTCGAGGTGTTTAACCTGTCAACGTGTAAAGGCAGAGCATCAAGTGCCAAAGGGTCCATTACAACCACTTGAGATTCCAAAATAGAAGTGGGAACACATTACCATGGATTTCGTTACAGGTCTTCCCAAAGTTTCTCAAGGCATAGATGCAATTTGGGTTATTGTTGATAGATTAACCAAGTCTGCTCATTTCTTGCCGATACGTGAGACTTATTCCCTTGAATGTCTTGCTCGTATTAACGTGAATGAGATTGTAAGATTGCATGGCATGCCAGTATCCATAGTTTCGGATCGTGACCCAAGATTCACTTCACGATTTTGGGTTAGCTTGCAGAAAGCTATGGGCACGGATTTCTGATTCGGGATTCAAAGATACCATCCTCAAATGGATGGACAATTAGAGAGGACTATTCAAACTCTTGAAGATCTATTAAGACTTTGTGTCCTAGATTTCAAAGGGAGTTTGGATAAGTACCTACCATTGGTGGAATTCTCCTACAACAACAGTTATCAAGCAAGTATAGGCATGGCTCCATTCGAGGCGTTGTATGGAAGAAAATATCGTTCTCTAGTGTACTGGGACGAGGTGGGTGAAGCAACATTGTTGGGACCAGAATTGGTTTGCATAACTACAGAGAAGATCCAAACGATTCGACAACGTATACAAATGACACAGGATTAACAAAAGAGTTATGCGGATCTTAATTGATAGGACGTGGAATTTAATATTGGAGATCATGTACTATTACGTATTGCTCCATGGAAGGGAGTTACAAGATTTGGAAAGAGAGGAAAGCTCAATCCACGATTTGTTGGTCCATTTAAGATTCTTGACCGAATAGGAAATGTGGCCTATAGACTCGCATTACCTCCAAGTATGTCTCGTGTTCACAATGTTTTCCATATATCTATGCTTCATAAATATGTGAAAGACCCGAACCACATTACTGCATTAGAACCAGACGAGATAGCCTAGGATTTAACGTACGAGGAGGTACCTGTTAAGATCTTGGATAGGAAAGAGCATGTCTTACGCACCAAGGTTATACCACAAGTTAAGGTTTTGTGGAGGAACCATGCTATTGAGGAAATGACCTGGGAGTTGGAATCGAAAATGAAAGTGAGGTACCCTCACCTTTTCGAAACACTAGGTACGTACGTCAATTTTGAGGATGAAATTTCATAAGGAGGGGAGGTTGTAAGACCCCAACTTATTATAAATAAAATTGAATTTTCTCTATTTATTATCTTGAAATAATATGGAGTTAATTTGATATAATACTTTGGTTATGGGTGAAATGTGCAAATTTTGTAAAATAAGCAAGTGGTTATAAAATATTCATTGTGTTGGGGAATATTCGTTTGGTCGTAGAATATTCTTTCTCGCTTGGGAATATTCGCATTTACAGGCAGTAAACCATTTGTGGGCCCCATAACGGATAACTGTTGGATAAAGAAAATTACAAAGTTTGAGTTTTATAAATAACGACATAATTGTTACCGTTAACACTGTTGGAATACCTGGTGGTTAAAATACAGTAATACGCGTGGTTGCATAATAGCACACGGTATTGCACAGTATTGATGAATTATTGATCCTTACATAAGAAGGCACTACTCAATAATTGTTACAGTTGTTAATGTTCAATATTTTATTTTATTGATTCAATAATTGCTGCATTGATATTTTATATTATTGTTGTTTCAATAATTGTCACTGCACAGTATTTCCCATTATCAAATTAATAACTCATAGTATTTGAATAATATTATTAGATAGCATTATTGGCAATGTCTAGAAAGTTTTGTCAAGGAGAGGTTTGGTCACCTAATTACGCGCCAGTAAGGAGAAATCCTTATGAAAAGCCCCCTCTTTCCTGGGAATGGCCTGATTGTCATAAATGTAATTCTGTAATATTATTTGTGAATAATTAATTATTGATTCATATGATAAAAAAATATTTATTTTATGTGGATATAAATGTTGGATATATTTATTGTGGTTAAAAATGAAGGAGTTAATGTTGAGATGTTTTATCAGTATTTTTGTCGGAATAGAGGTATTAAAAATTAAACTAGTGTTTTTGGAGATATATTGCGTGAGTTATAATTTTTAATCCGACCGTTGGATCGTTGTGATTTTTGGATATGTTATACATATATAAGTTGAGTATATATCCACAAATTTTGAACCTTTAAAAATGAACGTATGATTTGTTATGAATTTTAAAAGGTGACTGGTTCAGAAATTGTTGAAGTATCCGAATTTATCATTTTGGGTGAAAATTCTAGAATTGGTGGGCCCCACTTATGGTTGGTGAGAAATGTGTTGAAATTTTTATTCAAATGTGGTGGGTGGGAATAGTAGCAGGTAAAGCCATCAGGTTGCAGGTCAAGTCTGCTTCGGCGTGCTAACATTTCCTATAAATAGAGGGCTAAGTTAGAATTGAAAATCACACCAGAAACAAGTTTTCTCTCTTTCTCTCTCTATATTATTGAGCGTATTTTGTGAGTATTTTGATACTTTCAGAGTTGCTATTCAACACAAGTTTCATTCAGCCTCATATCCGATATTCTGATAAGAAGTACTGTTCGTTTGAGGTAAGGGATGTTATTTTCTTCTGAAATGATATTATTTTCTTCAATATCATTACGTTGAGATATTGTTATGATTTTATTGTGGGATTTTTACCTTTTTGTGTCGGGGTTACTATTCATGTATATGACACTATTCACGTATACGACACTATTTACGTATACGGCACTATTCACCGAAAAATGAAATTTTCTCCTTTTTGTCCAAGATGTCTATTATGGTTACTATCTTTGATTGTATCCATGTTTTGATCTTTATTCTTGAATTTTGCTTCAAAATTGGTTATTATGGAGTATTATTGATCTTGGATAAACCGTAATACTTAATCTCTAATATTTGTTATTTTGTTTCACCGATTCGTTCCTTTAAAATATTTTTCATCATCCTCGGTCCTAAATGATGATATTCTTGAATATCTTTGGCACCTCAGTGCAAAGATGAATGAATACCTAATGAATATCTTTGGCCCGTAGTGCAAAGATGAAGCAGTGTTGAGATGAATATGACCAACTTGTGATATAAAATGAATATCTTTGGCCTGTAGTGCAAAGATGAATATTTGATTAAAGATGTATATTGATTGTTGTTACAGGGATAAAATAATGACGATGGCTTTTAAATCTTAGAAGATAGTGGAATTCTTTCTCTACTTGACTCTGCTAATGGATTGTTGTTTCCGCTGCAGTTGTTGATCTAAAACTTGTTGTCTATTATATTTTATCAAATTTTTCCCTGTTAAAGACTAATTATAAATTGTTGTATATTATCTTAGTCATAATATTATTTACTGGGCTAGTTGAGCTCACCCTTTTCCTTTTTGTTCCATTTTTCTTCTCAAGAGGTAAGAACATAGCAAGATCTAGTCGGGGTATGTAGTTCTGGTTCTAGAAAGATGTTTTAGCAGTCCTCACTATTTCTTTAAAATAGTGTTTAAATAATTGTAATGAGGACTTATTTGAGTGTGGATATTGTCTAGAAGACAATATTTGTATTTAAACTCACAGTATGTGTTGTCGTATTTTGCACGACAATTGTATTATTGAAGTTATAGTTTGCTTTCTATACCATGTATTTGGCGACTCAGAATGGGTGATGTATACCTATTTTGGGGGCGTCACATTATAAGTATAAGTATAAGTTCATAAAGCCTAGTGTAATAGTTATACATATTATAAGTGTATTATTATTTAAAGTAGCTAAATAATTTAGTATTAAAGTAAAGTGTGTCACACAAACTTTATATTAAATGAATATTAAATGAATTGGAATTGGGGACAAGCCAAACATGGCATATACCCTTGATATTTTATTGCTGAGATTATATTATAAGCTTTAGTTATATAACTCTAGTAAGCTTGGATAAATGAGCCTTGTGTGGCAAGAATATTAAAGTTAAAATAACTGAAGGTTTAACTAGAATTATTAAAAGAGAATTAATAGTAAGGGAATAAATGATGGATATTAATTAATAATTGTGGTACTTATATGTGATTAAAATAATAAGTGTGGTGGAAAATAATGGGTTGAGAGTATCCCGCTTAAAATTTTGCCCAATTAAAATTTTATCTGGACTAACCAGTATATCTAAGGTACATAATTATATGTATTAAAGTATAAGTATACTTGTTTATATGTGGGTGTACATATATGCATGTGTGTGTATATATATCCCTAACTTATTAAGGAGATAATAGTAGCTCATTAAAATTTCACAGTGAGCCCTAAATGAAATAACCTTAGTATATTGGTAGTTTTTTTACTGATAAGTAAGAAAGTTATAGAGCTTGTCCCAAATTCATTGTCCAAAATAATTATCAGTCGTGTATAGGCCATTGGCCTGTTAGGTTTATAAGATTCATGGACGCAATCAAATTGCACAAAATAGCGGAAGCATGTTAAAATAGAGTTTAAAATTTTACAAACCATATACCTGGATCATCCTTTATGCATAATTATTAATTAAACGAAAAGATGAAGAACAAGAATTATACCCTTGAAGGTTCGAGCTTCCTCAGGTACAAGTTCACCTCCATATTTTTTTCGCGTTCAATTTGAATCCACCAGGTTTGATTCCTTCCTTTGATCAACGTTAGCCACCCAAGTGTTTAACCTCTAGAGGTGCTCCACCAAGAAAGAAGAGAGATTTAAGAAGATGGGTGTTTGGGAAAACCCTAGTTTTTCTATCTCTCATAGAAAAAGGTGTAGTCTCCTAACTCTTGGAATTACGTCTACTGATATCTAACATAAGACTCCTCTTATATAGATTTTAGTCAACCCTTCTAAACTAATTAGAAATAAGGTTTTATTTAATTAATTAAATTTTTTTAATTAATTAAGCTCCTTAATCTTATTAAGGATAATTAATTAAAATCGTTTAATTAATTAGCCTCATAATCTTATTAGGAATATATGAGAGTACTTTTATTAATTAATTCCCAAATCATTTAGGAATTAAATAATAATAATAGTAATAATAATAATAAGACTCCTCTTTTTAATTTATATTTAATATTTCTAAAATATTAAATAATAAATAGTAAGCTATTTAATTTATTCTATCACCATAGATTAAATTAAATACGCTTAACTTATTATTACGATTATGTCATTTACTTCTTAAATAAATATTATTCCTTATACGGTTTGACCCTTTAGGTTCTCCATATTAAATCGGTTGTGAATAAATCAATTAGAACAATTCTAATCTTATTTAAATAAATATATTAAACTATTAATTTATTTAAATAAATAATATTTATTCTAAAATAGGGATAAACCTCCCTAGCGATTAACGACTTTCCAGATAATATAGATTTCAATATTAATCATAAAAGAACCTTCAAGTAAATAGTTACCGTACAATTCAATCCTTCCACCATACAATGTCCCAATTAAATATAAGACATGGAATTACTGTTAAGTCTTTATTTATTTAATTATATGTATTTCGATTCTTAAATACATATCTCCAAATAATGTAAATTAGAAACTCCTTTCTAATTTCATTTTGCCTTGGCCAAGGACTATTGGGTTGTCATTTATCGAATCACATATGACATTTCTCTTCTTTTACTAGAAGCGATAGATTCTTTATTGATCAATCATTATCTCCATATATAACTTATTATATCCAAGCATACACTTTGATATACCTTAAGGGTCTTAAGGGACATGTCAAAGTAAAACTTATCATATTCGAGATACTATGATGATCTCAAGTCTAAGGATCACTTGTATTACTATCGCTACAAGAATTCCTATTGACATGCAAGTAAAACTCCATTAGGTATTCCTTAACGAGCCATGTTCAGTGAACTTATTCTCCAATAAGCACCTACATACTTGCTTTAGTGTCTCCACACAAATGATCATGAAATCAATCATCCTCATCCAATGAGCAAGCAACGTATGTACCAATCTATCCGGATTCACTAATACCTTTTTTAGTAATCCAACGATTGGGAACAATTTTAGTTTGTGAGCTATCTAAGAATTTAGATCTCATTAGCATGATCATCATTATGATTCTAAAAGCATTGCTCAAAACTATGGGGTTATCACATATTATAAAACAGCTCCATGCAGATAAATTAAGTCTTTTAAATTAAACAATTCTTTTATTAGTAAATGAATAAGATTGTTACAACATATATGCTTTATAATCAACATGATTGGCTTGTGTGCATACTACTTTCAATCTCCCACTTGCACTAAAGTCAATCACCATGGTATCTCATACCCTTCTTCTCTAAGTGGCGATTATCCTGTTGTTGAATAAGCTTCAGTAACTGGATATGTAATGTTGTTCTTGAGAGTCCACTATATTTATAGTGACTTCTCCACTTTCAATGATTCTTCAATAAAATGAAAGTGTTGCAACATATGTTTAGATCCAAGATGAGACTTAGGAACTATTCCTAGTTCTGTAATGAACTTTTCATCTAAATAATCAACTTGTAGCTTCATTTACAGCTATATACTTTGTCTTTATCACTAAACCAACAACTCTTTGCTATTTGGAACCTTTCCAATTCACTGGACCACCGTTCAAGGTAACGCTTTGCCCTAAAGTTGATTTGTTGTCGTCTTGGTTAGTTTGAAAAAACTTGAGTCTGTTAAGCCCTCTAGTTTTAATTCATACCCACCATGAATATGATCACATCCTTAGTGTCGGTTAAGACTTTAAGATGTTTTTCACCGTCTCACAGTGATCTTCTCCAGAATATGACTGATCAACATCAGGTCTCGTACATTTCATTGCATACATGATAATTACTCATGCGATCTCTTTTTTAGGAGTCTATGGGAACTATTAAGAGAGATACACTCTATGACTCATCAACATGAGACATCTCTTGAAGTTTGCCATGTTAAATGACTTTAGTATCAAATGAATATACGTTTCTTGGGTTAAGCCGAGCATCCTTTTAAATCTATCTATATAGATTTGTATCCTAATTAAGATATTCTTCCCAAATCATTCATAGAGGAATGTTTAGACAACTTTATCTTTACTGATTGTAGCATTGGTATATCATTCCTTATCCGTACTATATCAACATATAATACTAGGAATGTCACGACGCTCCCACTGACCCTTTTGTACACACTAGGTTCATTCTTGTTTTTGATACTATTTTGATTTTCTTATCAAAACGAAGGTTCCATTTTTGAGAAGCTTGCTTCAATCCATTTCTCTAAGTGTCTGCAAATCTTACCTCATCGTATGTAATTGGATCATCTTCTTTATGATGCGTTCCTCATCATCATAATCCATACCTCCCAGGTATCTTCGGTACTATTCCAGATTTATGATTCGGTTTTGGTACAATAGGTCTACCTACAAGTTCCTCTTATTTGATTTATAATGCTTTGTGATTCTTGAACTTTTCAAGATTCTATTATCCTTCCACTAGTCCCTTCAATAATAAACACCTTTATCTTACAAGTCATCGTGTTTTGCAACAAACACCTTTTGTTAAGTAGGATTATATAACATATACCCTAAACTTACTTTAGGTTGCCCCACAAATCTGTACTTGTCAAATCTTATCTCACGCTTGTGACGCCCCCAAAATAGGTATACATCACCAATTCTGAGTCGCCAGATACATGGCATATAATACAACTACAACTTAATTATACAACTGTCGTGTAAAATACGAAACATAGCTGAGAGTTTTAACACGAATATTGTCTTCTAGACAATATCCAAACTCAAATTCAATCTTGTTACAATTATTATCACACTATTTCACATAATAGTGAGTACTACTAAAATAACCATCTGGACCATCAATCCATTCCCCGACTAGTCCCATCTATTTTCTCATTTCTTGAATCGAACAGTGAAAGAAAAGGGTGAGCTCAACTAGCCAATTAAGAAATATTATGACTAAGATAATAAATGCAGAATAAATTATCATTAGCTTTCAATAGTATAACAACTAATAGAATACAATAGACAACAAGTTTTAGATCAACAACTGCAGCAGAATAAGAAATCCATTAGAAGAGTCAAGTAGAGCATGATATCTACTATCTTCTAAGATTTAAAAGTTTGTCATCAATTTTATCGCTGAGACTCAGCTTAATAAATAATCCACATCACTGAATTATCCATGCAATACGGGCCAAGGATATTCATTAGTATCACGACCACGAATTATCCATGTACTATGGGCCAAGGATATTTGTGTTTTCACCAATGGTCATGAACATGCCAAACAACAATTCATCTTTGCGCACCTTGGTCAAGAAGAACGCGATGGTCATGATCATACCAATAACTGTCGATCAATGTACTACAGGCCAATAAGGACTTTTACCAAATTATTTGTAACATTACGGGTCATGATTATACTGAATTATCCCTTGTTATAATCATACCAATCAACAGTCCATCTATGCACTACGGCCAAAGATGACTTTCATCACAATATAAGCATGAGAATGATGACAATGATATAAGAATTCAATTAAAAGAAAGCAAAGGAATTTTTTTTAAAGATTTATAATTTAATTTATCCAGAATTCCATAATGTCCAAATTGTCAACATGATACTGCTTTATGGAGTAAAATTCAAGAACAATATTGTATCAAAAATGATTTGGACAGAAAAAAAAATTAATTTTTGTCATGAATAGTACCCCGGGTGAATAGTACCCGAGTGAATAGTACTTTGAGAATAGTATCCCATGAATAGTACTTTGTGAATAGTACTTGCGAATAGTACTTCATAAATAGTACCCATGAATAGTACTTTGTGAATAGTACCGTATAAATGAATTGTACCCATGAATAGTACTCCGGCATGAAAAGCTTAAAATTTAACAAGAATGTTCAGAAAAATATCCTTGTGAAACGATACTAGATGAAGCGTAAATTTCAAGGATATTCTACTAATTTCACGGAGTATAGAAGCAATACTTTAACAAAATGAGGGTAGAATTAGGAATACAAAACAAAATAATATTACTTGCATACTACAAAGTATGGAAGAAAATATTATTTTATACGAATACTAAAAAAATAATATCCCTTACCTTAGAAGAAGACTGGATACTGGAATAGTGAAGTAGCAGAATACTCTTCTTTTTCCTCTCTACAGCTTCTTTATCTGTAAATGCTCTTGTGAGTCTTAGTAAATTGGTGAGAATGAAAGAAGAATGAGCTTCTATTTATAGGAAAACATAGTTTCGATAATTGCACGATTAGGGGCTCGAAATATTATAGTATAATACCATCATCTTTACCTCCATTTTTAATTTAGTCCTGCAAGTATTATCAATCTTGCACCACCTCCCCTAATAGTACATGCATGTGAATCAATAGTTCCATACATGTGAACCAATAGTAATTTACATGTGCTTCAATAGAAATTAATTGCTCATTTATCCGATTAATTGCCGGTTGGTCAATTTAACATCCAGAAATCAATTATTATCGAAATAAATGTCGATTTCCACTAACAGTAATATTCCCAACACAATGGAAATATTTTTATCAACAATTTCATCTTTAATCAACATGAACTTATTTATCATTAATATTATAACTCACAATATTTAACAACCAGATCATTCCCAAGAAGGAGGGGGCTTTTCGATAAGAATTTCTCCCTATTGACGCGCAATTATGTGACCAAACCCATTTCTCGACAGAACTTTCTTGACATCGTAAATAATGCAAACAATAATATGAATAACTTTGTCGTCTCAATTATTGATTTAATAAAATAAAATATTATGCAGATGATACTATGATAATAATTGAATTAATAATATGAGAGATATTATGCAGCAATTACTGTAGCAATAATTGAGTATAACTGAGTGACTTCTCACGTAAGCATCAATAATCAAAGATACTGTACAATATCGTGTAATACTATGCAACCACGCGTATTACTGTACTTTTACCACAGGGTATTTCAACAGTTTAACGATAAAACATTCGCCGTTATTTTTCTAAAAAAATATTTCTGTCATTTTCTAACCCCGACATTACTTTCGTTGTGGGGTCCACCAATGATTGTGCCATCGTACGGATATTCCCCGACAAAAAGAATGTTCCCCGACCAAACGAATATTTTATGACAACTTGCTTACTTTGCAAATTTTTCACATATCGCCCTTAACTTTAACCTTTTATCAATTTAATTTCTAAATAAAATAATAATTATAAGAAAATTGAATACTTTTATTTCATAAAATTCGGGTCTTACAAAGCTTATCCTTTGAAACCCTTTCGCATAAGTTGGACAACCTCTTATCTTAACATACTTAAGATTAAAAATCCTCCCTGTCCATAACTTTTATGGAGTCTTGGCGCTGGATTTTTAGGTTACCTTTTGGTAGATATGCAACCATTTCTAAGATATTACCCTAGAAGTATAATGGAATGTCAGTAAAATCATTATGGACTACACTATGTGCAACAAGGTATGATTTTTCCTTTCAGATACATCAATCAATTATTGCGTATCAAGAGGCATCCATTGTGAGAAAACTATTTAAGATTATCTAGAAACTCATTGCATAAGTATTCCATCCTCGATCTAATCAAAGAACCTTAATATTTTGCCAATTTGTTTCACTTCTGAATTCTTTGAAACTTTCAAATAATTCACACTTGTATTTAAACAAATACACACATTGAACTCTTTGAATGCTCATCTCCTTTTTTTATATACTAATTTGTTCAATATGCAAAATAATTTTTCATGTAAGTCAAGTACACAAAGTCCATTAAGTAATAGTTCAGTTCTATACAAAACATTATTATTATAAATAGAACAATAATTGCTCTTATATATAATACCAAAAAATTTTGTTGTCCAACAACAAAAAGGAAATAATATTTTAACGAGAACTGAAATACAATAACAACTTATTAACTTAATATACTTTCCCGTAGGCAATACTAAACAATAAGTTCCTATTGCTAATGCATCAATCTTTGCTTCATTTCCCACACATAGGATTACTTATCCCTTGTTTAGCTTTCTACTTCTACTTGGTCCTTTCATAAATCTATAATTATGATAACCAAAGTCGGTATCCAATACCCAAGTAGAACCTTGACTTAAAGAAAAATTTATTTCAATCATGAACAAAGCTGTATTTATAACCGAAGCTTCATTAAGCTTCTTTGGTTAGCCTCTGCAAGATGCTTCTTGCAGGTTCCTTTCTAGTGTATAGGCTTATTGTAATAGAAGTAAACTCCTTTACTATCCGTATCAGTTTTGTTCTTATTATCCATTATTTTTGCCTTTTTCTATTTACCTTCTTAGAATTGTTCTTCTTTTCAGAAGATTCTTTGGCCCCTACCAGTAAGACTTCGTCTTTCTTAGTTGGAAAGTGACTCTCAACATTTTCAACATGTTAAGCAAATCAGCGAAGCTGATATCTAGCTTGTTCATATGAAAAATTCACAACAATTATGAGAAGGAGTCCAAAGTGACTGCAAGATCAAATCTTGGCTCAACTCTCCATCCATGACAAAACCTATTGTCCTAATTGTTCAATCAAATTGATTATGTTAAAGACTGTTGTCTGTACTCTAGTGTCGTTGGTCATTCTAGATCGGAAGAGCTCCTTAGATATCTGATATCTATCAGTCCTACTTTCCTCACCATCAACTACTTGATGTGGAGGAGTATAGTAGGAACATTCATAGTTTCATGTTGACGCTGAAGCTCGTTACTCATTGATGCGAGCATGATGCATTGAGCCAACTGTGCATCATCTTGCCACTTTCTAAAAGTAGCAATCTCTTCCTCAGAGGCATTGTCTGCAACCATTGCACGAATATGCATATGAAGGACATAAGATAGCTTTTCAGCAGTGAGAACTATTCTCAAATTCCTTATTCAATCCGTTTAATTCGGTCTGGTTAAATAACATTTAATATGCTTCGCAGTGATAGTAATTTAGACATTGTAAAATTATGTATATGAATTTGTAATTAAAAATATTTTAGCATACATTCTTTTATTAATTACCAAAATAAATTAGGTCTTGTTTTAAATTGGTATCTCCCACTATTTTTTTTCAAACTTTATTACCCTCAATATATATAGCTCGGCAATAAGTAATTAAAGATATGCTAGTAATTAAAGATATGATAATGTGCACAATGCACTATACCCCCACATAATGGTAGGTGAGCTTCTAATGTGGTGATGTAGAATGAAAGCTTGCAAGAACAAATGCTTACCCTCACTGGATTGACAATTGAGTACTTCTTCCCTTAGTTATTGCTGCATAAACTATCACTCGAAGACCTTAACTCATGTGTGACTGAGATTATATGAATGGAGATGAAAATGTGGTGTATTTAGGGGTTTAATTTATAAAGGGATAGAAAGTTGACAAATGTGGTGGTTTGAAGTAGCGGGTAAGTGGGGATTTAGTGAGATAATGGGTGATAAATAATGTAATTGTGGGTTTAGTGTGGGATGAATTATCTATCAGTTGTGGTTAGAGGAAGTGGATGTGGAAGAAGATGGGATAAATTATGTATTAGTTGTGGTAAATCCTTATCAACACTTGATAGAATAACATAGCATTCGTCTAGCCGAAAGAGTTGGCTTTGACTTCCTCAGACATTAACTCATGGGAAGAATACATGAATCACAAAGACTTGTCCAGATCAAACTGGAACAAGGGTTAAAGTACTTGCGTTTAGTATCTGCTACAGTTTATAACACGTGCTCTTTAGGTCCTTAAGTCTCTATAGTAGATGATAACATAACATAGCACATTAGGTCATGAATGATCACACATGGTTCCTAAATAATCTTACCCTTCTTCTCAATCTAAATACGTATTAGATTTGTTGTTATAGGTTCCGGCTTTCCATTACGTCATTCTTACGTTCATAAGTAATTTACTTAATCTTAACCCTAAGTGTTCATACTTAAGGCTTAATTATGTCTTAACAATGCTTTATTAAGATCCTTATTTAATTGCTTATCAATTCCTCTTCATGTTTAACTTGTAAACATTCTCTATTGTCTAGGTCATGAAGCTGGTGCTGCGGCGCCGACTATAACACTTGGTTCTGCGCTACGGCGCTACCTCTTACTGTTCAAAAACCCGAACTCAGCGTTGCGGCGCGAGTCCCTTCGTTACGGGTCACGCTGTGGCGTGACTCTCTATGGGATGATGGCCATTTTGGCGCTGCGGCACCGGACTTTTAGCTTGGAGACACGCCGCAGCGCGGACTCTGTGCCACAAAAATGTTTGACAGATTTTTCAAAAGTTGAGATTCCCGGACTCATAACTTCTTCGTTATAAGTCCGAATTGGCTCATTCAAGAGCCTATGGTACACAAATTACGTACTCTATGCTTTCATGCAAGAATTTTATCTATTTTAGTTCGTTTGCTAAAATTTCACCTATTAGTTCATTTTAACAAAAATGATAAACGTTCGCGAACGTTCAACGCTCGTTTCTTCGTTCTTAGTCGAAATCTGGTCATTTTTGAGTCCGCAACTCTATAATGCCAAACATGACTTGTCTCCATCGAAAACCAATGTTTAAGACATCAAACATAAAATATGACTTCCATTCTGAGAATTTCACAAATTCGACGATTATCGTCCAATCGTGTAAATTCCGGCGAAACCTCATTACGAATCGTTCTAGGTGGATTTTAATAAACATAAGGATATTACAAGTTACTTACTACACCAACTTATTATCAAAGTAGGTTTTAACTTATTCTTATAAGTCAATGACTTATTAAACTTATTAACTACAAATTCTCATGCTTATAACTTACTATGAACTTAAGTCCATCAATCAACGTTTTTCAAACTATTTTGAACATACTAACATCATATGACCAACATATGGCAAGTTCTTCCCAAGTTCATCAACTTATTTAGGTTCAAGTTGCTTATTCAACTTATTCGGCTTAAGATCATTCATCAATGACTTATGTCATGTTCTTAGTATCTAACTTCATTAGATTACACTTCTCTTATCATCCTAGTATGATAGAGATAAAAGAGATAATATTAATTACATTTGAAGATTACTTGTACTTCCCTTCTCTTGAAAATCTAGCAAAGGAAAGTTAAACTTCAGAGTGCTTATTGGCTCTAACAAATAAGTTGTTTGAGAGAGAGTTTGTTGGATGAAATAACAAACCACAAATGAATTAAAGGGCATGCTATTTATAGAACTTTCAAGGTTAGGGCAATTAGGTCATTAGGCAACCCACCTCCTCAACTAACCTCCTTACTATTCCTAACTCAAGCCCTAAGTAATCTTGTTTATCACTCATTTTCCTTGCTCACCACATAAAGGTCTTGCTCTCCAATTTCACCCATGGGTTGCACCATGGATCATTACTTTACCCATTGGATCATCCTTTGGGCTTAGGTTTGACTAATTAATCTAGCTAATTCCTTGTTGGGCTTGCATTATAATAAATCACTTGGGCTTAATATAAATCCCACATAGGTTCACACCTTTAAGCTTATGGACTTATATATTATACCAAGTTACATTAATTCATTTCATTAGGTTTTAATACATACATTCTCAATTTAAGTCCGCATGCGAATTATTGCATTTTCCATACTTAGATTGTTATTACATAATCCCTCTTGTCACGATATTATAATGTTACATATTTCCCGGAAGTTCAAAAATAATTCCCGAGCGATAAACGGTGAATAGTGTTTTTCATAAACTTTCTCGGAAAACTTTTATTTCCGTCTTGGAAATTCAAACACTTTAATTCATCCACATGGTTCAATTACTACGATGCTTCGACGTTTCTAGGTTATATAATGACATAAATCTTATTAACACATAATAATAACAAATAATATTATTTTATTCATTAATTAATTCTTTCAAATATTTTACAAAGGATCTTAATTTCTCAGTCTTTACATTCTTCCCCCCTTATAAAGATTATGTCCCCAGAATCTCGCCCTACATTACTCAAACAAAAGAGGGTAATCCTTCTTTATCTTATCTTCCAATTCCCACGTTGCTTCCTCGACATCATGGTTCTTCCATAATACCTTTACCGACGATATTACCTTATTTTGCAGAACTTGCTCTTTTCTATCGATGATTTGAATCGGCATCTCTTCATATGTTAAATCATTCACGATTTGAATAGGCTCAAATTCTATCACATGCTTGTAATCCGGTTTGTAAGGACGTAGCACTGAAACGTGAAATACATTATGTATTCACTCTAAGTCTGGAGGTAACGCTACCCTATAAGCTACCTCACCTACCCGTTCTAATACCTCAAAAGGTCCTATAAACCTTGGGCTTAGTTTTCCCTTCTTTCCAAAGAGTATCTTTCCTTTCCATGGAGATACCTTTAGAAATACGTACGAGCCTACCTCAAACTCTCTATTCTCTCGATGTAAGTCTGCGTATTTCTTCTATCTGTCTTAAGCTGTTACGAGACGCATTCGAATCAACTTTACCACTTCCGTTGTTTACTGCACCAATTCTGGTCCTAGCATTCGACGTTCGCCCACTTCATCCCAATACAATAGTGTTCTGCATTTCCTTCCATACAATGCCTCGTACGGTGGCATACCTATGCTTGCATGATAACTGTTGTTATACGCAAATTCTACTAATGGTAGATGATCATCCTAACTACCCTTGAAATCCATGACGCAAGATCTAAACATATCTTCTAACGTCTGAATTGTCCTCTCACTCTGTCCATCGATTTGTGGATGATATGTCATACTCAACTTCAACTGCGTCCCCAACTGCTCTTGAAGACTTCTCCAAAAGTTTGATGTGAATCGTGGGTCACGATCTGACACAATCGAAACTGCTGCTCCATGTCTGGAAATAATTTCCTTAACATAAAGTGTAGCTAACTGATCTAGGTTATACTTAACTCGAATTGGCAAAAAGTGAGCCGACTTCGTCAATCAGTCTACTATTACCCAAATCGCATCATATCCTTTCCGAGTAGTCGGAAGTTCCACCATAAAGTCCATCGTTATATGCTCCCATTTTCACTCCGAAAACTCCAATGACTGTTACAAGCCACTTGGTCGTTGATGTTCGGCTTTAACTCTTTGACAAGTCAAGCACTTACTCACATACTCGGCTATTTCTCTCTTCATATTCGGCCACCAAAAACTCTGTCAAAGGTCTTGATACATCTTAGTACTACCAGGATGAATCGAGTACCTCAAACTGTGAGCCTCTTGCAATACTTGCTCCTTTAACTCCGTCTCATTCGGAACCCAAATTCTCCTTTCAAATCTTAATAATCCCTCATTATCAAGACTAAACCTAATATCTTTTTTCGGTGGTTAACCGTTCCTTCATCTGGTCACACTCAACAGTTTTGAGCTGCACCTCCTTGACTCTCTCTACGATGGTAGATTGCATCTCCCTCAAAAAAAGTCTCTGCTCCGCCTCAATTGGCAACTTCACCTCCAACTCCATCCTAGCCATCTTTGTTATTAACTCAGTTTGAGCTGTTAACATAGACAACTTCTCCCGACCTTTTCCACTTAAGGCGTCGGCCACAACATTGGCTTTTCCAGGGTGATACATGATTTCACAGTCGTAATCCTTTATCAACTCCAGCCATCTTCTCTGTCTCATATTCAGCTCCTTCTGTGTGAAGATATATTTTAGACTCTTATGGTCCGTGTATATCTCACACTTTTCCCCATAAAGATAATGTCGCCATATCTTTAAGGTAAACACCACCTCGGCTAGTTCTAGATCATGAGTAGGGTAAACTTTCTCATAATCCTTCAACTGCCTAGATGCATACGCAATGACCTTGCCATGTTGTATGAGCACGCAACCTAGTCCTTTATACAAAGCATCGCTATAAACTATGAAATTTCCTGTGCCATCGGGTAATGACAAAACAGGCGCTTTACTCAACCTCTTCTTCAGTTCTTAAAAATTATCTTCGCATTTCTCAGTCCATACGTACTTCATCAAGTTAGTCAATGGAGTAGCTATCTTTGAAAAGTCTTGAATAAACCTCCAATAGTAACTCGCTAACCCTAGGAAACTCCGTACCTCGGTTGCCATTTTTAGTTGTTCCCAATTCATCACGGCTTCCACCTTCGCTGGATCAACTGAAATCCCCTCGTGGTCAATGACATGACCTAAAAACTGTACCCTCTCTAACCAGAATTCACACTTAGTGAACTTCACATATAACTTTTCCTTTCTTAGTGTCTCCAACACTATTCTCAGGTGTTCAGCATGATCTTCTGGTGTCTTAGAATAGACTAGAATATCATCGATAAACACCACAATGAACTTGTCCAAATATTGTTTGAACACTCTGTTCATCATGTCCATAAATGCAGCTGGTGCATTAGTCAACCCAAATGACATTACCAGAAACTCGTAATGACCATAACGAGTTATGAATGTTGTCTTTGGCACGTCTTCATTCCTAACCTTTAGCTGATGATACCCCGTCCTCAAATCTATTTTGAAAAAATATTTTGCCCCTTTCAACTGATCAAAAAGATCATCGATCCTGGGCAACGGATACTTATTCTTTATCGTTAACTTGTTCAACTCTCGATAATCGATACAAAGTCGTAATGATCCATTATTTTTCTTGGCTCCCCACCGCGAAACACTCGGTTGAATGTACTTCTTGTCTAATAGTTCTTGCAACTGCACCATTAACTCATTCATCTCCACTGGCGCCACACGATACGGTGCCCTGTAAACTGGTGCCGCTCCTGGCACAATGTCTATTACGAACTCGGTCTCCCTATCTGACGGAAGACCCGACAACTCACTCGAAAATACATCCATGAACTCACTCACTATAGGTATTTGTTCCATGGTCGCTCCCACTTTCTAGGTATCAACCACATGACACAAATAACCTACACACCCCTTCCTTAATAATTTCCTAGTTTGTGTCATGGTAAGACAACACGAACGTCCCGGCGATTTATTCCCGTAAAATATTACATGAGATTGAATTAATGTTTTAATATTTACGCATTTCTTTTGACAATCTATAATTGCCCCATGATTTATCAACCGATCCATTCCGAGAATTATGTCAAATTCTCCTAACTTTATCGATATCAGATCTACAGATAATTTACAACCTCGAATGTCTACACAACAACTCCTATGAATATCTTCAACAGGAATTATCTCTTCGTTTGCTACCTTAATGTTCAAAGGTATAGGCTATTTTTCGGGAAGTAATCCTAATCGTCTAGCAAATTCGCATGTGATAAAAGAACAAGTAGCACCTGAGTCAAATAGCACGTATGCATTTAAGTCGTTGATCAAAATAATACCTGCGACTACGTCCCCCGAGGCCATCACGTCTTGGATAATCATATTAAAGGTACGGGCCATCTACGGCCCCCCATGCTATTTGGACCCCCAATAGTTAACTTACCACTATTGGCGCCCTTATTCCCGTCCGTCCCCTTCTTTGGGCAGTTCTTTGCTATGTGGTCAGTTAACCCACATACAAAGCATCCATGGTTCTTCTTTGGGCTTGGACAGTTTGGCGCAATATGCCCCTCCTGGCCACAGTTATAACACACGACCTTTCCTTTGAGACAGACTCCTAAATGAGTCTTCCCACAGGTTTTGCAGGCCTCTATCCTCCTCTTCGGATCTCCTTGTTTCACTCCGGTATTCCCAGAGCTAACTACTTTCCTCTTATAACCTTCGCCACTCCCGCTGGCACCCTCGTTCTTTACTCCCCCGTCCATCTTCCCCTTAATTTTCTTATCCGTGTGGTATTGACTCAATGCCTCGCTACCACCTTTGGCAATTATTGCCTTCTCTAAAACGATTCCAAAGGAAGTACTTTGGAATACTGAAATATGGTTATAGAGCCAGGGTTTCAAGCCTTGCTCAAACCGTCGAGCTTTCCTCACCTCAGTATCCACTTGATGTGGAGCGAACCTTGCCAGTTCATTAAACTTCGCGGCATATTGGGGAACTATCATGTCCCCTTGTTTCAAATCTAAAAACCACATATCCATCCTTCCCTGCATGCTCGTGGGAAAGTAGTTCTCATAAAATATTTCCTTGAACCTCACCCATGTTATAACATCTATTCCGGCCCTCGCCTGATTGGCCTCCCACCAAAAGTTGGCCTCTCCCTTCATCATATAGGTTGCAAAGGCAACCTTTTGGGCCTCATCAACATTTGCTATCATAAATGTTTTTCCGATTTCCCTTACCCATGTTTGGGCTTCGATAGGGTCCGTAGTTCCTTTGAACTCCAGCGAACCCACACTCTTAAAGTCCTTGAATGTAGTAGCTCGTACTACACCAGGATTTATGGGGATATTAGTCCCAGTTTGATTAAATGTTGCGGTTAAAAGGTTCAAAAATTCCTGCATGGGGTTAACCGGACCTCCCTCCAGTTGATTTGTGTTCGCACCTTGATTATGTGGTACTCTTCTTAGCGGCATTTTGCTGTTACAATAAACACATATTTCGTTATTATTCATTTCCTGCCAATTAGTTATTATTCAATGTTAAACAATAACTTAAACATTTGTTACTCAACATTTTTCGAAAAGGGAAACTTATATTAATTCATTGTAGTATAATACTACATCGGTTACATAACACCGCCTAAGCCGAATACATTACTTTCCTTCCATTGCTTTCCAAAAATTGAGATTTACAAAAGACTACCCTTGATTATACAAAAGAGGGTTTTACATCGCTACTAGATACAAAAATATGTACATATCTAACTACTCTAGTCACTACTAGATTATATTTGCCTTAAGGAATTTTCACAATCCGCCTTGGCAAGACCGATAATAATATCACGGCTGATAGTATGCCGTGTATGCCCTGTCTCTATGGGATAACCAGCTACCTGCAACTAGAAATCCTCATGAGAATTCCTATGGATATAGGACATTCTTCCTATCTTCTGCTTCTTGGTCTTTAGCTCCTCCCTGAGCTCAAAGACCTCCTGTTTCAACCCATGGACCTTATCCTTGGCCAAAACCCTTTCATCATGTTCCTGCTCCCACATGGACTCCACATTCGTCTTATCCTCTATAACAGCTTGGAGCTCTTCCTTCAGCTCCTTAACCTCCTGGAAGTAGTGGATGTTCCTATCTATTACTGACATGAATAATGACATCATGGACTCCCCCGGAGCCGTCTCCGCTACTATAGCTACTGGGTTGAAGGACACTGCTTCCACTTCTTCTTCTATCATGCCATCAAACACTAACATGAGATCTAAACTTTCTGAGTCTCCAGACTCGACCACCACAATCTCGGAATCTGCCGCTATGGGACTCGGTATAATCTCTACCTGATTAACCGATTCTTCACTGACTACCTGTACGTCTCTATTTTCTCCTGACATCTACAACAACACAAATGTTTGATTAGTACACGTTAGTAGAATAATAAAAACACATAACATATATAATGCATTTTTATAAGGTTAACTTCCATCTTTTATTCTTTGACTTTTCTTAAGGTTATGACTTAAGGTTTTATTTCCCCCCTTAATTTTTATAACCTAATGCTTTGATACCAACCTGTGACGCCCCCAAATCCGGGTATCTTCCAACCCGGCAGATGGTGCTACACGGTGCTACAGTTCACATAAACATTCAATTGAAATGCCAAAAGAACGAATATGTCTTATATATATATATATATCAAAAGAATATTTACATTTCCCAGGATCTTTACAACCAATACATTTGTCTTCGTCATAATATCAATATTAGTCCTTACAAAACCTATACTATTACATATGTAATCTACGGGTTCACCTTCGCCTTCCCTTTATCCTTGCCGGATCCATCGGTCCGTTCGGTCTTAGCTGCATTTATATGGTTCAAGCAAGAATGACCTAACTAGCTCAATAAGTACAACGATTCTAGGAAAATAGCATACTTGAAACATAGGAATCGTATATCCTCGATAACTGAACAATAGTTATGAAGTACTATCGATAATTCAAAATAGCACTTCTATTCATTCAAAATGTTTTACAACAACAATATTCAGTAAAACATCAATTCCGGTTCAAGAACGTAAGCATATCATTAGTGCTTTGAAATGGACGTCCCGTCACTAAGTCCGTAAGTCCGGCATAGCTTACGAGCACGTCTAGGTGATCAGCCTATAGTACTCTATGTTGATCAACACTACATTCATTAAACGTGTATACGTTGAAGTTATGGCAATCTCACATGCATGTCGTTTGACAACAAAATAATTTGAGCATACTCAGTCTACTTTTGAAAACCACAACAATATTAGTTTGGTAAATCCTTATCAACACTTGATAGAATAACATAGCATATGTCTAGCCGAAAGAGTTGGCTATGACTTCCTCAGAGATTAACTCATGCGAAGAATACATGAATCACAAAGACTTGTCCAGATCGAACTAGAACAAGGGTTAGAGTACTTCCCTTTAATGTCTGCTACAGTTTATAACACGTGCACTTTAGGTCCTTAAGTCTCGACAGTAGATGATAACATAACATAGAACATTAGGTCATGAATGATCACACATGGTTCCTAAAGAATCTTACCCTTCTTCTCAATCTAAATACGAATTAGATTTGTTGTTATAGGTTTCGGCTTTCCATTACGTCATTCTTACGATCATAAGTAATTGACTTAATCTTAACCCTAAGTGTTCATACTTAAGGCTAAATTATGTCTTAATAATGTTTCATTAAGATCCTTATTTAATTGCTTATCAATTACTCTTCATGTTCAACTTGTAAACATTCTCTATTGTCTAGGTCATAAAGTTGGTGTCATGGTACACATACCAGTAACTTTTTTGTTCGTATTTTGCAGATGCTACCTCTTCATTATCTTTCAAAAACTCGGACTCTAAGATCATGGCGGCGAGAGTCCTTCATTACTGGTCGTATTTGTGGCGTGACTCTCCATGGGCTGATGGCCATTTTTTGTCAATGGTTACGGACTTTGGCTTTGAGTCGCATCACTTCGCGGACTCGTGCTACGTAAATGTTTGATGATTTTTAAAATGTTGAGATTCCCGGACTCATAACTTCTTCGTTATAAGTCCAAATTGACTCGTTCAAGAGCCTACAATTCACAAATTACGTACTCTATGCATTCATACAAGAATTTTATCTATTTTACTTCATTTGCTAAAATTTCACCTATTAGTTCATTTTAACGAAAACGATAAACGTTCGCGAACGTTCAACGCTTATTTCTTCGTTCTTAGTCGAAATCCGGTCATTTTCGAGTCCGCAACTCTATAATGCCAAACATGACTTGTCTCCATCAAAAACCAACGTTTAAGACATCAAACACAAAATACGACTTCCATTACGAGAATTTCACGAATTCGACGATTATCGTCCAATCGTGTAAATTCTGGCGAAATATCATTACGAATCGTTCTAGGTGGATTTTAATCAACATAAAGATATTACAAGTTACTTACTACACCAACTTATCATCAAAGTAGGTTTTGACTTATTCTCATAAGTCAATGACTTATTCAACTTATTAACTACAAATTCTCATGCTTATACCTTACTATGAACTTAAGTCCACCAATCAACGTTATCCAAACTATTTTGAACATACTAACATCATATGACCAACATATGGCAAGTTCTTCCCATGTTCATCAACTTATTTAGGTTCAAGTTGCTTATTCAACTTATTCAGCTTAAGTTCATTTATCAATGACTTATGTCATGTTCTTAGTATCTAACTTCATTAGATTACACTTCTCTTATCATCCTAGTATGATAGAGATAGAAGAGATAATATTAATTACCTTTGAAGACTACTTGTACTTCTCTTCTCTTGAAAATCTAGCAAAGGAACGTTAAACTTCAAAGTGCTTATTGGCTCTAACAAATAAGTTGTTTGAGAGAGAGTTTGTTTGATGAAATAACAAACCTCAAATAAATTAAAGGGCTTGGTATTTATAGAACTTTCAAGGTTAGGGCAATTAGGTCATTAGGCAACCCACCTCCTCAATTAACCTCCTTACTATTCTTAACTTAAGCCTTAAGTAATCTTGTTTATCACTCATTTTCCTTGCTCACCGCATAAAGGTCTTGCTCTCCAAGTTCACCCATGGGTTGCACCATGGATCATTGCTTTACCCATTGGATCATCCTTTGGGCTTAGGTTTGACTAATTAATCTAGCTAATTCCTTGTTGGGCTTACATTATAATAAATCACTTGGGCTTAGTATAAATCCCACATAGGTTCACACCTTTAAGCTTATGGACTTATATATTATACCAAGTTACATTAATTCATTTCATTAGGTTTTAATACATACATTCTCAATTTAAGTCTGCATGCGAATTATTGCATTTTCCATACTTAGATTATTATTACATAATCCCTCTTGCCTCGATATTATAACATTACGTATTTCCCGAAAGTTCAAAAATAATTCCCGAGCGATAAACGGTGAATAGTAATTTTTGTAAACTTTCTCGGAAAACTTTTATTTTTGTCTTGGAAATTCAAACACTTTAATTAATCCACATGGTTCAATTACTACAATGCTCCGACGTATCTAGGTTATAGAATGACATACATCTTATTAACACATAATAATAACAAATAATATTATTTTATTCATTAATTAATTCTTTCAAATATTTTACAAAGGATCCGAATTTCTCGGTCGTTACATCAAGCGTAATCTTGCATGTGAGCATACATTTGCGCCAAGAACTTGTTGGGTAAAATCTATATACGCTCACACGCAAGTGCACGTGGTCAACAAGTAATATAATGATAAGTTACCTATCGTTCCCACAGAGACTTAATAAGAAATTAATCCTAACAATTACCAGCTTTATATTAATCCAAATTTTATTAAACTATCCAATTCAATAATTATAATTATTAACAACTAAAAACATAAAAATACTAAGCAATCAACAAACTCAAAAACTGTAATTTCAAGTAAATGATGAAGAATTAGGCTTACGACTTCACTTTAAGTATCACTCTGATTATTACTCCTTTTTTCCAGTTTAATGCACTATCCCAGTTTATTAATCAAGAACACTTAATTAGAACTAGCCACCTCTTGATGCACTAATACCATATTAACTTAAAGCCACAAATTAGATAGAATTAAGCTAAACACCTTAATCAACTAATGCACTATATCTCTATGTGAATTATAATCAAAGAAGGTTTAAATTTAAATTCTCTATCTGATTGCATGTGATGTTAAAAATATCTCTATCATAACATTCATCAAGATTCCATTCATTCACAAAATTCAAGAACACATGCGCTAATGACTAAGTCTAGATTCATATTTCCTCTCTTGAGTCCATATAATTCCACATAGAATTGGTGATCAAGCAATTCATAAATTCAAACATAAATCACTATAGATAAACTGAAAGATAGATTATTAGACTGAAATTCAAAGCTACATAATCATCGTTCAACCATCAGATCCGTCATAAGCCTAATAAAGAATTTAGTTCATCATAATTGATATAAAAACTAAAATTATCAAAGACATCATAATCCCAATTACAATAATTGAATTAAAGAAAAAGAATGAATCAAGAATCACCTTTATTCTATGCTTCAATCTACAATTATCGTGACTCAGACCTTCAAATCTTCCTTCAATGCTCTTGCTCAAATTAGGGCTTAGAAAATCGTTAATTAATTGTCTCTTTCTCTCTCTCTCTCTTGTTGTATCTTGCTAATCACCAGCCTAAGACATGTATTCTCATCTTAATTTGACGCCCAATTGAGTTCCTAACCAAGCTAACCTCATCCCTTCACGACACTTGTGAAGAAGAACAATTGAGACAGTCTCGGCCTTTTCCCTGCCCCCCCACCCCGAGGGCGCATTGCTTCTGCAATTGGTGAAGTACCCCCTTATTTTATATGTAATAAGTGTCCGTTTTAGACGGGGTCCATTATGCTTTTGTTCAAGTTAAGCTCTTTTTCTTGCCAAGTTTCACCATAAATCCACCTTTTAAGTCCAAATGCTATGCCACCACACCTAAACATAAAACAACACTAAACAAGTAAAAATGAACATAATTATAACTAGTTAACACAGTTTAAGCTCGAATTAGAGGCTGATTTGTAAGTATAAAACCCACTCATCAAACTCCCCTAAACTTAAACACGTGCTACTCCTCGAGCACAAAACAACACAAAAATGCTATGCAATGCAATTCAATGAAATGTAATGCAACTAGTCTATATGCCTACGAATCTAGCAGTAGTGATAGAAACAAGTCTATTCAACCGATATCAGAGAAACTAAGCAAACATGACAGTACTCCCTATCAAAACCAATCAATAATTCCTATCAATCATCAAATCTTAACCTTTAATCACTGATATAGTGTGTGTGCGCTAAACATCCATGCTAACCGATACAAACTCAAATTTAATACATAACAAGTCTCTTAGAAGGCATCATACAGTGTAAACTCAAGAATTTCAAAAACAAACGAGATCCAACTAAAATCAAATAATTAACAATATTAAGGGTCCAAATAGGGTACTTATGCATTAGTTTTTATTTGCGGGGGCTTTTTGCTATTATTTCCCGTTTTATTCATATATTTTTTTATACACATGGTTATGCAATGTCTTATTCCCTTAAGCTTTTCAATGCTACCTTAACAAGCTTTCGACCAACGACTCCCAGACCATTAAGACCTTAGGGTGCTAGGTGTAAAGACAATCCCCTCGGGCTTACTTACTCAAGTAACAAAGGCCACAAAACTAGACAAGCATACCACGGTGTTTATTCATTTTTTTTATAGATAAAAGCTTATATACCCCACTTTTTTTACCAAACTTAAGTTCTTGCCTAATGTTTTGCCTTCACTGCCTATCCTTGTCATTCTTTCATTTAACTACCATTATCCTTTAGAGGTCCTTTATGTATCAATTTGAACTAAATCAATCCACATAGGTGTTATTATTGTGCTAACCTTATTAGACTAGTTTCAAACAGGTAAAGATCCAATTCATAACAGAAAATCACGTCAAAGTTATAATAATTGGTACTGTACTTGTCTACTCAATCCCAATCTCATCATTGGCCCAAAATAAACTGAACTATATCAAACCGCTGGACTGATGCAAGATAACATAATATTTAACTAATTTATTTTTTGTATATATGGAATAAACAAAACATAATTAAGAATTACTAAAAACTATTTACAAACCTATACTACTATGCAACTATTACACTATATGCATGCAAACATATAATGAACCTAAACTAACATGAAACAAATATATAAAAATCTAACTAATAAAATTAAACATGCAAACATAAACATAAAAATTAAACTAAATCCCCCAAACTAAACAATTACAATGTCTTCATTGTAAAGATAAAGCAATAAGTATAAGAGACGTCCTTATAATCGTTTAAACTGGAGGAGGTGGTGGTGGTTGTTGCTCTTCATTGTCAAAATCGAACGGTGGGAACCTTGGCATTGGGGCTGGCTATTGGTATGAAAATGGCGCAGTGGAATTTAAACTTTGGAGAGTCGCTGATAAGTGGATTTTATATACACTTATCCGGTATCTTTTACTTGAATTAGTTGCTTGTATTTATGTGTCTTAGTTACTTTTCATGCATTTTGTGTTCATTTTGTAGGTTATACGTTTGGGAGCGGTGTGAGCAACTATTGGTAAGGAAAAGCAAGGGAAATGCAAAGAAAAGTAATCCGGATATCATTTGGGCTATCGTGTTAATTTCATGTTCTTGGCTTGGCACTTGGACTATGTTGTAGAGCTTCTTCTAAGCTTTCCGGAATATCTTGAATCATTCCAATCGGAGTTCGGATGCAAGAGTTATGATCTTTGTATCAACGGACGTCGAACTTCGCTATTTTGGTTAGCTTGTTTTCATAATGATCATTTCAAACCACTTTCAAACCTTCATCCGTCTGAATTTCGAATCATCAAAGAATGAAAGCTGACTTTTGATTAAATAGTGCAATTGAAGCGTAACGGAGAGGGGGATTCAATTAGGGCTTATATATTAGACGTATTTTCATTATGTAAGAGACATTCAACCCCTTGGGGGATGAAGCTATCATTATTTCTTTTCTTCTCTTTAGATTAGATTAGAACCCTAGATTAGATTAGAGTTGAATATTGAAGCAATTGGAGAGCATAGGAAATTCAGAATTGGAGCACGAGCGATCAGATTTGCATTCCTAATTCCCTAACTTCTCTTTACTTCTATCTTTATTTCTCAATGTGTAATCTATTGTGGATGATGGATTTTGATTCTATGATGAGCTAACTCTATTTTGAGATTACAATGGATTCTATTGCTTAGTTTAATCTGATATACTTCATTGTTAATCTTATTGATTGCTATGGGATTGTCTATTAAGATTAATGCTTATTTGCTTAGTTGATTGACCATCAATTACTGTGATAACTCATATGAACTTGAAAGATGAAGTATGGGTTTGGATCTGATCTTAATAGCTTATGATTGTATATTCTACATTGTGTTGGGATGTATGATTTGTGCTTCGGATAGACATATACCGAAGCACCATTCGTAGTCAATTGAGAATTTGGGATTAAACCTTAATTATTTATAAATCACATAGACATATAGTGGTTTAGGTAATGTGGGTGTTCACGTGTATTCTATCAATTGTGGATTATATGTGATATGGGTATGGTACATTGAGAGATGGCTATATTTTACTTTCGTGTTCTCGACTAACAATCCGGTATAATTAGTTTGGCCTAACATGAAGTGTGTGGATTTGAATGAGTCAATAGATGAAATTGTAATCTCTGGTCTTTATTATCTAGTCTCACTCTAGGAATAGTTAGGTTTATTTAATTTAATAGTTTACTTATAAAATATAATATCATTCGTTTAAATAAGACTGAAATGGTTATGGGCTAGTGCTTGGTGAATTTTATTAGTTAATTCTCCATGGGAACGATACTTTCCTTACTCTTTATTACTTGTTGACCACGTATACTTGCGTGTTGTGCGTAACTAGAATTTACCCAACAATTTTTTGGCGCCGTTAGCGGGAAATTAACTTAATAAATTTTTACCAACATTAATTTCAATCAAATTAGTCTTAATTTAAACATTTTTTTTGTTGTTGTTTTAATTATCTTCTTATATTTCTCTCTTTTCAGGTACCATGGGTGACTTTGCTTATCAATGGCCTTATGCAAATATGATTCAACCAAGGGACACGAGCACTGAGGGACTCAATATATTTTCTACATTGTCAGCACAAATTGCAACACTTTCGGAGAGGTTGGATATTCTTGTAGCCCAACGCACTTGAGAGATAGTAGTTACATGTGAATACTATTTTGGCGAGCATGCGAGTTATCAGTGCAACTTCAAGGTTGGACAAGTACAGTTTGGGGGTTATTACTTCAACAACGATGTTTATCTTGATTATCAACAAGGTTGGGGGTATCACCCAGATTATGAATGGAGTTATAACTATCCCAACCAATACTGCATCCCAAGTCCAACACATCCATCAGATTTCTCATATCCACCTTCAACGCAACAAGAGGAAAATTCAAGGTTGAAGGAATTCATGTCAAAAAGTATAGCAGACCATGACGAGATGATGATGAGTTAGGAGTTATCAAGCCAAAATCTTAACGAACAGACAGAACAACTCATTAACTCCTCAATGAATGGTCCTCAATACATGGATTTTGAAACTGAACAAGATAATTCAAGAGTGGAGGATTTGTGGTTCAAGTTTGTAGCATCAACTGAGGAGAAGATGATTGAGCAAGGGAGGTCAATTCGGAATCTGCAAAATCAAATGGATCAAATACTCAAAGCCTTGAACAATCGCCCTCAAAATAATTGGTGTTATGACATGGACGATGAAAATGATGGAGAGCCAGAGGTGTTCATGCTACTAAATGAACTGAAAGGAGTGGACATTGAGGAGACAACTGGGGGTATGGAAAATGAAGATCATGAGCTAACTTGTATAATACCCCAAGTGCTTTCTCAGATAGAGTTGAAAAATTCAGTGAAATTTGCACACCCATGCCCCCTTGGTAGTCACATCCGAAGCAAGAATTTCTGCGATTATGAGGCCTCTTTCAAACCATGGTGGGCTGAGGAAGAGATAATAGAAGAAGAGAATCATGTTGCATCTGTCATGCCTCAATGCAAAAATCTATTCACAACCACAACGGAAGGAGCACCTAGCTATGCAATAGAACTGGGGGCATCATGTACAGGAAATATGACAGGTTGTTTCAATTCACAGACACACAAGATGGGGAACCTACCTACGCACATTGCAGTTCTAGTGGATGGAGGGATCCTAGATTATCGTAGAGGAATTGGATAGCGGTGTCAGGAAAATAGTCCAGCCAATGGACTATAAACCGAGCGCTCGATGGGAGGCAGCCCATCAAATCTTTCTCCCTCCTTGTTTAATTCTTATTTACATTTCATTATTTAGTAGATGTTAGATAGTGGTAAGTCTTAATAATAGTTTTATTGTTTCTCTTCTCAGGTTCAATCCAATGGCTATAAGCATTCAGGATCAAACGGAAGTCAAACAAAAACTCAAGTCGCCAGAGTATGTGGTGGCCATGGCGCGCGCCTAACTACATGCCAAACATCACATGACTGCAGTAATAGCTCATACCACAAAAAATTTGCTAATTTATTTTGAATTTCTGACTCAAGCATTCGGACAGTTAGAAGCCCACACACAGTCTCCAACTATAAAATATCTCAAACTTAGCCATCGCCTGTGTAGACACTCAAAATTTCGCTCTCCTGTTACTAACTATGCAGGATGACAAAAATGACTTCTTCACACTCCAGAGATAACCCTGGAGGGCCAAAACATCAATTCCAACCCCGAAGATAGCCACAAGAGATCCAGTTCTCAACCCCGAAGATAACCCTTCGGAAAACGGGTTCCAAACCCTGAGATAACCGGGAAAGTCGGGTTTCAACCCCGAAGATAGCCCCGGGGGATCAAGATCAAAGCCTAGAGATAGCCCCAGGAGGTCAAGCCAACCTCAGATATGACCGTGAGGATAGTTAAAGTCAACAGCAAGCCAACCTCAGAGATAACCCTGAGATAAGACCGCTACAACTGTGCGAAAACCAGAGATAACCCCGGGAGGGGAAAAATGGTCATCCAACTCAACTTCACTTCAAATCAAATACACTCATGTAAACTCAAAATGCTTCTATATAAGTCCCACAAGAACCATATCTTAACTTCTGAGCGCAAACTACGCAAAACGACACAACGGACTGCCTGACGCAAACTCGGGAATGCCATTTCGGTCATGGACCCATCTTGCTGGAATAAAAAAAGGTCAAATCATATATCATTGTGTAGCTCTCGGAAAGATCTTTCCGGAATGGTATGGCATGCTTCCATCAGATTCCAGGATTGAAAGTTATGAGCGACCAAGCGAACAACGCGTACGTACTTCGACACGGCGGGACCCACACTACTAGGGGCACCCCGGGCAGCGGCAGATACACCTGCTACTAGGTGCCGTAGGTAGACCTGCGGCTCCTCCCTCTATAAATAGAGGGCATGGGGTGCCCATTTTACAAGAAAAAAACGGCGAGGAAGCCCTACCCAATTTGCTCTAAACTCACCCTATGCAATGTACTTTCTCATTTTAAACACCTGTGAGCTCAAATATAGCCATTTTGTACCTACCAAAGCTAGTGTTTACCCACTCTAAAGATATAGAAGTCTTTTTTAGCAGTCAGATATAAGCCTTCTCACACACTTTAGAGTCTTTCTCTTCATCTCTGCACACACCCTTCTACACGTTGAGAGTCGTGTTGTTTGCTTTTTGCCGGGACTTGATTCATCCGTGGTTTCATTTCATCTGTATATATATATATATATATATATATATTATATTTATATATATATTGACAAACATTATCGAGTTATGCCTCGATTGAGCCTGAACTTGATGCAGAGCGTTTATTTGCTTTTTATATATATATATATATATATATATATATATATATATATATATATATCTGATTATATATATTAATCGTGTGTCAAACATTGTTCGATGAGCCTAGACTTGATGCGGTGCATTTACTCGCTTTATATATATATATATATATATACTTATATATATGAACCGTGGTAGGATTAATCATTCGATGAGCCCTGATTTTTTATATCAGTGCGTTTATTTGCTTTTATATATATATACTTATATATATGAACTATGGTCGAACTCTGTTCGATGAACCTGGATTTTACATCCGGTGCATTTATTGCTTTTATATATATACATATATATATATATACATATATATATTTCGTCCCACCTGGAGTTTACTTCGTGGTGGTTGATCGCTTCTGACTTTTCAGATGCTTTTGTCTCGCTCAAGTTTACTTCATGGCGGTTGATCGCTTTATACAACTTTATTTACATTTTGTCTCGCTTTGGAGTTTCCTTCGTGGCGGTTGGCCGATATTCTGACTTTATTTATGTTTCGTTCGCCAGAGTTTCCTCCGTGGCGGTTGATAACTTTATGACTTTATTTACATTTCTGATCCCCCATGGAGGTGCTTCGTGGTTGGTGATCATATCTATATATATATTTATTTACAGCTTTTATATATATACTTGCTTACTGCATTCATATAAATTGCAAGATGATCGCGCTAGGAATCATGTGATCACAGATTCATCCCATTGAATCTAGATTCGGTTCCCGTGATGGACATTTTCAGCTGTAAGCAGCTTGTAAATTATTCTGCGGTGTTTGAATTTCCTCAGATGGTTTCCATACCCACGAGGAAGTCGGCATTATTTTGAACATTATTTTCATACGGATGCCTCACAACTATCAAATAAAATCAATCAAGCTTGTAAAGCCCGACAAAATCGGATTTTTGAGAATTAAAATTTTATTTTTATTAAATGAATTAAATTGATTATTTATGGAGCAAGCTAATCGAACGTCGTTCTTTGACCTCGAAATGTCAGAACATCGTAGGATTTTGGCTACGTGGTAGAATTAAACTGTTTGAATTTCCAAGACGAAAATAAAAGCTTTCCGAGAAATTTTCCGAAAAATACTATTCACGCATTTCTGCTCGGGAATTAATTTTGAACTTCCGAAAAATACGTAACGATATAATATTGCTATGAGATGGAATATCCAATAATATTTCAGTTATGGAAAACGTAATATTTCGCCTGTGGACTTAAAACCTAACGTTTAAGGAAAATGATTTACGGGAAGGAAATGTAATGCGATTAATGAATTAAACAATAATTGTATAATACGTAGGTATTATACGTAGTAATGAATACGAGTATGATACGAGGTATTATACTAGTACGTATGAATGATGGTATGTTGTATTTATTGAAGAAGTATACGAGTTAGAATACGAGAATTGTACGTAAATTATACGTTAAAAATGCTTTAAGCCTAATGTAATGAAGTTGTAGGATTGTGTAGGAAATATTAAAGTCCAATGTGAATTGACAAAGCCCAAATATAAGAATGGTTAAGTCCAATAGAATTAATGCAAGCCCAATGTTTATTTAATTACAAGCCCAAAGTAAATTAATGAAAGCCTAAATAATTAAGCTAAGTTAATTTTGCTAAAAGCCCAAGCTAAGGTCCAATGGATTAGGAGGATCCATGGAGCTTAAGGCGAGATCAAGCTTCTCATCAAAAAGAAAGGGGAGAACTCCTGAAAGAAATCATAGCGATATAAGCTTGCCCTTACGAAAGAAGGGGAAACTTCTCATGAAAGTTCTTAACTCAGAAGCAGAAGGTCAACGACAAAAGTTCTAGCGAAGAAAATCCTCATCATCAAATGTGTCAACCAGCGTCAAATTCTTACAAGTCGAGACCTCTACACCGACATTCAAATATGGGCTGCGAAAGAATGAATTACACCCTCCAGGGATATCAGCGGCATTCAGGCCATCAGTTCAGCCGAGCTACGAATCAAAAGCTCAAGGAAATGGGGCACCAAGCACCCAACAGCGAAAGGAAACTACAAATCAGCTCAAGAAGGGTGAGACCTCTGGTGGTTGTCATCAATCTAGCATAACATCAGGCAAAATCTGGCGAAGCATAACTTTAAATATTACTTCAGCGAAGGTATCAGATGATCCCAGATTCTAAAAATTAATATCCATCCAAAGGCAACATCAAGATAGTCCAAATGATGAAAGCTTCAGATACCACCGTTCGAGTGGGAACCGAAAAAGTTTGGCGAACAGCAGAGTAGGCACCGTTGTAAACTACCAGCGAATACATCGGGAGGGTCTGGTGATTTCAGAGCGTCGTCCCCATCAGAGATATGGAAAACATCTCAACTTATCTTCATCAAACAAGCATCAACGATTAAATGCTAAACCATTGGAGTCAACAACAGCATCTACAGCAGCAATGGCCGGTAAAAGATAAAGAGATTTGTGAATACATTTTAACATTCAGCATAATATTCATTACATTGCGATTTGCGATTTTGCGATATGCGATTTGCGATATGTGATTTGCGATGCAGCATGCGAAATGCGATGTGCGAGTTACGAAGTACGATTTGGCCAAATGCGAAAAGAGATGTGCGCTGTTCAAAATGCGATGTGCGATTTACGAACTGCGATTTGCGAAAACATTTTCAAATTCATCATAAACATTCACTACATTTTGATTTGCATCATTGAAAATACCTTATCATGTTTCAAGTGTCTACTAATCTTTATCATGTCCATTCCATTGCATTGCATGAACATGACAAAGAGGGGCATCTGTAGACACTCAAAATTTTGCTTTCCTGTTACTAACTATGCAGGAGGACAAAAACGACTTCTTCACAGGAGGTGAGAACATAGCAGGATCTAGTCGGGGTATGGAGTGATGGTTCTAGAAAGATGTTTTAGCAGTCCTCACTATTTTTGTAAAATAGTGTTTGAATAATTGTAATGAGGACTTATTTGAGTGTGGATATTGTCTAGAAGACAATATTTGTATTTAAACTCACAGTATGTGTTGTCGTATTTTGCACGACAATTGTATTATTGAAGTTATAGTTTGCTTTCTGTACCATGTATTTGGCGACTCAGAATGGGTGATGTATACCTATTTTGGGGGTGTCACATTATAAGTATAAGTATAAGTTCATAAAGCCTACTGTAATAGTTATACATATTATAAGTGTATTATTATTTAAGGTAGCTAAATAATTTAGTATTAAAGTAAAGTGTGTCACACAAACTTTATATTAAATGAATTGGAATTGGGGACAAGCCAAACATAGCCTAGACCCTTGATATTTTATTGCTGAGATTATATTATAAGCTTTAGTTATATAAATCTAGTAAGCTTGGATAAATGAGCCTTATGTGGCAAGAATATTAAAGTTAAACTAACTGAAGGTTTAACTTGAATTATTAAAAGTGAATTAATAGTAAGGGAATAAATGATGGATATTAATTAATAATTGTGGTACTTATATGTGATTAAAATAATAAGTGTGGTGGAAAATAATGGGTTGAGAGTATCCCGCTTAAAATTTTGCCCAATTAAAATTTTATCTGGACTAAACAAAGATATCTAAGGTACATGATTATATGTATTAAAGTATAAGTATACTTGTTTATATGTGGGTGTATATATATGTGTGTGTGTGTATATATATCCCTAACTTATTAAGGTGATAATAGTAGCTCATTAAAATTTCACAGTGAGCCCTAAATGAAATAACCTTAGTATATTGGTAGTTTTTTACTGATAAGTAAGAAAGTTATAGAGCTTGTCCCAAATTCATTGTCCAAAATAATTATTAGTCGTGTATAGGCCATTGACCTGTTAGGTTTATAAGATTCATGGACGCAATCAAATTGCACAAAATAGCGGAAGCATGTTAAAATAGAGTTTAAAATTTTACAAACCATATACCTGGATCATCCTTTATGCATAATTATTAATTAAACGAAAAGATGAAGAACAAGAATTATACCCTTGAAGGTTCGAGCTTCCTCAGGTACAAGTTCACCTCTAAATCTTTTTCGCGTTCAACTTGAATCCACCAGGTTTGATTCCTTCCTTTGATCAACGTTAGCCACCCAAGTGTTTGACCTCTAGAGGTGATCCACCAAGAAAGAAGAGAGATTTAAGAAGATGGGTGTTTGGGAAAACCCTAGTTTTCTATCTCTCATAGAAAAAAAGGTGTAGTCTCCTAACTCTTGGAATTACGCTCATCGATATCTAACATAAGACTCCTCTTATATAGATTTTAGTCAACCCTTCTAAACTAATTAGAAATAAGGTTTTATTTAATTAATTAATTTTTTTAATTAATTAAGCTCCTTAATCTTATTAGGGATAATTAATTAAAATCGTTTAATTAATTAGCCTCCTAATCTTATTAGGAATATATGAGAGTACTTTTATTAATTAATTCCCAAATCATTTAGGAATTAAATAATAATAAATGATAATAATAATAATAAGACTCCTCTTATTAATTAATATTTAATATTTCTAAAATATTAAATAATAAATAGTAAGCTATTTAATTTATTCTATCACCATAGATTAAAATAAATACACTTAACTTATTATTACGATTATGTCATTTACTTCTTAAATAAATATTATTCCTTGTACGGTTTGACCCTTTAGGTTCTCCATATTAAATCGGTTGTGAATAAATCAATTAGAACAATTCTAATCTTATTTAAATAAATATATTAAACTATTAATTTATTTAAATAAATAATATTTATTCTACAATAGGGATAAACCTCCCTAGCGATTAACGACTTTCCAGATAATATAGATTTCAATATTAATCATAAAAGAACCTTCAAGTAAATAGTTACCGTACAATTCAATCCTTCCACCATACAATGTCCCAATTAAATATAAGACATAGAATTACCGTTAAGTCTTTATTTATTTAATTATATGTATTTTGATTCTTAAATACATATCTCCAAATAATGTAAATTAGAAACTCCTTTCTAATTTCATTTTGCCTTGGCCAAGGACTATTGGGTTGTCATTTATCGAATCACATATGATATTTCTCTTCTTTTACTAGAAGCGATAGATTCTTTATTGATCAATCATTATCTCCATATATATAACTTATTATATCCAAGCATACTCTTTGATATACCCTAAGGGTCTTAAGGGACATGTCAAAGTAAAACTTATCATATTTGAGATACTATGATGATCTCAAGTCTAAGGATCACTTGTATTACTATCACTACAAGAATTCCTATTGACATGCAAGTAAAACTCCATTAGGTATTCCTTAACGAGCCATGTTCAGTGAACTTATTCTCCAATAAGCACCTACATACTTGGTTTAGTGTCTCCACACAAATGATCATGAAATCAATCATCCTCATCCAATGAGCAAGCAACGTATGTACCAATCTATCCGGATTCACTAATACCTTTTTTAGTAATCCAACGATTGGGAACAATTTTAGTTTGTGAGCTATCTAAGAATTTAGATCTCATTAGCATGATCATCATTATGATTCTAAAAGCATTGCTCAAAACTATGGGGTTATCACATATTATAAAACAGCTCAATGCAGATAAATTAAAGTCTTTTAAATTAAACAATTCTTTTATTAGTAAATGAATAAGATTGTTACAACATATATGCTTTATCATCAACATGATTGGCTTGTGCGCATACTACTTTCAATCTCCCACTTGCACTAAAGTCAATCGCCATGGTATCTCATACCCTTCTTCTCTAAGTGGCGATTATCCCGTTGTTGGATAAGCTTCAGTAACTGGATATGTAATGTTGTTCATGAGAGTCCACTATATTTATAGTGACTTCTCCACTTTCAATGATTCTTCAATAAAATGAAAGTGTTGCAACACATGTTTAGATCCAAGATGAGACTTAGGAACTATTCCTAGTTCTGTAATGAACTTTTCATCTAAATAATCAACTTGTAGCTTCATTTACAGCTATATACTTTGTCTTTATCACTAAACCAACAACTCTTTGCTATTTAGAACATTTCCAATTCACTGGACCACCGTTCAAGGTAACGCTTTACCCTAAAGTTGATTTGTTGTCGTCTTGGTTAGTTTGAAAAAACTTGAGTCTGTTAAGCCCTCTAGTTTTAATTCATACCCACCATGAATATGATCACATCCTTAGTGTCGGTTAAGACTTTAAGATGTTTTTCAAAATCTTTACGTTGATCTTCTCCAGAATATAACTGATCAACATCAGGTCTCGTATATTTCATTGCATACATGATAATTACTCATGCGATCTCTTTTTTAGGAGTCTATGAGGACTATTAAGAGAGATACACTCTATGACTCATCAACATGAGACATCTCTTGGAGTTTGCCATTTAAATGACTTTAGTATCAAATGAATATACGTTTCTTGGGTTAAGCCGAGCATCCTTTTAAATCTATCTATATAGATTTGTATCCCTAATTAAGATATTCTTCCCAAATCATTCATAGAGGAATGTTTAGACAACTTTATCTTTACTGATTGTAGCATTGGTATATCATTCCTTATCCGTACTATATCAACATATAATACTAGGAATGTCACGATGCTCCCACTGACCCTTTTGTACACACTAGGTTCATTCTTGTTTTTGATACTCTTTTGATTTTCTTATCAAAACGAATGTTCCATTTTTGAGAAGCTTGCTTCAATCCATTTCTCCGAGTGTCTGCAAATCTTACCTCATCGTATGTAATTGGATCATCTTCTTTATGATGCGTTCCTCATCATCATAATCCATACCTCCCAGGTATCTTCGGTATTATTCCAGATTTATGATTAGATTTTGCTACAATAGGTCTACCTACAAGTTCCTCTTATTTGATTTATAATGCTTTGTGATTCTTGAACTTTTCAAGATTCTATTATCCTTCCACTAGTCCCTTCAATGATAAACACCTTTATCTTACAAGGCATCGTGTTTTGCAACAAACACCTTTTGTTAAGTAGGATTATATAACATATACACTAAACTTACTTTAGGTTGCCCCACAAATCTGTACTTGTCAAATCTTGTCCCACGCTTGTGACGCCCCCAAAATAGGTATACATCACCAATTCTGAGTCGCCAGATACATGGTATATAATACAACTACAACTTAATTATACAACTGTCGTGTAAAATATGAAACATAGCTGAGAGTTTTAACACGAATATTGTCTTCTAGACAATATCCAAACTCAAATTCAATCTTGTTACAATTATTATCACATTATTTCACAGAATAGTGAGTACTACTAAAATAACCATCTGGACCATCAATCCATTCCCCGACTAGACCAATCTATTTTCTCATTTCTTGAAGAGAACAGTGAAAGAAAAGGGTGACCTCAACTAGCCAATTAAGAAATATTATGACTAAGATAATAAAGGCAGAATAAATTATCATTAGCCTTCAATAGTATAATAACTAATAGAATACAATAGACAATAAGTTTTAGATCAACAACTGCAGCAGAATAAGAAATCCATTAGAAGAGTCAAGTAGAACATGATATCTATTATCTTCTAAGATTTAAAAGTTTGTCATTAATTTTATCGCTGAGACTCAGCTTAATAAATAATCCACATCACTGAATTATCCATGCAATACGGGCCAAGGATATTCATTAGTATCACGACCACGAATTATCCATGCACTATGGGCCAAGGATATTTGTGTTTTCACCAATGGTCATGAACATGCCAAACAACAATTCATCTTTGCAGCCTTGGCCGAAGAGAACGCATGGTCATGATCATACCAATAACTGTCGATCAATGTACTACGGGCCAATAAGGACTTTTACCAAATTATTTGTAACATTACGGGTCATGATTATACTGAATTATCCCTTGTCATAATCATACCAATCAACAGTCCATCTATGCACTACGGCCAAAGATGACTTTCATCACAATATAAGCATGAGAATGATGACAATGATATAAGAATTCAATTAAAAGAAAGCAAAGGAATTTTTTTTAAAGATTTATAATTTAATTTATCCAGAATTCCATAATGTCAAAATTGTCAATATGATACTGCTTTATGGAGTAAAATTCAAGAACAATATTGTATCAAAAATGATTTGGACAGAAAAAAAATCAATTTTTGTCATGAATAGTACCCCGGTTGAATAGTACCCGAGTGAATAGTACTTCGAGAATAGTATCCCATGAATAGTACTTTGTGAATAGTACCTACGAATAGTACTTTATGAATAGTACCCATGAATAGTACTTTGTGAATAGTACCGTATAAATGAATAGTACCCATGAATAGTACTCCGGCATGAAAAGCTTAAAATTTAACAAGAATGTTCAGAAAAATATCCTTGTGAAACGATACTAGATGAAGCGTAAATTTCAAGGATATTCTACTAATTTCACGGAGTATAGAAGCAATACTTTAACAAAATGAGGGTAGAATTAGGAATACAAAACAAAATAATATTACTTGCATACTACAAAGTATGGAAGAAAATATTATTTTATACGAATACTAAAAAAATAATATCCCTTACCTTAGAAGAAGACTGGATACTAAAATAGTGAAGTAGCAGAATACTCTTCTTTCTCCTCTCTACAACTTCTTTATTTGTAAATGCTCTTATGAGTCTTAGTAAATTGGTGAGAATGAAAGAAGAATGAGCTTCTATTTATAGGAAAACAAAGTTTCAATAATTGCACGATTAGGGGCTCAAAATATTACAGTATAATACCATCATCTTTACCTCCATTTTTAATTTAGTCCTGCAAGTATTATCAATCTTGCACCACCTCCCCTAATAGTACATGCATGTGAATCAATAGTTCCATACATGTGAACCAACAGTAATTTACATGTGCTTCAATAGAAATTAATTGCTCATTTATCCGATTAATTGCCGGTTGGTCAATTTAACATCCAGAAATCAATTATTATCGAAATAAATGTCGATTTCCACTAACAGTAATATTCCCAACACAATGGAAATATTTTTATCAATAATTTCATCTTTAATCAACATGAACTTATTCATCATTAATATTATAACTCACAATATTTAACAACCAGATCATTCCCAAGAAAGAGGGGGCTTTTCGATAAGAATTTCTCCCTATTGACGCGCAATTATGTGACCAAACCCATTTTCTCGACAGAACTTTCTTGACATCGTAAATAATGCAAACAATAATATGAATAACTTTGTCGTCTCAATTATTGATTTAATAAAATAAAATATTATGCAGATGATACTATGATAATAATTGAATTAATAATATGAGAGATATTATGCAGCAATTACTGTAGCAATAATTGAGTATAACTGAGTGACTTCTCACGTAAGCATCAATAATCAAAGATATTGTACAACAACCGTGGTGCTACTATGCAACCACGCCAGACATCGTATACTTTTACATTGTGGTATTTCAACGGTTTAACGGTAAAACTTTTCGTAGTTATTTTTCTAAAAAATATTTACATCATTTTCTAACTCCGACAATACTTTCGTTGTGGGGTCCACCAATGATTGTGCCATCGTACGGATATTCCCCGACAAAAAGAATGTTCCCCGACCAAACAAATATTTTATGACAACTTGCTTACTTTGCAAATTTTTCACATATCGCCCTTAACTTTAACCTTTTATCAATTTAACCATTTAATAAATAAAATAATAATTATAAGAAAATTGAATACTTTTATTTCATAAAATTCGTGGTCTTACAAAGCTTATCCTTTGAAACCCTTTCGCATAAGTTGGACAACCTCTTATCTTAACATACTTAAGATTAAAAATCCTCCCTGTCCATAACTTTTATGGAGTCTTTGGTATTTGGATTTTTAGGTTACCTTTTGGTAGATATGCAACCATTTCTAGGATATTACCCTAGAAGTATAATGGAATGTCAGTAAAATCATTATGGACTACACTATGTGCAACAAGGTACGATTTTTCCTTTCAGATACATCAATCAATTATTGCGTATTAAGAGGCATCCATTGTGAGAAAACTATTTAAGATTATCTAGAAACTCATTGCATAAGTATTCCATCCTCGATCTAATCAAAGAACCTTAATATTTTGCCAATTTGTTTCACTTCTGAATTCTTTGAAACTTTCAAATAATTCACACTTGTATTTAAACAAATACACACATTGAACTCTTTGAATGCTCATCTCCTTTTTTTATATACTAATTTGTTCGATATATGCAAAATAATTTTTCATGTAAGTCAAGTACACAAAGTCCATTAAGTAATAGTTCAGTTCTATACAAAACATTATTATTATAAATAGAACAATAATTGCTCTTATATATAATACCAAAAAATTTTGTTGTCCAACAACAAAATGGAAATAATATTTTAACGAGAACTGAAATACAATAACAACTTATTGACTTAATAGACTTTCCCGTAGGCAATACTAAACAATAAGTTCCTATTGCTAATGCATCAATCTTTGCTTCATTTCCCACACATAGGATTACTTATCCCTTGTTTAGCTTTCTACTTCTACTTGGTCCCTTCATAAATCTATAATTATGATAACCAAAGCCGGTATCCAATACCCAAGTAGATTCTTGACTTAAAGAAAAATTTATTTCAATCATGAACAAAGCTGTATTTGTAGCCGAAGCTTCACTAAGCTTCTTTGGTTAGCCTCTACAAGATGCTTCTCACAGGTTCCTTTCTAGTGTCTAGGCTTATTGCAATAGAAGCAAACTCCTTTACTATCCGTATCAGTTTTGTTCTTATTATCCTTTGTTTTTGCCTTTTTTTATTTACCTTCTTAGAATTGTTCTTCTTTTCAGAAGATTCTTTGGCCCCTACCAGTAAGACTTGGTCTTTCTTGGTTGGAAAGTGACTCTCAACATTTTCAACATGTTAAGCAAATCAGTGAAGCTGATATCTAGCTTGTTCGTATGAAAAATTCACAACAATTATGAGAAGGAGTCCAGAGTGACTGCAAGATCAAATCTTGGCTCAACTCTCCATCCATGACAAAACCTATTGTCCTAATTGTTCAATCAAATTGATTATGTTAAAGACTTTTGTCTGTACTCTAGTGTTGTTGGTCATTCTAGATTGGAAGAGCTCCTTAGATATCTGATATCTATCAGTCCTACTTTCCTCACCATCAACTACTTGATGTGGAGGAGTATAGTAGGAACATTCATAGTTTCATGTTGACGCTGAAGCTCGTTACTCATTGATGCGAGCATGATGCATTGAGCCAACTGTGCATCATCTTGCCACTTTCTAAAAGTAGCAATCTCTTCCTCAGAGGCATTGTCTGCAACCATTGCACGAATATGCATATGAAGGACATAAGATAGCTTTTCAGCAGTGAGAACTATTCTCAAATTCCTTATCTAATTCGTTTAATTTGGTCTGGTTAAATAACATTTAATATGCTTCGTAGTGATAGTAATTTAGACATTGTAAAATTATGTATATGAATTTGTAATTAAAAATATTTTAGCATATATTCTTTTATTAATTACCAAAATAAATTAGGTCTTGTTTTAAATTGGTATCTCCGACTATTTTTTTCAAACTTTATTACCCTCAATATATATAGCTCGGCAATAAGTAATTAAAGATATGCTAGTAATTAAAGATATGATAGTGTGCACAACGCACTATACCCCAACATAATGGTAGTTGAGCTTCTAATGTGGTGATGTAGAATGAAAGCTTGCAAGAACAAATGCTTACCCTCACTGGATTGACAATTGAGTACTTCTTCCCTTAGTTATTGCTGCCCAAACTATCACTCAAAGACCTTAGCTCGTGTGTGACTGAGATTATATGAATGGAGATAAAAATGTGGTGTATTTAGGGGTTTAATTTATACAGGGATAGAAAGTTGACAAATGTGGTGGTTTGAAGTAGCGGGTAAGTGGGGATTTAGTGAGATAATGGGTGATAAATAATGTAATCGTGGGTTTAGTGTGGGATAAATTATCTATCAGTTGTGGTTAGAGGAAGTGGATGTGGAAGAAGATGGGATAAATTATGTATCAGTTGTGGTAAATCCTTATCAACACTTGATAGAATAACATAGCATACGTCTAGCCGAAAGAGTTGGCTTTGACTTCCTCAGACATTAACTCATGCGAAGAATACATGAATCACAAAAACTTGTCCAGATCAAACTGGAACAAGGGTTAAAGTACTTGCGTTTAGCATCTGCTACAGTTTATAACATGTGCACTTTAGGTCCTTAAGTCTCTACAGTAGATGATAACATAACATATCACATTAGGTCATGAATGATCACACATGGTTCCTAAATAATCTTACCCTTCTTCTCAATCTAAATATGTATTAGATTTTTTGTTATAGGTTCCGGCTTTCCATTATGTCATTCTTACGTTCATAAGTAATTGACTTAATCTTAACCCTAGGTGTTCATACTTAAGGCTTAATTATGTCTTAACAATGTTTCATTAAGATCCTTATTTAATTGCTTATCAATTACTCTTCATGTTTAACTTGTAAACATTCTCTATTGTCTAGGTCATGAAATTTGGTCTTTATGTATAACTATAACACCTTATTAGTTCTGTACTGCTTGCCTACCTTTTATCGCTTAAAACCCGAACAAAGGCAACATGGCCATGAGTCCTTCGTTCTGAATTCGTATGTGTATGTGACTCTCCATGGACTGATGGCCATTTTGGCGCTGCGGCACCGGACTTTTGGCTTGGAGACACGCCGCACCGGACTCTGTGCCACAAAAATGTTTGACAGATTTTTCAAATGTTGAGATTCCCGGACTCATAACTTCTTCGTTATAAGTCCGAATTGGCTCATTCAAGAGCCTATGGTACACAAATTACTTACTCTATGCTTTCATGCAATAATTTTATCTATTTTAGTTCGTTTGCTAAAATTTCACCTATTAGTTCATTTTAACAAAAACGATAAACGTTCGCGAACGTTCAACGCTCGTTTCTTCGTTCTTAGTCAGAATCCGGTCATTTTTGAGTTCGCAACTCTATAATGCCAAACATAACTTGTCTCCATCAAAAACCAATGTTTAATACATCAAACACAAAATATGACTTCCATTCCGAGAATTTCACGAATTCGACGATTATCGTCCAATCGTGTAAATTCCGGCGAAACCTCATTACGAATCGTTCTAGGTGGATTTTAATCAACATAAAGATATTACAAGTTACTTACTACACCAACTTATCATCAAAGTAGGTTTTAACTTATTCCTGTAAGTCAATGACTTATTCAACTTATTAACTACAAATTCTCATGCTTATAACTTACTATGAACTTAAGTCCATCAATCAACGTTTTCCAAACTATTTTGAACATACTAACATCATATGACCAACATATGGCAAGTTCTTCCCAAGTTCATCAACTTATTTAGGTTCAAGTTGCTTATTCAACTTATTCGGCTTAAGATAATTCATCAATGACTTATGTCATGTTCTTAGTATCTAACTTCATTAGATTACACTTCTCTTATCATCCTAGTATGATAGAGATAGAAGAGATAATATTAATTACATTTGAAGATTACTTGTACTTCTCTTCTCTTGAAAATCTAGCAAAGGAAAGTTAAACTTCAGAGTGTTTATTGGCTCTAACAAATAAGTTGTTTGAGAGAGAGTTTGTTAGATGAAATAACAAACCTCAAATGAATTAAAGGGCATGCTATTTATAGAACTTTCAAGGTTAGGGCAATTAGGTCATTAGGCAACCCACCTCCTCAACTAACCTCCTTACTATTCCTAACTCAAGCCCTAAGTAATCTTGTTTATCACTCATTTTCCTTGCTCACCACATAAAGGTCTTGCTTTCCAAGTTCACCCATGGGTTGCACCATGGATCATTGCTTTACCCATTGGATCATCCTTTGGGCTTAGGTTTGACTAATTAATCTAGCTAATTCCTTGTTGGGCTTGCATTATAATAAATCACTTGGGCTTAATATAAATCCCACATAGGTTCACACCTTTAAGCTTATGGACTTATATATTATACCAAGTTACATTAATTCATTTCATTAGGTTTTAATACATACATTCTCAATTTAAGTCCGCATGCGAATTATTGCATTTTCCATACTTATATTATTATTACATAATCCCTCTTGTCACGATATTATAATGTTACGTATTTCCCGGAAGTTCAAAAATAATTCCCGAGAGATAAACGGTGAATAGTGTTTTTCGTAAACTTTCTCAGAAAATGTTTATTTTCGTCTTGGAAATTCAAACACTTTAATTCATCCACACGGTTCAATTACTACGATGCTCCGACGTTTCTAGGTTATAGAATGACATAAATCTTATTAACACATAATAATAACAAATAATATTATTTTATTCATTAATTAATTCTTTCAAATATTTTACAGAGGATCTGAATTTCTCGGTCGTTACATTGTTCCCCCTTTATAAAGATTATATCCCCAGAATCTCGCCCTACATTACTCAAACAGAAGAGGGTAATCCTTCTTTATCTTATCTTTCAATTCCCACGTTGCTTCCTCGACATCATGGTTCTTCCATAATACCTTTACCGACGATATTACCTTATTTTGCAGAACTTGCTCTTATCTATCGATGATTTGAATTGGCATCTCTTCATATGTTAAATCATTCTCGATTTGAATAGGCTCAAATTCTATCACATGCTTGTAATCCAGTTTGTAAGGACATAGCACTAAAACGTGAAATACATTATGTATTCGCTCTAAGTCTGGAGGTAACGCTACCCTATAAGCTACCTCACCTACCCGTTCTAATACCTCAAAAGGTCTTATAAACCTTGGGCTTAGTTTTCCCTTCTTTCCAAAGAGTATCTTTCCTTTCCAAGGAGATACCTTTAGAAATACGTACGAGCCTACCTCAAACTCTCTATTCTCTCGATGTAAGTCTGCGTATTTCTTCTATCTGTCTTAAGCTGTTACGAGACGCATTCGAATCAACTTTACCACTTCCGTTGTTTGCTGCACCAATTCTGGTCCTAGCATTCGACGTTCGCCCACTTCATCCCAATACAATGGTGTTCTGCATTTCCTTCCATACAATGCCTCGTACGGTGGCATACCTATGCTTGCATGATAACTGTTGTTATACGTAAATTCTACTAATGGTAGATGATCATCCCAACTACCCTTGAAATCCATGACGCAAGATCTAAACATATCTTCTAACGTCTGAATTGTCCTCTCACTCTGTCCATCAATTTGTGGATGATATGTCGTACTCAACTTCAACTGCGTCCCCAACTGCTCTTGAAGACTTCTCCAAAAGTTTGATGTGAATCGTGGGTCACGATCTGACACAATCGAAACTGGTGCTCCATGTCTGGAAATAATTTCCTTAACATAAAGTGTAGCTAACTGATCTAGGTTATACTTAACTCGAATTGGCAAAAGTGAGCCGACTTCGTCAACCGGTCTACTATTACCCAAATCGCATCATATCCTTTCCGAGTAGTCGGAAGTTCCACCATAAAGTCCATCGTTATATGCTCCCATTTTCACTCCGGAAACTCCAATGACTGTTACAAGCCACTTGGTCGTTGATGTTCGGCTTTAACTCTTTGACAAGTCAAGCACTTACTCACATACTCGGCTATTTCTCTCTTCATATTCGGCCACCAAAAACTCTGTCGAAGGTCTTGATACATCTTAGTACTACCAGGATGAATCAAGTACCTCAAACTGTGAGCCTCTTGCAATACTTGCTCCTTTAATTTTGTCTCATTCGAAACCCAAATTCTCCCTTCAAATCTTAATAATCCCTCATTATCAAGACTAAACCTAATATCTTTTTTCGGTGGTTAACTGTTCCTTCATCTGGTCACACTCAACAGTTTTGAGCTGCACCTCCTTGACTCTCTCTATGATGGTAGATTGCATCTCCCTCGAAAAAAGTCTCTGCTCTGCCTCACTTGGCAACTTCACCTCCAACTCCATCCTAGCCATCTTTGTTATTAACTCAGTTTGAGCTGTTAACATAGACAACTTCTCCCGACCCTTTCCACTTAAGGCGTCGGCCAGAACATTGGCTTTTCTAGGGTGATACAGGATTTCACAGTCATAATCCTTTATCAACTCCAACCATCTTCTCTGTCTCATATTCAGCTCCTTCTGTGTGAAGATATATTTTAGACTCTTATGGTCCGTGTATATCTCACACTTTTCCCCATAAAGATAATGTCGCCATATCTTTAAGGCAAACACCACCTCGGCTAGTTCTAGATCATGAGTAGGGTAAACTTTCTCATAATCCTTCAACTGCCTAGATGCATACGCAATGACCTTGCCATGTTGTATGAGCACGCAACCTAGTCCTTTATGCAAAGCATCACTATAAACTACGAAATTTCCTGTTCCATCGGGTAATGACAAAACAGGCGCTTTACTCAACCTCTTCTTCATTTCTTAAAAATTGTCTTCACATTTCTCAGTCCATATGTACTTCACCGTCTTCCTCATCAAGTTAGTCAATGGAGTAGCTATCTTTGAAAAGTCCTGAATAAACCTCCAATAGTAACCCGCTAACCCTAGGAAAATCCGTACCTCGGTTGCCATTTTTAGTTGTTCCCGATTCATCACGGCTTCCACCTTCGCTAGATCAACTGAAATCCCATCGTGGTCAATGACATGACCTAAAAATTGTACCCTCTCTAACCAGAATTCACACTTAGTGAACTTCACATATAACTTTTCCTTTCTTAGTGTCTCCAACACTATTCTCAGGTGTTCAGCATGATCTTCCGGCGTCTTAGAATAGACTAGAATATCATCGATAAACACCACGACGAACTTGTCCAAATATTGTTTGAACACTCTGTTCATCATGTCCATAAATGCAGCTGGTGCATTAGTCAACCCAAATAACATTACCAGAAACTCGTAATGACCATAACGAGTTCTGAATGTTTTCTTTGGCACGTCTTCATTCCTAACCTTCAGCTGATGATACCCCGTCCTCAAATCTATTTTGAAAAAATATTTTGCCCCTTTCAACTGATCAAAAAGATCATCGATCCTGGGCAACGGGTACTTATTCTTTATCGTTAACTTGTTCAACTCTCGATAGTCGATACAAAGTCTTAATGATCCATTATTTTTCTTGACAAACAGTACCGGTGCTCCCCACGGCGAAACACTCGGTTGAATGTACTTCTTGTCTAACAGTTCTTGCAACTGCACCATTAACTCATTCATCTCCACTGGCGCCACACGATACGGTGCTGTTCGAAAGCTGGGTGCCGCTCCTGGCACAATGTCTATTACGAACTCGGTCTCCCTATCTGCTGGAAGACCCGACAACTCACTCGAAAATACATCCATGAACTCACTCACTATAGGTATTTGTTTCATGGTCGCTCCCACTTTCTAGGTATCAACCACATGACACAAATAACCTACACACCCCTTCTTTAATAATTTCCTAGTTTGTGTCATGGTAAGACAACACCAACGTCCCGGCGATTTATTCCCGTAAAATATTACATGAGATTGAATTGATGTTTTAATATTTACGCATTTCTTTTGACAATCTATAATTGCCGCATGATTTATCAACCAATCCATTCCGAGAATTACGTCGAATTCTCCTAACTTTATCGATATCAGATCTACAGATAATTTACAACCTCGAATGTCTACACAATAACTCCTATGAATATCTTCAACAGGAATTATCTCTTTGTTTGCTACCTTAATGTTCAAAGGTATAGGCTACTTTTCGAGAAATAATCCTAATCGTCTAGCAAATTCGCATGCGATAAACGAACAAGTAGCACCCGAGTCAAACAGCACGTATGCATTTAAGTAGTTGATCGAAATAATACCTGCGACTACATCCCCTGAGGCCATCACGTCTTGGACAATCATATTAAAGGTACGGGCCATCGGCCTACCCGGCTGCGCTGGACCCCCAATAGTTAACTTACCACTATTGGCGCCTTTATTCCCGTCCATCCCCTTCTTTGGGCAGTTCTTTGCTATGTGGTCAGTTGACCCACATACAAAGCATCCATGGTTCTTCTTTGGGCTTGGACAGTTTGGCGCAATATGCCCCTCCTGGCCATAGTTATAACACACGACCTTTCCTTTGAGACAGACTCCTAAATGAGTCTTCCCACAGGTTTTGCAGGCCTCTATCCTCCTTTTCGGATCTCCTTATTTCACTCCGATATTCCCAGAGCTAACTACTTTCCTCTTATAACCTTCGCCACTCCCGCTGGCACCCTCGTTCTTTACTCCCCCGTCCATCTTCCCTTTAATTTTCTTATCCGTGTGGTATTGGCTCAACGCCTCGCTACCACCTTTGGCAATTATTTCTTTCTCTAAAACGATTCCAAAGGAAGTACTTTGGAATACTGAAATATGGTTATAGAGCCAGGGTTTCAAGCCCTGCTCAAACCGTCGAGCTTTCCTCACCTCAGTATCCACTTGATGTGGAGCGAACCTTGCCAGTTCATTAAACTTCGCGGCATATTGAGGAACTATCATGTCCCATTGTTTCAAATCTAAAAACCGCATATCCATCCTTCCCTGCATGCTAGTGGGAAAGTAGTTCTCATAAAATATTTCCTTGAACCTCACCCACGTTATAACATCTATTCCGGCCCTCGCCTGATTGGCCTCCCACCAAAAGTTGGCCTCTCCCTTCATCATATAGGTTGCAAAGGCAACCTTCTGGGCCTCATCAACATTTGCTATCATAAATGTTTTTTCGATTTTCCTTACCCATGTTTGGGCTTCGATAGGGTCTATAGTTCCTTTGAACTCCGGCAGACCCACACTCTTAAAGTCCTTGAATGTAGTAGCTCGTACTACACCAGGATTTATGGGGATATTAGCCCCAGTTTGATTAAACGTTGCGGTTAAAAGGTTGAAAAATTCCTGCATGGGGTTAACCGGACCTCCCTTCGGTTGATTTGTGTTCGCACCTTGATTACATGGTACTCTTCTTAGCGGCATTTTGCTGTTACAATAAAAACATATTTCATTATTATTCATTTCCTGCCAGTTAGTTATTATTCAATGTTAAACAATAAGTTAAACATTTGTTACTCAACATTTTTCGAAAAGGAAAACTTATATTAATTCATTGTAGTATAATACTACATCGGTTACATAACACCGCCTAAGCCGAATACATTACTTTCCCTCCATTGCTTTCCAAAAATTGAGATTTACAAAAGACTACCCTTGATTATACAAAAGAGGGTTTTACATCGCTACTAGATACAAAAATATGTACATATCTAACTACTCTAGTCACTACTAGATTATATTTGCCTTAAGGCATTTTCAAAATCCGCCATGGCAAGACCGGCAATAATATCACGGCTGATAGTATGCTATGTATGCCCTGTCTCTATGAGATAACCAGCTACCTACAACTAGAAATCCTCATGAGAATTCCTATGGATATAGGACATTCTCCCTATCTTCTGCTTCTTGGTCTTTAGCTCCTCCGTGAGCTCAAAGACCAATTGTTTCAACCCATGGACCTTATCCTTGGCCAAAACCCTTTCATCATGTTCTTGCTCCCACATGGACTCCACATTCGTCTTATCCTCTATAACAGCTTGGAGCTCTTCCTTCAGCTCCTTAACCTCCTGGAAGTAGTGGATGTTCCTATCTATTACTGACATGAATAATGACATCATGGACTCCCCTGGAGCCGTCTCCGCTGCTATAACTACTGGGTTGAAGGACACTGCTTCCACTTCTTCTTCTATCATGCCATCAAACACTAACACGAGATCTAAACTTTTTGAGTCTCCAGACTTGACCACCACAATCTCGGAATCTGCCGCTATGGGACTCGGTATAATCTCTACCTGATTAACCGATTCTTCACTGACTACCTGTACGTCTCTATTTTCTCTTGACATCTACAACAACACAAATGTTTGATTAGTACACGTTAGTAAAATAATAAAAACACATAACATATATAATGCATTTTTATAAGGTTAACTTCCATCTTTTATTCTTTGACTTTTCTTAAGGTTATGACTTAAGGTTTTATTTCCCCCTTAAGTTTTATAACCTAATGCTTTGATACCAACCTGTGACGCCCCCAAATCCGGGTATCTTCCAACCCGACAGATGGTGCTACACGGTGCTACAGTTCACATAAACATTCAATTGAAATGCCTCAAAAGAACGGATATGTCTTATATATATATCAAAAGAATATTTACATTTCCCAGGTTCTTTACAACCAATACATTTGTCTTCGTCATAATATCAATATTAGTCCTTACAAAACCTATACTATTACATATGTAATCTACGGGTTCGCCTTCGCCTTCCCTTTATCCTTGCCGGATCCATTGGTCCGTTCGGTCTTAGCTGCATTTATATGGTTCAAGCAAGAATGACCTAACTAGCTCAGCAAGTACAACGATTCTAGGAAAATAGCATACTTGAAACATAGGAATCGTATATCCTCGATAACTGAACAATAGTTACGAAGTACTATCGATAATTCAAAATAGCACTTTTATTCATTCAAAATGTTTTACAACAACAATATTCAGTAAAACATCAATTCCGGTTCAAGAACGTAAGCATATCATTAGTGCTTTGAAATGGACATCCCGTCACTAAGTCTGTATGTCCGACATAGCTTACGAGCACGTCTAGGTGATCAGCCTATAGTACTCTATGTTGATCACACTACATTCATTAAACGTGTATACGTTTAAGTTATGGCAATCTCACATGCATGTTGTTTGACGACAAAACAATTTGAGCATACTCAGTCTACTTTTGAAAACCACAACAATATTAGTTTGGTAAATCCTTATCAACACTTGATAGAATAACATAGCATATGTCTAGCCGAAAGAGTTGGCTTTGACTTCCTCAGAGATTAACTCATGCGAAGAATACATGAATCACAAAGACTTGTCCAGATCGAACTGGAACAAGGGTTAGAGTACTTCCCTTTAACGTCTGCTACAGTTTATAACACGTGCACTTTAGGTCCTTAAGTCTCTACAGTAGATGATAACATAACATAGAACATTAGGTCATGAATGATCACACATGGTTCCTAAAGAATCTTACCCTTCTTCTCAATCTAAATACGTATTAGATTTGTTATTATAGGTTTCGGCTTTCCATTACGTCATTCTTATGATCATAAGTAATTGACTTAATCTCAACCCTAAGTGTTCATACTTAAGGCTAAATTATGTCTTAACAATGTTTCATTAAGATCCTTATTTAATTGCTTATCAATTACTCTTCATGTTCAACTTGTAAACATTCTCTATTGTCTAGGTCATAAAAGTTGGCCCACTGCATGTCTTGCATTTATAACACTTTTTTCGCTATTTGCAGTTGCTACCTCTTCATCGCTTTCAAAAACCCGGACTAAGATCTACTTGGCGCGAGTCCCTTCGTTCTGGTCGTGACTGTCTACTTGTGACTCTCCATGGGCTGATGGCCATTTTGGCGCTGTGGCAACGGAATTTTGGCTTGGAGTCGCACCGCGGCGCGGACTCTGTGCCACAGAAATGTTTGACAGATTTTTAAAATGTTGAGATTCCCGGACTCATAACTTCTTCGTTATAAGTCCAAATTGGCTCCTTCAAGAGCCTACGATTCACAAATTACGTACTCTATCCATTCATGTAAGAATTTTATCTATTTTACTTCATTTGCTAAAATTTCACCTATTAGTTCATTTTAACGAAAACGATAAACGTTCGAGAACGTTCAACGCTTGTTTCTTCGTTCTTAGTTGAAATCCGGTCATTTTCGAGTCCGCATCTCTATAATGCCAAACATGACTTGTCTCCATCAAAAACCAACGTTTAAGACATCAAACACAAAATACGACTTCCATTACGAGAATTTCACGAATTCGACGATTATTGTCCAATCGTGTAAATTCTGGCAAAACCTCATTACGAATCATTCTAGGTGGATTTTAATCAACATAAAGATATTACAAGTTACTTACTACACCAACTTATCATCAAAGTAGGTTTTGACTTATTCTCATAAGTCAATGACTTATTCAACTTATTAACTACAAATTCTCATGCTTATACCTTACTATGAACTTAAGTCCATCAATCAACGTTTTCCAAACTATTTTGAACATACTAACATCATATGACCAACATATGGCAAGTTCTTCCCATGTTCATCAACTTATTTAGGTTCAAGTTGCTTATTCAACTTATTCGGCTTAAGTTCATTTATCAATGACTTATGTCATGTTCTTAGTATCTAACTTCATTAGATTACACTTCTCTTATTATCCTAGTATGATAGAGATAGAAGATATAATATTAATTACCTTTGAAGACTACTTGTACTTCTCTTCTCTTGAAAATCTAGCAAAGGAAAGTTAAACTTCAAAGTGCTTATTGGCTCTAACAAATAAGTTGTTTGAGAGAGAGTTTGTTTGATGAAATAACAAACCTCAAATGAATTAAAGGGCTTGCTATTTATAGAACTTTCAAGGTTAGGGCAATTAGGTCATTAGGCAACCCACCTCCTCAACTAACCTCCTTACTATTCCTAACTTAAGCCCTAAGTAATCTTGTTTATCACTCATTTTCCTTGCTCACCGCATAAAGGTCTTGCTCTCCAAGTTCACCCATGGGTTGCACCATGGATCATTGCTTTACCCATTGGATCATCCTTTGGGCTTAGGTTTGACTAATTAATCTAGCTAATTCCTTGTTGGGCTTGCATTATAATAAATCACTTGGGCTTGGTATAAATCCCACATAGGTTCACACCTTTAAGCTTATGGACTTATATATTATACCAAGTTACATTAATTCATTTCATTATGTTTTAATACATACATTCTCAATTTAAGTCCGCATGCGAATTATTGCGTTTTCCATACTTAGATTATTATTACATAATCCCTCTTGCCTCGATATTATAACGTAACGTATTTCCCGGAAGTTCAAAAATAATTCCCAAGCAATAAACGGTGAATAGTGTTTTTCGTAAACTTTCTCGGAAAACTTTTATTTTCGTCTTGGAAATTCAAACACTTTAATTAATCCACATTGTTCAATTACTACGATGCTCCGACGTTTCTAGGTTATAGAACGACATATATTAACAGATAATAATAACAAATAATATTATTTTATTCATTAATTAATTCTTTCAAATATTTTACAAAGGATCCAAATTTCTCGGTCGTTACATCAAGCGTAATCTTGCGTGTGAGCATACATTTGCGCCAAGAACTTGTTGGGTAAAATCTATATACGCTCACACGCAAGTGCACGTGGTCAACAAGTAATATAATGATAAGTTACCTATCGTTCCCACAGAGACTTAATAAGAAATTAATCCTAACAATTACCAGCTTTATATTAATCCAAAATTTATTAAACTATCCAATTCAATAATTATAATTATTAACAACTAAAAACATAAAAATACTAAGCAATCAACAAACTCAAAAACTGTAATTTCAAGCAAATGATGAAGAATTAGGTTTACAACTTCACTTTAAGTATCACTCTGATTATTACTCCTTTTTTCCAGTTTAATGCACTATCCCAGTTTATTAATCAAGAACACTTAATTAGAACTAGCCACCTCTTGATGCACTAATACCATATTAACTTAAAGCCACAAATTAGATAGAATTAAGCTAAACACCTTAATCAACTAATGCACTATATCTCTATGTGAATTATAATCAAAGAAGGTTTAAATTTAAGTTCTCTATCTGATTACATGTGATGTTAAACATATCTCTATCATAACATTCATCAAGATTCCATTCATTCACAAAATTCAAGAACACATGCTCTAATGACTAAGTCTAGATTCATATTTCCTCTCTTGAGTCCGTATAATTCCACATAGAATTGGTGATCAAGCAATTCATAAATTCAAACATAAATCACTATAGATAAACTGAAAGATAGATTATTAGACTGAAATTCAAAGCTACATAATCATCGTTCAACCATCAGATTCGTCATAAGCCTAATAAAGAATTTAGTTCATCATAATTGAAATAAAAACTGAAATTATCAAAGACATCATAATCCCAATTACAATAATTGAATTAAAGAAAAAGAATGAATCAAGAATCACCCTTATTCTATGCTTCAATCTACAATTATCGTGACTCAGACCTTCAAATCTTCCTTCAATGCTCTTGCTCAAATTAGGGCTTAGAAAATCGTTAATTAATTGTCTCCTTCTCTCTCTCTCTCTCATGTTGTATCTTGCTAATCACCAGCCTAGGACATGTATTCTCATCTTAATTTGACGCCCAATTGAGTTCCTAACCAAGCTAACCTCATCCCTTCACGACACTGCAGCAACACAATTGAGACAGGTCTCTGGCCTTTTCCCGTACCCCCACCCCCGAGGGCAGTGCTTTTGCAATTGGTCGAGTACCCTCCGCCCCGGCGAGGGTTTTATATGTAATAGGTCTGCCCCGGCAGGGGTCCATTCTGCTTTTGTTCAAGTTAAGCTCCTTTTCTTACCAAGTTTCACCATAAATCCACCTTTTAAGTCCAAATGCTATGCCACCACACCTAAACATAAAACAACACTAAACAAGTAAAAATGAACATAATTATAACGAGTTAACACAGTTTAAGCTCGAATTAGAGGCTGATTTGTAAGTATAAAACCCACTCATCAAACTCCCCTAAACTTAAACACGTGCTATTCCTCGAGCACAAAACAACACAAAAATGTTATGCAATACAGTTCAATGAAATGTAATGCAACTAGTCTATATGCCTACGAATCCAGCAGTAGTGTTGGAAACAAGTCTATTCAACCAGTATCAGAGAAACTAAGCAAACATGACAATACTCCCTATCAAAACCAATCAATAATTCCTATCAATCATCAAATCTTAACCTTTAATCACTAGTATAGTGTGTGCGCGCTAAACATCCATGCTAACCAATACAAACTCAAATTTAATGCATAACAAGTCTCTTAGAAGGCATCATACAGTGTAAACTCAAGACTTTCAAAAATAGACGAGATCCAACTAAAATTAAATAATTAACAATATTAAGGGTCCAAATAGGGTACTTATGCATTAGTTTTTATTTGCGGGGGCTTTTTGCTATTATTTCCCATTTTATTCATATATTATTTTATACACATGGTTATGCAATGTCTTATTCCCTTAAGCTTTTCAATGCTACCTTAACAAGCTTTCGACCAAGGACTCCCAGACCATTAAGACCTTAGGGCGCTAGGTGTAAAGACAATCCCCTCGGGCTTACTTACTCAAGTAACAAAGGCCACAAAACTAGACAAGCATACCACGGTGTTTATTCATTTTTTATAGATAAAAGCTTATATACCCCACTTTTTTCCCCAAACTTAGGTTCTTGCCTAATGTTTTGCCTTCACTGCCTATCCTTGTCATTCTTTCATTTAACTACCATTATCCTTTAGAGGTCCTTTATGTATCAATTTGAACTAAATCAATCCACATAGGTGTTATTATTGTGCTAACCTTATTAGACTAGTTTCAAACAGGTAAAGATCCAATTCATAACAGAAAATCACGTCAAAGTTATAATAATTGGTACTGTACTTGTCTACTCAATCCCAATCTCATCATTGGCCCAAAATAAACTGAACTATATCAAACCCATTGGGTGATGCAAGATAACATAATATTTAACTAATTTATTTTTTGTATATATGGAATAAACAAAACATAATTAAGAATTACTAAAAACTATTTACAAACCTATACTACTATGCAACTATTACACTATATGCATGCAAACATATAATGAACCTAAACTAACATGAAACTAATATATAAAAATCCAACTAATAAAATTAAACATGCAAACATAAACATAAAAATTAAACTAAATCCCCCAAACTAAACAATTACAATGTCCTCATTCTAAAGATAAAGCAGTAAGTATAAGAGACGTCCCTATAATCGTTTAAACTGGAGGAGGTGGTGGTTGTTGCTCTTCATTCTCGAAATCGGACAGTGGGAACATTGGCATTGGGGCTGGCTATTGGTATGAAAATGGCGCAGTGGAATTTAAACTTTGGAGAGTCGCTGATAAGTGGATTTTATATACACTTATCCGGTATCTTTTACTTGAATTAGTTGCTTGTATTTTGGGAGCGGTGTGAGCGACTATTGGTAAGGAAAAGCAAGGGAAATGCAAAGAAAAGCAATCCGGATATCATTTGGGCTATCGTGTTAATTTCATGTTCTTGGCTTGGCACTTGGACTATGTTGTAGAGCTTCTTCTAAGATTTCTGGAATATCTTGAATCATTCCAATTGGAGTTCAGATGCAAGAGTTATGATCTTTGTATCAACGGACGTCGAACTTCGCTATTTTGGTTAGCCAGTTTCATAACAGTCATTTCCAAACCACTTTCAGCCTTCATCCGTCCAAAATTTCTGAATCATCAAAGAATGAAAGCTGACTTTTGATTAAACATTGCAATTGAAGCGTAACGGAGAGGGGGATTCAATTAGGGCTTATATATTAGACGTATTTTTATTATGTAAGAGACATTCAACCCCTTGGGGGATGAAGCTATCATTATTTCTTTTCTTCTCTTTAGATTAGATTAGAACCCTAGATTAGATTAGAGTTGAATATTGAAGCAATTGGAGAGCATAGGAAATTCAGAATTGGAGCAAGAGCGATCAGATTTGCATTCCTAATTCCCTAACTTCTCTTTACTTCTATCTTTATTTCTCAATGTGTAATCTATTGTGGATGATGGATTTTGATTCTATGATGAGCTAACTCTATTTTGAGATTACAATGGATTCTATTGCTTAGTTTAATCTGATATACTTCATTGTTAACCTTATTGATTGCTATGGGATTGTCTATTAAGATTAATGCTTATTTGCTTAGTTGATTGGCCATCAATTACTGTGATAACTCATATGAACTTGAAAGATGAAGTATGGGTTTGGATCTGATCTTAATAGCTTATGATTGCATATTCTACATTGTGTTGGGATGTATGATTTGTGCTTCGGATAGACATATACCGAAGCACCATTTGTAGTCAATTGAGAATTTAGGTAATGTGGGTGTTCACGTGTATTCTATCAATTGTGGATTATATGTGATATAGGTATGGTACATTGAGAGATGGCTATATTTTACTTTCGTGTTCTCGACTAACAATCCGGTATAATTAGTTTGGCCTAACATGAAGTGTGTGGATTTGAATGAGTCAATAGATGAAATTGTAATCTCTGGTCTTCATTATCTAGTCTCACTCTAGGAATAGTTAGGTTTATTTAATTTAATAGTTTACTTATAAAATATAATATCATTCGTTTAAATAAGACTGAAATGGTTATGGGCTAGTGCTTGGTGAATTTTATTAGTTAATTCTCCATGGGAACGATACTTTCCTTACTCTTTATTACTTGTTGACCACGTATACTTGCGTGTTGTGCGTAACTAGAATTTACCCAACAAGTTTTTGGCGTCGTTGCCGGGAAATTAGCTTAATAAATTTTTGCCAACATTAATTTCAATCAAATTAGTCTTAATTTAAACATTTTTTTTGTTGTTGTTTTAATTATCTTCTTATATTTCTCTCTTTTCAGGTACCATGGGTAACTTTGCTTATCAATGGCCTTATGCAAATATGATTTAACCAAGGGACACGAGCACTGAGGGACTCAATATATTTTCTACATTGTCAGCACAAATTGCAACACTTTCGGAGAGGTTGGATATTCTTGTAGCCCAACGCACTCGAGAGATAGTGGTTACATGTGAATACTATGTTGGCGACCATGCGAGTTATCAGTGCAACTTCAAGGTTGGACAAGTGCAGTTTGGGGGTTATTACTTCAACAATGATGTTTATCTTGATTATCAACAAGGTTAGGGGTATCACCCAGATTATGAATGGAGTTATAACTATCCCAACCAATACTGCATCCCAAGTCCAACACATCCATCAGATTTCTCATATTCACCTTCAACGCAACAAGAGGAAAATTCAAGGTTGAAGGAATTCATGTCAAAAAGCATAGCAGACCATGATGAGATGATGATGAGTCAGAAGTTATCAAGCCAAAATCTTAAAAAACAGACAGATCAACTCATTAACTCCTCAATGAATGGTCCTCAATACATGGATTTTGAAACTGAACAAGATAATTCAAGAGTGGAGGATTTGTGGTTCAAGTTTGTAGCATCAACTGAGGAGAAAATGATTGAGAAAGGGAGGTCAATTCGGAATCTGCAGAATCAAATGGATCAAATACTCGAAGCCTTGAACAATCGCCCTCAAAACAATTGGTGTTATGACATGGACGATGAAACTGATGGAGAGCCAGAGGTGTTCATGCCACTAAATGAACTGAAAGGAGTGGACATTGAGGAGACAACTGGGGGTATGGAAAATGAAGATCATGAACTGACTTGTATAATACCCCAAGTGCCTTCTCAGATAGAGTTGAAAAATTCAGTAAAATTTGCACACCCATGTCCCCTTGGTAGTCACATCCGAAGCAAGAATTTCTGCGATTATGAGGCCTCTTTCAAACCATGGTGGGCTGAGGAATAGATAATAGAAGAAGAGAATCATGTTGTATCTGTCATGCCTCAATGCAAAAATCAATTCACAACCACAATGGAAGGAGCACCTAGCTATGCAATAGAACTAGGGGCATCATGTATAGAAAATATGCCAGGTTGTTTCAATTCACAGACACACAAGATGGGGAACCTACCTACGCACATTGCAGTTCTAGTGGATGGAGGGTTCCTAGCTTATCGTAGAGGAATTGGATAGCGGTGTCAAGAAAAGAGTCTAGCCAACGGACTATAAACTGAGCGCTCAATGGGAGGCACCCCATCCAATCTTTCTCCCTCCTTGTTTAATTCTTATTTACATTTCATTATTTAGTAGATGTTAGATAGTGGTAAGTCTTAATAATAGTTTTATTGTTTCTCTTCTCAGGTTCAATCCAATTTCTATAAGCATTCAGGATCAAACGGAAGTCAAACAAAAACTGAAAGTCGCCAGAAATCTGGTCATTGCATGGCGCTACTTCTAAAGTTAAACACAGCGCACATGCACATATAATCGATCACGAGAAAAAAATTGCTAATTTATTTTGAATTTCTGACTCAAGCATTCGGATAGTTAGAAGCCCACACTCAGTCTCCAACTATAAAATATCTCAAACTTAGCCATCGCCTGTGTAGACACTCAAAATTTTGCTCTCCTGTTACTAACTATGCAGGAGGACAAAAATGACTTCTTCACACTCTAGAGATAAACCTGGAGGACCAAAACATCAATTCCAACCCCGAAGATAGCCACAAGAGATCCAGTTCTCAACCCCGAAGATAACCCCGGGAAATCAGGTTCCAAACCTCGGAGATAACCCGGGGAAAGTCAGTTTCAACCCCGAAGATAGCCCCGGGGGATCAAGATCAAAGTCTGGAGATAGCCCCAGGAGGTCAAGCCAACCTCAGAGATGACCCTGAGGATAGTTAAAGTCAACAGCAAGCCAACCTCAGAGATAACCCTGAGATAAGACTGCTACAACTGTGCGAAAACCAGAGATAACCCCGGGAGGGGCAAAATGGTCATTTTTCCAACTCAACTTCACTTAAAATCAAATACACTCATGTCAACTCAAAATTCTTCAATATAAGTCCTACAAGAACCATATCTTAACTTAGGCGCAAACTACATAAAAGCGGCTCAACTGAATTTGTGACGGAAACTTGGGAATGCCATTTCGGTCATGGACCCATCTTCCTAGAATAAAAAAAGGTCAAATCATATATCATTGTGTAGCTCTCGAAAAGAGCTTTCAGGAATGGTATGGCACGCTTCCATCGGATTCTCGGATTGAAAGTTATGAGCGACCGAAGCGAGCAGTAGCGTAAGTACTTACTGACACGACATGGCGGGACCCACCTTTGGCGGGGCACCCAGGAAGCCATGATACACTGCTACTAGGGTGCATGAGTAGACTGTGGCTCCTCCCTCTATAAATAGAGGGCTTGGGGTGCCCATTTTGCAAGAAAAAAACGGCGAGGAAGCCCTGCCCAATTCGCTCTGCACTCACCCTATGCAATGTACTTTATCATTTTAAACACCTGTGAGCTCAAATATAGCCCTTTTGTACCTACCAAAGCAAGTGTTTACCCACTTTAAAGATATAGAAGCCTTTTTTAGCAGTTAGATATAAGCCTTCTCACACACTTTAGAGTCTTTCTCTTCATCTCTGCACATACCCTTCTACACATTGAGAGTCGTGTTGCTTGCTTTTGCCCAGACTTGATCCAAGTGGTTTCATTTAGATCTGTATATATATATATATATATATATATATATATATATATATATATTGACTAACATTATCGAGTTATGCCTTGATTGAGCCTAGACTTGATGCAGGCGCGTTTATTTGCTTTAATATCTATATATATATATATATATATATATATATATATATATATATATATATATATATATATATATATATATTAAGCTGTGTGTCAAACTTTGTTCGATGAGCCTAGACTTGATGCGGAGCATTTATTTGCTTTATATATATATATATATATATATATATATATATATATATATATATATATATATTAAGCGTGTGTCGAACTTTTGTTCGATGAGCCTGAACTTGATGCAGTGCATTTACTACGCTTTTATATATATATATATATATATATATATATATATATATATATATATATATATATATATATATAGCTGTGGTGGGACTGACATTCGATGAGCACAGATTTTATATCAGAATGCGTTTATTTTCTTTTTATATATATACTTATATATATGAACTATAGTCGAACTACTCATTCGATGAGCACAGATTTTACATCAGGGTGCATTTATCGCTTTTATATATATATATATATATATTTCGTCCCACACAGAGTTTACTTACGTGGTGGTTGATCGCTTTTCTGACTTTCTTTACGTTTAAATCTGCTGGAGTTTACCGTGGCGGTTGATCGCTTTTATACTGACTTTATTTACATTTTGTCTACTTTGGAGTTTCCTTCGTGGCGGTTGGCCGTATATTCTGACTTTATTTATGTTTCGTCACTTTGGAGTTTCCTCCGTGGCGATTGATAACTTTACTGACTTTATTTACATTTTGATCCCCGTGGAGGTGCTTCGTGGTTGATGATCATGTCTGTATATATATATTTACAGCTTTTATATATATACTTGCTTACTGCTTTTATATAAATTGCAGTATTCTGTGCGCCTAGGAATCATGTGATCACAGATTCATCCCATTGAATCTAGATTCGGTTCCTGTGATGGACATTTTCAGCTGTAAGCAGCTTGTAAATTATTATGCGGTGTTTGAATTTCCTCAGATGGTTTCCATACCCACGAGGAACCGAGAAAATAAAATCGGATTTTTGAGAATTAAATTTTTATTTTCATTAAATGAATTTAATTGATTATTTATGGAGCAAGCTAATCGAACGTCGTTCTCTGACCTCAAAATGTCAGAACATCGTAGGATTTTGGCTACGTGGTAGAATTAAACTGTTTGAATTTCCAAGACGAAAATAAAAACTTTCCAAGAAATTTTTCGAAAAACACTATTCACGCATTTCTGCTATGGAATTAATTTTGAACTTCCGAGAAATACGTAACGATATAATATTGATGTGAGATGGAATATCCAATAATATTTCAGTTATGGAAAACGTAATATTTCGCCTGTGGACTTAAAACCTAACGTTTAAGGAAAATGATTTACGGGAAGGAAATGTAATGCGATTAATGAATTAAACAATAATTGTATAATACGTAGGTATTATACGAAGTAATGAATACGAGTATGATACGAGGTATTATACGAGTACGTATGAATGATGGTATGTTGTATGTATTGAAGAAGTATACGAGTTAGAATACGAGAATTGTACGTAAATTATACGTTAAAAATGCTTTAAGCCTAATGTAATGAAGTTGTAGGATTGTGTAGGAAATATTAAAGTCCAATGTGAATTGACAAAGCCCAAATGTAAGAATGGTTAAGTCCAATAGAATTAATGCAAGCCCAATGTTTGTTTAATTACAAGCCCAAAGTAAATTAATGAAAGCCTAAATAATTAAGCTAAGTTAATTTAGCTAAAAGCCCAAGCTAAGGTCCAATGGATTAGGAGGATCCATGGAGCAACCTATGATCACATGGTGATCTTGGTGACCAAGAAATAAGAGTGGTGAGAAAGTGTTGTGGTGGGAAAGCAAAGGATAGAAGTTGTGGGGAGCAAGCAAACTTAATGGCTAAGCAATTGTTGTGATGGCCAAGTAATAAAAGTGGAGAGCAAGTTTACTTAATCACAAAGTAATGAATAGTAAGGAGATGGAGGTGGCTTAATGACCAATATACCCTAATCTAGGATTTCCTATAAATAGCAAGCTTGCCTTTCATTTTGTTGGTTGTTAGTTTTTCATCCAACTTAAGTTGAGAGCTTATTTGGTAGAGAGAATAAGCACATATAAGTTATACTTCCTTTGTTAGATTTTCAAGAGGCAAGAAGAAGATTAAGACTTAGCAAGAGATCATCAAAGAGTAAGTGTTCTTAAACCATGTTTCTCTTTCTCTTCTATTGTTAGAGAAGGGGGTATTGGTAGAACAAGCATGCTTAGAAGAGGTTGGAATAATGAATCAAAGGGCTTAAGTCTTAATAAGCTGGATAATTCATGAATAAGAAATTTGTTCGTAATTAAGTTATGAACTTATAATGAAAGTATAAGAACTTGTTAGAATTTGTAAAATGTTTGCATTAATAAAATTAGTATGATTAATAAGATGTAAGAATAATGATTAAAGGACTTAACTAATTAATAAATCATATGAAAATAAGACATAAGTCATGAAATGGAAATATAAGTATTTTATACTTTAATAAGTTGCAAAAATCATCAAGAATAGGTAATAACTTATCATGAATAGTAGTTAATGAAGTATGGGTGTCAAGATGTTAGTATAATGGATTGAATCTAGTTGAAACGGTTTAAAAATCTCAAGTAACGAAGTTTCGCCAGAATTCACACGATTAGACGACAATCGTCGAATTCGTGAAATTCTCAGAATGGAAGTCGAATTTTGATATTGATCTTGGAAATGTTGGTTTTCATTGGAGACAAGTCTTATTTGGCATTATAGAGTCGCGGACTCGAAAATGGCTGGATTCTAACTTTGAACAAAGAAACGAGCATTGAACGTTCACGAACGTTTATCGTTTTTGTTAAAAATGGACTAATAGATGAATTTTTAGCAAACGAAGTCAAATAGATAAAATTCTTGCATGAACGCATAGAGTACGTAATTTGTGAACTGTAGGCTCTTGAACGGGCCAATTCGGACTTATAACGAAGAAGTTATAAGGCCGAGAATCTCACATAAAAAGTTAACTGTTAAAAATTTTACAGTCTTTGAGTCTTTGGCGCCGCGACGCTGATCAAGGCAAAGTAAGTCATACCGCATGACGTAAAGTGACCATCAGCCCCTGGAGAGTTACGCCGAAGCACGATATATAACACAGAGACTTGCGTCACGGCGCCGAGTCCGAGTTTTTGAACAATAAGTGGTGACGTCGCGGTGCAAGCACTCCAAAGTAATAATAATAGCCGGTCTTTTGCGCCTTGACCATAAAACATAAGCGGAACAAGAATGGTTACAAATAGAGTATGAAGAGAAAATGTTTAGCAATGAACTAAGGGACTTAATAAAATATTGTTAAGTCATAACTAAACCTCAAGTGTGATCACTTAGAGTTAATATAAGTCAATTGAAGATGAACGCAAACGGTATGCAATAAGAGTACTTAATCAATGACGATTGAGTTTTGATTAAATAACGTAAGGACGTTAGTAAGCCGTAAGGAAGGATAATTAACTTGAACCGAGTTGTATTAATGAAATAATTTTCATTAAGAGAACGAAGTTGGTAAGAATGATGTATAGAATGACGGAAAGCCAGAACTAATAAATAACAAATCTAATATGGGATTAGATTGAGAAGTAGGGTAAGATTCTTTAGGAGCTATGTATGTTCATTCATGACCTAATGTGGTATGTTATGTGATTATGTGTTGCAGAGACTGTAAAGACTCGAAGGAAATGAAATTATACTGTAGCAGACGCTGAAGGCAAGTTTTTCTTAAATGCTTGTCTAACCTTCGTGTTAGCCAGGTTTTCAAATGATTCACATTATGAGATGCATGTATGATTTTAAGGAAAGTGTCGAAGCCAGTTTTAACTCGGCTAGTCTAATCTTGATAGATTGATTGAACTGTTTACAAGTCTTTCAATATAGAATTGCTAACGCTATCCTACGCCAACTATTTGGTACGAATTCAAGGTAAGCCTAAATATGAATAAACAAATGTATTTTCATCGAGTATTCGATGGGCATGTGAGGTTGCCACAACTTAAACATACACACGTTTAATGGATGTAGTGTTGATCAACATAGAGTACTATATGTTGATCACCTAGAAGTGCTCGTAAGATATGTCAGACTTACGGACTTCGTGTCGAGTGGTCCTTTTTAAAGAAACTATAAGACGTTCACGTCTTGAACCAGAATTGATGAATATTGTTATTGTAAAATGTTTTGAAGGAAAAGGAAAGCTATTTTGAATTATTGATAGTACTTCGTAACTATCATCCAGTTATTGAAGATATACAATTCCTATGTTTCAAACATGCTTTTAAAAATGAAATTGTTGTACTTGTTGAGCTTGTTATGCTCACACTTGCTTGAACTATATGATTGCAGCTTAGACGATATGACCAAAGGATTCGACAAGGATAAAGTGAAGGCTAAAGCGAACTTGTAGCGTACCTATGTAATAGTATAGGTTAGAAATTATAATATTTGATATTATGACAAGAACAAATGTAATGGTTATAAAGAACCTGGGGAATGGTAGTATTATTTTGGAATATATATAAGACAGATTCGTTCTTTTGAAGCTTTTTCAATTGAATGTTTGTGTGAACTGTAGCACCGTGGAGCACCATCTGTCGTGTTGAAAGAGACCCAGATTTGGGGGCGTCACAGGTTGGTATCCGAGCATTAGGTTATAAAACTTAAGGGGGGAAGAACCTTAGGCTAATAACCTCGTTAAGGAAGAGAAGTCTGAAGAAAGTAAACTCGAGCTTTACTTAAGTTGAATGAGTCAATAAGGTATTGAGGAAACTCAGTACCGAAAGATTTAAAAGATGGAAAGTAACCCTAAATAAATTAAATGTGATTTGTGCTTATACTATTGTGTGTTATGTACTAATCAACATATGTGTTATTGTAGGATGTCAATCGATATCTTGATGTATAGAGATATACACGCGGTGAGCGAAGATCTTGTGAACCGAGTAGAGCCTGTACCTATGCCGGTGGCGGAAGTACCATTAGTGATTCTAGAGGAGTCGGAGGCAGAGGAGTACTTTTCCGAGGAAGACTACTCCGAGGGAGAGATGGATATATCGTCATACCTTAGTATGATGAATGATATGGAGGAAGAAAGAGAGGTAACATCGGTTACTAAAGTGGCACCTACATTGGAGACATCACCTGCAGATGCAATGGAAGCATTTTATCTGGAAGCGCTTGACAAGAACGTGCAATTGATTGCAATTATGCAGAATCAGAATGAAGAGATTAGTGCTCTTTATGTAGCGAAGGAGTCTGCAGAAGCAGATTTTGAGTCAGAGCATGAGAAGAAGGTGCTCATGATAAATAAGGCTAGGGATTTTAAGAAGGAGGTCGATGAGCTTCATAAAGAACTGGGGGAGAAGGACCGGAAGATAGCACGGATGTCTTACATCCATGAGAGTGCTCATAAGGATTTCAAGCTTAAAGTTGCTTGTTATTCCAATGAGTCAGGACAAACCCATCATACTATTAGTCGGGATACTGTAGTGGCGATTGCGAATGAGAAACACGAAGATGTTGTTATGCATTATTAGAACGTTAGAGTTATAAATATGTGTGTAGTGACGTAAAGCCCTCTTTTGTATACCAGGGTAGTCTTTTGTAAATCTCAACTTTTGTGAGGTACTATTTCGGGATAAAAATGTAATAGCTTTTGTCTATGAAAACAAATTGTAAATAGTTTCAAACTATGAAGAAGCATATGAATATAATGAAGTTTTCATGGAAATGATTTGTTATGATGCGATTTAGTATGTGGCGATTAACAACGAAGTAAGTAAATAGATAATAATGAAATTTTATTTAATCTAAAAATGTCGCCAGGGAGAAGATAAAGTAATAAGGAAGCGGAATCACATAATGATAATTAATGGGGTCAAAACAACCCTATGCAAGAGTTCGTTAAGTTATTAACTGCTACATTTACCCAAACCGGGGGTAGAGTACCCGCGAAACCTAAGGTAGCTAGAACGATTACCTTTAAAGAGTTTAAAAGCATAGGTCATGGGAGTTCAAAGGAACAGCGGACCCAATCGAGGCCCATCACTGGGGGTAAAAGAAATAGAGAAGGCGTTTGTTATTACAAGCGTAGGTGAGATGCATAAGTTTTCTTTTGTGACTTACACGAGGAAGAGTGAAGCCAACTTTTGGTAGAAGGCTCACCAGGGTGGGGTTAGAACAGATGCGGTAACGTGGAAACAATTCAAGAAGATTTTCTTTGAGAATTATTTCCCTACAAATATGTGAAGGAGGATAGAGATTGAATTCTTAGAACTTAAGCACGGGGATATGATATTTCCCCAGTACGCGATCAAATTCAAATGAATTGGCAAGGTTTATTTCACATCAAGTGGACACGGAGGAGGTGAAGGCTCGTAGGTTGGAGCAGGGCCTGAAACCCTAGCTCTATAGTGGGATTTCGGTGATCTAGAGTGTTTCCTATGGGATTATTCTAGAGAAGGTGATTATAGCATAAGGTGATAGTGAGTTGTAGACTCAATACCACAAAGAGGGAAAAGATGAGAGCAAGAGAGAGGTAGGAACCAAGGTAGAGAATGGTAGTGCCAGTATGCCAAAGAGACAGAAATTTTTAACTCCGGGAATACTGAAGTGGGACAAGGGGATCCTAAGTGAAGGATCGAGGTGTGTAATACGTGTGGAAAGACTTATCTAGTAGTCTGTCTGGTAGGGATTATAAATACCTTTAAAACATTAAGATAGAGGAGGATGGAATAATTTTCGTTAATTATATTCGTGGAAATGGTTTCATGAATAATAGAAGTAAGCAACTATTGGTAGATAAGTTTCGATTAATGTCGAGAGGATTTGAGGAAATTCTCGGTATGAATGGGTTGATTAACCATAGAACTATAATAAATTGTTCTAAGAAAAGTGTGAACCTTTAGTTTTCTCAGAAAATCTAAGGTAGTAAATTATGGTAATAAAATACCGTGACATTATTATTGTCGAACCATGACGCAAGCTAGGTTGGTGTTAAGGAAAAGGAGGAGTCGTTACGGTTGCGTATCGACTATCGTAGGAGGAATAAGTTAGCAGTTAATAATAAATACCCATGGCCCAGGATCGATGATCTATTTGGTCAGTTGATAGTGGGCAAAGAATTTTTCCAAAGATAGATTTATGTACGGGGTATAGTCGGTTGGAAGTAAGAAAGAAAGAGGAGGTACCATTAACATCACAGGATTTAAGAGAAAGGTTAATTGCGGCACTTGTATTGTCTTTATCAGATGATACCGGGAATTTTATAGTGCATCTCGATGTTCGCATAGATGACATGATTGCATGCTCTTATAGCATGGCAATGTCATTGTGTATGCATCACGCCGGTTAGAGGATTATGAGGAGGTCTATCCTACTTAGAATCTAGAATTAGCAGTTGTAATTTTGAATTAAAAATCTAAAGATAGTAATTATACGGGGAGAAAAGTGAGATATACAAGGACTCTAAGAGTCTGAGAAATATCTCTACACAGAAGGAGTTGAATATGCAGTAAAGAGAGGACTGGGATATCTTATATCATTCAAGGAAGGTAAACATAGAAGCCGACGCGTTAAGTAGGAAGGGTAAGGAAAACAATCGATGTTAACGACTCAGAATGAGTTAATAACGGAGATGGCGGGAGTGGAGTTAGAATTTAAATTACAGAATGAAACGATAGAAATGTTATTCAAAACATAGACTCAATCCAGAATAATGGACAGACTCAATTAAGTACAATTAGGTAACGAGGAGTACAAGTGAATGAAGAAGATGATGCAGGATAAGTAGAAGACTAAGTATAGTCTTATTTTGAGGGAGGAATTTGAGTTCCAGATAAGTCCAAGTTAAAAGGATAACTAAGAAGATATAAAGATAGCAAAATGTGTTAGTAAGTGTTTAACTTCCAACTTAAATTGTTAACAGGAAGTGATAAGTCATGTGTAAAAAGATAATACCTTCGATGAAGGTGAAATGGAAGAACCCCAATGTCGAAGAAGCATTGTGGGAACTCGAGATTAAAATAAAGGAAAAATTATCCTCTGTGGTGTAGGTATTATTAGCGAGATTCTGGGGACAGAATCCTTTTAAGGAGGGAAGAATGTAACGCCGGAGAAAATTGGATTTTTGAGAATTAAATTTTTATTTTTAATAAATGAATTTAATTGATTATTTATGGAGCAAGCTAATCGAACGTCGTTCTCTAACCTAGAAATGTCAGAACATCGTAGGATTTTGGCTACGTGGTAGAATTAAACTGTTTGAATTTCCAAGACGAAAATAAAAGCTTTTCGAGAAATTTTCTAAAAAACATTATTCACGCATTTCTGCTCGGTAATTATTTTTGAACTTCCGAGAAATACGTAACGATATAATATTGATGTGAGATAGAATATCGAATAATATTTCAGTTATGGAAAACGTAATATTTCGCCTGTGGACTTAAAACCTAACGTTTAAGGAAAATGATTTACGGGAAGGACATGTAATGCGATTAATGAATTAAACAATAATTGTATAATACGTAGGTATTATACGAAGTAATGAATACGAGTATGATACGAGGTATTATACGAGTACGTATAAATGATGGTATGTTGTATGTATTGAAGAAGTATACGAGTTAGAATACGAGAATTGTACGTTAATTATACGTTAAAATGCTTTAAGCCTAATGTAATGAAGTTATAGGATTGTGTAGGAAATATTAAAGTCCAATGTGAATTGACAAAGCCCAAATGTAAGAATGGTTAAGTCCAATAGAATTAATGCAAGCCCAATGTTTGTTTAATTATAAGCCCAAAGTAAATTAATGAAAGCCTAAATAATTAAGCTAAGTTAATTTAGCTAAAAGCCCAAGCTAAGGTCCAATGGATTAGGAGGATCCATGGAGCAACCCATGATCACATGGTTGATCTTGGTGACCAAGAAATAAGAGTGGTGAGCAAGTGTTGTGGTGGGAAAGCAAAAGGATAGAAGTTGTGGGGAGCAAGCAAACTTAATGGCTAAGCAATTGTTGTGATGGCCAAGTAATAAAAGTGGAGAACAAGTTAACTTAATCACAAAGTAATGAATAGTAAGGAGGTGGATTAAGGAGGTGGAGGTGGCTTAATGACCATTATACCCTAATCTAGGATTTCCTACAAATAGCAAGCTTGCCTTTCATTTTGTTGGTTGTTAGTTTTTCATCAAACTTAAGTTGAGAGGTTATTTGGTAGAGAGCATAAGCACATATAAGTTATACTTCCTTTGTTAGATTTTCAAGAGGCAAGAAGAAGATTAAGACTTAGCAAGAGATCATCAAAGAGTAAGTGTTCTTAAACCATGTTTCTCTTTCTCTTCTATTATTAGAGAAGGGGGTATTGGTAGAACAAGCATGCTTAGAAGAGGTTGGAATAATGAATCAAAGGGCTTAAGTCTTAATAAGCCGGATAATTCATGAATAAGAAATTCATTCGTAATTAAGTTATGAACTTATAATGAAAGTATAAGAACTTGTTAGAATTTGTAACATGTTTACATTAATAAAATTAGTATGATTAATAAGATGTAAGAATAATGATTAAAGGACTTAACTCATTAATAAGTCATGTGAAAATAAGACATAAGTCATGAAATGGAAATATAAGTATTTTATACTTTAATAAGTTGCAAAAATCATCAAGAATAGGTAATAACTTATCATGAATAGAAGGTAACGAAGTATGGGTGTCAAGATGTTAGTATAATGGATTGAATCCAATTGAAACAGTTTTAAAATCTCAAGTAACGAAGTTTCGCCAGAATTCACACGATTAGACGACAATTGTCGAATTTGTGAAATTCTCGGAATGGAAGTTGAATTTTGATATTGAGCTTAGAAACGTTGGTTTTCATTGGAGACAAGTCTTATTTGGCATTATAGAGTCGCGGACTCCAAAATGGTCGGATTCCGACTTAGAACGAAGAAACGAGCATTGAACGTTCACGAACGTTTATCATTTTCGTTAAAAATGGACTAATAGGTGAATTTTTAGCAAACGAAGTCAAATAGATAAAATTCTTGCATAACCGCATAGAGCACATAATTTGTGAACCGTAGGCTCTTGAACGGGTCCATTCGGATTTATAACGAAGAAGTTATGAGGCCGGGAATCTCACATAAAAAGTTAACTGTTAAAAATTTTTCAGGTCTTTGAAATCTTTGGCAAATATGGCTGATCAAAGGCAAAGTAAGTCACACCGCAGCGCCAAAGTGACCATCAGCCCCTAGAGAGTCATGCTCATGAAGACGATATATAACGAGAGACTCGTGCCACGCTGCCTTAAGAAGTCGAAGTTTTTGAACAATAAGTGGTGACGCTTACAATGTAGCGGCACCAGTCTGAATAGCCGTGACTGTTGCCCATTACTTTAAAAATATAAAGTGAACAAGAATGGTTACAAATAGAGTATGAAGAGAAATTGTTTAGCAATGAACTAAGGGACTTAATAAAATATTGTTAAGTCATAACTAAACCTCAAATGTGATCACTTAGAGTTAAAGTAAGTCAATTGAAGATGAACGCAAATGGTATGCAATAAGCGTACTTAATCAATGACGATCGAGTTTCGATTAAATAACATATGGACGTTAGTAAGCCCTAAGGAAGGATAATTAACTTGAACCAAGTTATATTAATGAAATAATTTCAGTTAAGAGAACAAAGTTGGTAAGAATGATGTACAGAATGACGAAAAGCCGGAACCAATAAATAATAAATCTAATTCGGGATTAGATTGAGAAGTAGGGAAAGATTCTTTAGGACCTATGTATATTCATTCATGACCTAACGTGGTATGTTATGTGATTATGTGTTGTAGAGACTGTAAAGACTCGAAGGAAACGAAATTATACTGTAGCAGACGCTGAAGGCAAGTTTTTCTTAAACGCTTGTCTAACCTTCGTGTTAGCCAGGTTTTCAAATGATTCACATTATGAGATGCATGTATGATTTTAAGGAAAGGGTCGAAGCCAGTTTTAACTCGGCTAGACTAATCTTGATAGATTGGTTGAACTGTTTACAAGTCTTTCAATATAGAATTGCTAACGCTATCCTACGCCAACTATTTGGTACGGATTCAAGGTAAGTCTGAATATGAATAAACAAATGTATTTTCATCGAGTATTCGATGGGCACGTGAGGTTGCCAGAACTTAAGCGTACACACGTTTAATGGATGTAGTGTTGATCAACATAGAGTACTATAGGTTGATCACCTAGAAGTGCTCGTAAGATATGCCGGACTTACGGACTTCGTGCCGGGTTGTCCTTTTTAAAGAAACTATAAGAGGTTCACGTCTTGAACCAGAATTGATGAATATTGTTATTGTAAAATGTTTTGAAGGAAAAGGAAAGCTATTTTGAATTATTGATAGTACTTCGTAACTATCATCCAGTTATTGAAGATATACAATTCCTATGTTTCAAGCATGCTTTTAAAAATGAAATTGTTGTACTTGCTGAGCTTGTTATGCTCACACTTGCTTGAACTATATGATTGCATCTTAGACGATATGACCAAAGGATTCGATAAGGATAAAGTGAAGGCTAAAGAGAACTTGTAGCGTACCTATGTAATAGTATAGGTTAGAAATGATAATATTTGATATTATGACAAGAACAAATGTAATGGTTATAAAGAACCTGGGGAATGGTAGTATTGTTTTGGAATATATATAAGACAGATTCGTTCTTTTGAAGCTTTTTCAATTGAATGTTTGTGTGAACTGTAGCACCGTGGAGCACCATCTGTCGGGTTGAAAAAGACCCGAATTTGGGGCCGTCACAAAGCCGATCACTTAATAAAATTGGAGTGTATAAGGTCTCAATTACTATTGAGCATCAGGGTTTGAAAAACCTCTTTTATAAAACATCACTGCCATATCTTGCGTAAAATTGAATTTTTGCATAAATTCAAACCCTGTGTATATAGGTGCGAACAAAGCCTCGCACTACTTCCAACTAAACAGCACATTGACCCACATACACACATTCAGATAATAGTTTCTTGAAAAGAGGCGGTCACCGTGGTAAGACGGATGTCGGGGGGTTCCTAACACCTTCCCCCAGCATAACCAAGTCCCTGGACCTAATGAATCTCGGTTTCACAGAATTCAGTTTAAGTGTCACATCATCCTTTGGGTTAATGTGCAAACCTTTTCTCGGTTGTGTTGGTACAACCATTTAAAAAACCAACTGGCGACTCTTAATAGTCCATCGTCGACATTATACATGTCAGACCTTTTTCACTTGTTTTTTCAAACAAATCTCTAAAATGAGAACACCAAAGAACAAGTAACAGAAAGGGACATCCAAAAATCCCGACGCCGCTATTACAATCTTTTCAAAACTATTATCTGCTTGTGTGTGGATGTTGCATTTACATTTGATGAATGTTTACAAATGCATTTCCTTATTGCACTTAGTGCTTCGCACCATAACTGCTTGGGATATTAGTGCTTCGCACCATAACTACTTGTGATATTAGTGCTTTGCACCATATCTGCTTGTGATATTAGTGCTTTGCACATGTCATCATTTTCTTACGGTGAGACGCAATGTATGTGAATGTATGTTGTGTGGTCCCTCCACCAGGAGGCTATCCCGTCTGTGTTTGATTACTGGACTCATGAGAAGACTAATTCTCCGAGGCTCAGGAAAGGCACCACCCAAATTCGCTCCAGTTGAAAGACAAGATTAATTTTTCGTTGAGTAAATTGCGATGATTTGGGAACCTTCATGCCAAAAAGCCGCGAGAGTAACCTAAGATAGGTGTCAGCCTCTGATAAACCCAAAACGGAGGAAAGTCTCTTCATGCTCTCTCATTTCAAATTACTTGTAAACACAATTACTTATAATTTCATTCCATATCTATCTCCATGTAATGAGAAATATGAAGAAATGTGTACACATACATATTTTTAGTATGCTACAAACAGCTGACATCCATTTTGCAGGATAAAAATCCTAAAATGGACACATCACATAACATGTTATTATACACATTCCCTAAAGACTAAACTATGCAAGTCTTTCATGAAGAAAGCAATCGGTCTTATTACGGTTAAAGTCCAAGAAGGCACTTTGAGCCCACCGTCAAACATGGCTACAAGTGCTTGACTGATCCTACTCCTGCTTTTCGAGAGGAGTTTGAAGGATTAAGGAATCGATAAGCGAATTGGTTGTCTTTCTAAAAGAACAAAGTAAAAATACCGGGGCAGATAATGCCTACTCAACCGAGTCCTTCACACCGAGGCGATCCAGGCATTAGTAAAAAGATGGAAACCCGGATACCTAAACCTCATTCCAATAAAGAAATCACAAATCTCAAGGATGATCGGCGGGGATATAAGAAAGAAAGTCCAACAAATGGAGGATACCATCCGGTCAATTAAAGGGACTGGAAATTATGGGAGTGTCACCTATTCAGATCTCTGTATATTCCCAGGGGCTCAATATTCTACCAAATTCAAAGTCCTAGAGTTTGAAAAATACAAATGGGCAGGCGATCCCTATATGCACCTAAAAGTGTACATTGGCGAACTGGGGTCTTATGCTGAAAATGAAAGCCTAAGAATGCAACTTTTTCAAAAGAGTCTCACTAGAGAAGCTAAAGCCTGGTATGCCCGACTTGACAATGCCAAAATCCACAACTGGGAAGAATTGGCCCACGCCTTTCTAAATTAGTACAGTTTTTAGTCACAAATAGCACCGAATCGATATCAAGTGACTAAAGTGAAAAAGCAAAGTACTGAATCTTTTCGAGAATATGCCCAAAGGTGGAGACATCTAGCAGTGCAAGTCATTCCATCAATGACAGAAATTGAGATGGTAATGACATTTATTGATATCCAAGAGGCTCCTTACTATGAGAGGATCCTAGCAGGCATAGGAAAGCCATTTGCGGAAATGATCAAACACAATGAAATGGCAGAGATGGGCTGAAGGCGAGCAAGATTAAAGACTTCCTTTGCCTTGGAAGCAACGCCAAACATATCTCTGATGGCAAGTATGCGAGTGATCCCAAGGGGGTAGCCGATAAAGGCAATAAAGATGTATCCCTTGTTGTACAGGGGCAAGTTAGGAGACCAAACTACAGTCCCCCTATTTGGAAAATGCAAGACAATCTACCATCTCAACAACAGGCCACATTTAACCAAAGCCAGGATAGAAAAAGAAAATTCGAAAGATCGGATAATCGGGTGTTCACTCCACTAGGCGATTCCCTTGAAAATATATTGGCGATATTAATGGATCATAAGAAAATTACAGAACTAGCTCCACCTCTGGAACCAGGGAGCAAAAGATACAATCTAAGCCAGAGATGTGCTTACCACTCAGAGTCTCCAGAACACGATACACAGGATTGTTGGTCCTTAAAATATAAGATTCAAAATCTGATCGAAAGTGGCAAGATTGTGGTGAACAACAACGACCAACAAAATATCAACACCAACCTTCCGTTGTGACATGATACGGAAGAAGTAAACATGATCAGGTCAGGAAGTGCTGAAATGTATCCAATTCGTAAGTACATACGAAGGATGGAGGAATACCCCCAAAAGCACATAACAAATGTCCTAGAGTGGGAAAACTCGGAGGAGGGTATGCTAGTAATGCAAAAATTGGATGCGATCCAGAATCAAGTAAACATGCTGGCTAAGCTGATAGTGCGCCAACATCAGGAAACAAGGCAATTTTTCACTCAACTATCAGAAAGCCAAGAGAAAAAGGACTCCACGATGAGCCAGCTAAATGAAGAAGATCAAAGCAGGCTGAAAATACAAGAAAATGGGGATGATAAAATTGCTAGAAGATCTCGCCAGCGGAAGAATCGATCGAGGGAATGCGAATTCTCAAACATGAAAGATCAAACAACCTCTACAAGAGTCCGAAAATTCACCCCTCTGAGCAAATCCAATAAAGAAATGCTACATTTTCTGATAAGCGAAGGAAGGATTACTAAGTTGCTGCCTCCTATAAATCCCAAGATAAAGAGTTATGATTCCACCAAGATATGTCTCTACCATTCTAACTCACTTGGACATATGACTGAAGAATGCTGGTCTTTGCGACATAAAATCCAGGATCTCATTGAAAATGGAGAACTGGAGATAGAATTTCCCATGACCAAAAAAGCCGAAAAGGAAATAAAAAGCTTAAGATGTCCATTCGAGACAGACAGTTCAAATGAGGTGAAGGCTATGAGCGACAATTCTGCCAATGGACTGATCCTAATGCAAGAAATGACAGAGGAGACAAAGGAATCCCCAAAGGAGATTCCCCTGCCAACATCAAACGTCTTATGGTTCCAATATATCAACCACGTTCCTGATTTTATCACCTTGGATGATGGAGAGGAAATACTAATCCTTTCCAAGGAAGAAAAAACCAAAAAGGAAAGTTCTTTGCAAGAAATGCAACAACAGTTCGAGGGAGGTTTCATGGTTGAATCCTTTGAAACCCATGAAGAAGGCGAAAGAATAGATGAAGAAAAAGGTGGTGAGATTATTCAGAATCCAACCTATTAAAGAATCCATAGTTCATCCCTTTTTGCAATGCGTCCATTTCAAGCGTCCCTGAGGAATGTACTGAATCAGGAAGCGATCAAGTTATTGCTACAAGCAAAGACATTCAGAATCAAGGGGTAACCTCTATCACGAGCCATGAAGGCAACATAACCACTAACAACTGGACTATCAGGCCTCAACTAGCCGAGAAGATGTAGATCCAGGGGATAAAGTTACGAGTTCCAAAATTGGAACGGTATCACTTTCTTCGTAGTATGCCTTTTATTTTCTATTCATGTAAATAAATAAAAAAGAAAAAAAAACATCTCTACACTCTTCTCACCACTTACCCCCTTGAACCTTTTCAAACCAAAGCCTGAACTACGAAAGACCTGATCTCCTCTTCAATATGAGTACGCAGGCAGCCATCAATGGTGCGGTTAAACCAAAGAAAAACTAAAACAAACACTTCTCAAACACTTACACCCCAGACGATGATTGCCCAGACGTAATGGTCATCATTTAGGAGAAGGAGGTTGATGATAGCCCCTCCATCACTGCAGTCCACCAAGACTTTGCCCTCGATAATTAAAGCAGCACTCCTTGCATTTCTTAAGCGAGGGTAAAAGGGAAGAAACTCTCTCGCCTTTGTAGATAGCAATAGCGCTTACTTTTTTTTACATGCGGTATTAGCGATTACTTTTTGTCATGACATGCTAACACTTTGTGTGATTAAACAGCTTCATATATAGTGAAAGCATATTTTGTTTCAGGATTCTGAATTTAGATGTGCCTGTACTTGCTGATGAGATGCCTATTCTCCACAAGGACTGTAACTTTGATTTAAGTTGGACTCAGACTTGATGGAAATACAAGAGGACATTGAGGTGCCTCCAGATATCAAAGAATGGGTCGAAGACAAACCGAAGATAGATCTTTATCAAACCACCTCTTTTAACTTCGAAACCTTAGAAAACCCCAAACAAATCCAGATTGGTACGGACCTCACTCCAAACCAAAGGAATGACATGGTTACTCTATTGACCCTATTCCAAGATATGTCTGCATGGTCTCACAAAGACATGGTCTGTTTATCCACTGACATTGTCATTCATCACCTTCCCATCAAAGGGGAATTCAAGCCAGTCAGGCAGAAGCTCAGGCGATTAAAACCTGAGTGGAGGTTAGAGGTCAAAGAAGAAATTGTGAAACAATTTTAAGTTGGTATCATCATAGCGTCAACCTCCCCTGAATGGCTATCCAACAAAGTCCCCGTGCCGAAACCCGGAGGAGAGGTGCGAGTTTGCGTGGATTACAGTGATCTGAACAAAGCTTGTCTCAAAGATAGCTTTCACGTCCCATTTATCCACATACTCATTGACAATCTGACTCGATTATGACATATACTCTGTGCGGATTGCTTTGCGAGGTACCATCAAATCGTGGTTGCTGAGGAAGATCGTGAGAAAATTGTTTTCATCACTCTTTGGGGAACCTTTTGCTACGAACGATTGTCATTCGGCCTCATCAATGCCGGAGCCACCTATCAATGAGCCATATGGCTCTTTTCCGCGATCTAATGCATAGAAATAAAAAATAAATAAAAAAAAAAAAAAAAAAAAAAAAAAAAAGCCCTTCAGCGGGTTCTCTGATTCTTTGCCTTACCATCGGCGGAGTTCTACAAATGGCTTGAGTTGAAGAAAAATCCTTCCTCCACATTCCTCGGAATAGGAATGATTTTGCCGATGCGTTAGCAACCTTGGCCTCCTTGATCAACATACATGACAAGGAAGACATGCCAACCCTCACATTTGCACAACAAAAGGCTTCAGCCTATGGGAATTATATTGGAGAAGTATCGGATGAGCTACCTCCCATCCAGCACCCTTCATATCAGCATATCAATGAGCACTTACAAGATAAATCTACACCCGCTGAGGCAAGCCCGACTAGGAAAAGGCGGATCCATCGACTAGCTATGAAATTCTACCTGAGCGGAGATGCACTCTATAAAAGAGATGCAGAACGATGTCTCCTCAGATGTTTGGACAAGGACCAAGCTTAGAGGCTATGGATGAAATCCATGGGAAAGTATGTGGCCCACAAATGAGCGGCCTTATACCTGTAAAGAAGATCCTACAACAGAAAAGTCCGACTACGACAGTTCAAATAACATGACTTGATTTTGAAAAAGATCGTTGACAACCAAGCTCAGTCTAAAGGAAAATTCTCCTCGAACTGGGAAGGCTCGTTTATTGGCAAGGAGGTATTGACAGGAGGCGCTTTCAGATTACAGGAAATGGATGGCGATGAATTTCCACAGCTTATCATGTCGGACACCGTGAAATGGTACTATGTCTGAGGTTACCATCAAGCGAACATCCTGGTTTTGGATCATCAGATCACCAGTCATTTCAGGTTCTTTAACCCTCACTACATACAGACTTTCCTTTTTACCCACCTGCCCCTCAAGGAAAAAAACACTTTTCAAACCAACAACCTGGTTTCACTTCATTTCATACAACTTCGGTTATTCCGCCAGAGATCAAACCTTTCACACCTTCAATTTATCCCGTACATGGGATTAAAACTTTTCACCTGCAATCTGCCCTATACATGGGGCGAACTACGTCGACCTGAAATCCCCAATACACGGGAGTACGTAGGCAGCCATGTTTTATGGTCCGGTCTCACCACAGGAAAAACAAAAATAAACACACTCATATCTATAGCCACATACAGAAACAAGTCCCAAGACACCAAAGATGGTAGGGAATACACACAGATCGACGATCCATTCTGAAAATCCTGAGACATCTCACTGTCCATCCATCAACGAGGAGTTCAGAATACATCCAGATCATAAAGTCCTGGAGAAACAAGCGAATATCAAGCAAGTAGCAAGGCACAACTAAAAGGGAAGAGAATCAACATATATTTCCCTGCCATATATAATGTTGTTTGATATATACAATGTGTACTGTACATGACAAAATGGCTAAGCTAGTCTGTGCAGGAAAATACAAGCTCATCTACAAATGAGTATATATGCGGGCTATCAAGTCCAACATGAATTCCCTCTCAGAAGAAGGAGGTAACGTTATTTCTACACGAGCCAACAGATCCACCGCTAACTACATCTGATATCTCGGATAGATATAGTGTTATCCCGCTCAGTAACAGTGATATCCCTATTAGTTAGAGCATCATCTCTCTAACAAAGTGACATCTCTACCAGAAAGAGTTGTCAACATCAAAGCCCACATCTACTACCTGTTCACCAGATGGTACAGAAGTAAAAGCCTCTTGAGATCTCGGCGTCTTATCAGCTCATCTGTTAAAGAAACTATCCCAGACAACAAGCGAGGCTGGGGAAATTTCAAAATTGGCGATAACCAGATATTGGGTCCCTTACAACAAGATTTGGGCAATCTCGGAAGTATCTATAACTCAACACTGGGGCATTTATCAACCATCCTAAAGTGGAAAATGTACCAGTCAGCGCCATCAGCCTGGTCCATCATCATCTCAATGGCGACTAAGATATTATTCACTCTCGACTTCATCAACAAAGAGAGTTTCTCATATGAACCCTCGACATCAACATGCGAAAGGACTGGGGCATTTTTCTAATTCCAAGAAATGGAAGGAGCTTAAGGCGAGATCAAGCTTCTCATCAAAAAGAAAGGGGAGAACTCCTGAAAGAAATCATAGCGACATAAGCTTGCCCTTATGAAAGAAGGGGAAACTTCTCATGAAAGTTCTTAACTCAGAAGCAGAAGGTCAACGACAAAAGGTCTAGCGAAGAAAATCCTCATCGTCAAATGTGTCAACCGGCGTCAAATTCTTACAAGTCGAGACCTCTACACCGACATTCAAATATGGGCTGCAAAAGAATGAATTACACCCTCCAAGGATATCAGCGGCATTCAGGCCATCAGTTTAGCCGAGCTGCGAATCAAAAGCTCAAGGAAATGGGGCACCAAGCACCCAATAGCAAAAGGAAACTACAAATCACCTCAAGAAGGGTGAGACCTTTGGTGGTTGTCATCAATCTAGCATAACATCAGGCAAAATCTGGCGAAGCATAACTTTAAATATTACTTCAGTGAAGGTATCAGATGATCCGGTATTCTAAACAATTAATATCCATCCAGTGCAACATCAAGATAGTCCAGCGATGAAAGCTTCGTATACCACTGTTCTAGTGGGAACCGAAAAAGTTTGGCGATCAGCAGAGTAGGCACCGTTGCAAACTACCAGCGAATACATCGGGAGGGTCTGGTGATTTCAGAGCGTCGTCCCCATCAGATATGTGGAAAACATCTCAACTTATCTTCATCAAACAAGCATCAGCGATTAAATGCTAAACCATTGAAGTCAATAATAGCATCTACAGCAGCAATGACCGGTAAAAGGTAAAGCGATTTGTGAATACATTTTAACATTCAGCATAATATTCATTACATTGTGATTTATGATTTTGCGATATGTGATTTGCGATGCGACATACGAAATGCGATATGCGAAATGCGATGTGCGAAGTGCGATTTGGCCAAATGCGAAAAGAGATGTGCGATGTTCGAAATGCGATGTACGATTTACGAACTGCGATTTGCGAAAATATTTTCATATTCGTCATAAACATTCACTACATTGCGATTTGCATCATTGAAAATACCTTATCATGCTTCAAGTGTCTACTAATCTTTATCATGTCCATTCCATTGCATTGCATGAACATGACAAAGAGGGGCATCTGTAGACACTCAAAATTTTGCTTTCCTGTTACTAACTATGCAGGAGGACAAAAATGAATTCTTCACACTCCAGAGATAACCCTGGAGGACCACAACATCAATTCCAACCTCGAAGATAGCCACAAGAGATCCAGTTCTCAACCCCAAAGATAACCCCAGGAAATTAGGTTCCAAACCTCAGAGATAACCAAGGGAAAGTCAGTTTCAACCCCGGAGATAGCCCCGGGGGATCAAGATCAAAGCCTGGAGATAGCCCTAGGAGGTCAAGCCAACCTCAGAGATGACCCTAAGGATAGTCAAAGTCAACAGCAAGCCAACCTCAGAGATAACCACGAGAAAAAGCGCTTACAATCGCTGAAAAACTGGAGATAACCCCGGAAGGGGCAAAATGGTCATTTTGCCAACTCAACTTCAATTCAAATCAAATACACTCATGTCAACTCAAAATGCTTCAATATAAGTCCCACAAGAACCATATCTTAACTTCTGAGTGTAAACTACGCAAAATGGCTCAACGGATTGCCTGACGGAAACCCGGGAATGCCATTTCAGTCATGGACCCATCTTCCTGGAATAAAAAAAGGTCAAATCATATATCATTGTGTAGCTCTTGGAAAGAGCTTTCCGTAATGGTATGGCACGCTTCCATCGAATAACCGGATTGAAAGTTATTAGCGAATGAAAGCGAGCAGTAGCGTCACGATATTTTCGACACGGCGGGACCCACTTTGCCGGGGCACCCCGGCAAATGAGTAAATACACACTGCTACTAGATGCCGCGGGTAGACCTGCGGCTCCTCCCTCTATAAATAGAGGGCTTGGGGTGCCCATTTTGCAAGAAAAAAACGGCAAGGAAGCGCTGCCCAATTTGCTCTGCACTCACCATATGCAGTGTACTTTCTCATTTTAAACACCTGTGAGCTCATATATAGCCCTTTTGTACCTACCAAAGACAGTGTTTACCCACTCTAAAGATATAGAAGTCTTTTTTGGCAGTCAGCTGTAAGCCTTCTTACACACTTTAGAGTCTTTCTCTTCATCTCTGCACACACCCTTCTACACGTTGAGAGTCGTGTTGCTTGCTTTTTCTCGGACTTTGGTCTGTGGTTTCATTTCAGTCTGTATATATATATACATATATATATATATATATATTGACTAACATTATCGAGTTATGCCTCGATTGAGCCTGAACTTGATGCGGAGGCGTTTATTTGCTTTTATATATATATATATATATATATATATATATATATATATTAATCGTGTGTCGAACTTTGTTCGATGAGCCTGAACTTGATGCGAGGCGTTTATTTTCTTTTATATATATATATATATATACATTTATATATATTAAGCTGTGTGCCAAACTTTGTTCGATGAGCCTAGACTTGATGCAGTGCGCGTTTACTAGTTTTATATATATATATATATATATATATATATATATATATATATATATATATATATATATATATATGAGCGTAGTGGTCGTACTGCTGTTTGATGAGCCTAGATTTTATATCGTGTGTTTATTTGCTTATATATATATATATATACTTATATATATGAAGCTGTGGTGAACTCATTCGATGAGCACAGATTTTACATCCGGTGTGTTTATTTATATATATATATATATATATATATATATATATATATATATATATATATATATACACATATATATATTTCGTCCCACACAGAGTTTACTTACGTGGTGGTTGATAAATTTCTGACTTTCTTTACATTTAAATCCGCTGGAGTTTACTTTGTGGCGTTGATCGCTTTTGTATGCTTTTTTATTTACATTTTGTCCCTCTGGAGTTTCCTTCGTGGCGGTTGGCCGTATTCTGACTTTATTTACGTTTACGTCACTTTGGAGTTTCCTCCGTGGCGGTTGATAACTTTTCTGACTTTATTTATATTTCGATCCCCATGGAGGTGCTTCGTGGTTGGTGATCATGTCTATATATATATATATTTACTGACTTTTATATATATACGCCTTCGCTTTCATATAAATTGCGATGATACGTGCGCTTTAGGAATCATGTGATCACAGATTCATCCCATTGAATCTAGATTCGGTTCCCATGATAGACATTTTCAGCTCTAAGCAGCTTGTAAATTATTCTGCGGTGTCTGAATTTCCTCAGATGGTTTCCATACCCACGAGGAAGTCGGCATTATTTTGTACATTATTTTCGTACGAATGCCTCGCATCTGTCAAATAAAATCAATCAAGCCGATCACTTAATAAAATAGGAGTGTAAAAGGTCTCAATTACTATTGAGCATCAAGGTTTGAAAAACCTCTTTTATAAATATCTTGCGTAAAATTGAATTTTTACATAAATTCAAACCCTGTGTATATAGGTGCGAACGAGGCCTCACACTACTTCCGAATAAACAGCACATTGACCCACATACACACACATTCAGATAATATTTTCTTGAAAAGAGGCGGTCACCGTGGTAACACAGATGTCGGGGGGTGCCTAACACCTTCCCCCCGCATAACCAAGTCCCCGAACCCTATTGAATCTCAGTTTCACCGACCCGTTTAGCAGTGTCACATCACTGGGTCAATGTGCAAACCTTTTCTCGGTTATGTTGGTACAACCATTTAAAAAACCAACTGGCGAATCTTAACAGTCCATTGTCGACATTATACATGTCGGACCTTTTTCACTTGTTTTTTCAAACAAATCTCACCTAAAATGAGAACACCAAAGAACAAGTAACGGAAAGGGACATCCAAAAATCCCGACGTCGACAGCCTGATATACCATCGGATCATGAGGAGGAAAACGAAAATGACATTGCCACTTAGGGGAGTATTCTTTCACTTTTTATTACAATGAGGGCATTGTTTATTTTAAGTTTGGGGGTATTGGGTTTAGTCAGTAGTTTAGAGCATGTAGTGTAATTACATCATATAGAGTAATTTCATGTTACATATAGCATGTTAGTAGTTATTAGTTTAATTTTGTTTGCTTAATATCTGTTTTAGTTGCATAACATTGCATAATCCCTGGCTTTTAGTTAGTTGAATTCTAATTTGGCCAATGATGACATAGAAATTTGATAGATTTTTGAATTCAGTGGATATCTTGAGCTTAGTTATAATTTTATACAGGATATAATTTATGCTTGCTGTTTAGATGTTACCAGGTAGCACGACAATGTTCCTATTTGCTTGTTGGTTAAGATTAGCATGCTTGTCTGTTGAGAGGAAAATGTTGTTTAGTTAGTCGAATTCTAATTTGGCCAATGATGACATAGAAATTTGATAACTTTTTAAATTCAGTTGATATCTTGAGCTTATATATAATTTTATACAGGATATTATTCATGCTTACTGCTTAGATCTTACCAGGTAGCACGACAATGTTCCTATTTGCTTGTTGGTTAAGATTAACATGCTTGTCTGTTGAGAGGAAAATGTAGTTTTTAATGATAAAATTGTGTAAGAAGTGAGTAATGACTATGAAGACACTTAAACTCAAGTTTTGGGAATGCATGGGTATGCTTGCTTTATTAAAAAAAAAGAGAAAAAAAATTCGAATAATTACCGTGGCTAGTCTTGTTTTGGGGCCTTTGTTACTTGAGTAAGTACGCCCGAGGGGATTGTCTCTACACCTAGCGCCCTAAAGTCTTAATGGTCTGGGAGTCGTTGGTTGAAAGCTCGCTAAGGGGTAGCACTGTTAGCCTAATGGAATGAGACATTGCACAATCATGAGAAATATATATATAAAATAAATAAATAAATAAACACCGCGGGAAAGTGCAAAAATCGCCCTCGTGAGTAAAAATAAAGCAGAATAAACCCATTGTTGAACCTTAGTTTGTATTGATGTGTTGGAGTAGTTGATGTCTCATTAGTATATGCAGTTCTTGATTTAAACTTCAATTTTCTGCCTTAAGCAATAAAGCATGTGGTATCTTCACCTTTGTCAAGCTTATCTGTGAACACATATCACACACACACAACATCTTTATATCAGGTTAGGATTATATGATTGTATGCCATTATGTCTTTAGCTTAGTTTGATGTTTTGTTCTTAGTTCTTGATATTTCTCTGAGGCCTGTGTCACTGGAATTCATAACATGACTGAAAATCTGGGGAATCATTATCATAGTAGCGTAGCTTGCATAAGATGTAGATTGCATTATATTGTGTTGCTTGCGGATAAGCAACGGTTTAAGTTTGGGGATATTTGATAAGTGGATTTTATATACACTTATCCAGTATCTTTTACTTAAATTAGTTGCTTGTATTTATTTGTCTTATTTACTTTTCATGCATTTTGTGTTCATTTTGTAGGTTATACGATTGGGAGCGGTGTGAGCGACTATTAGTTAGGAAAAGCAAGGGAAATGCAAAGAAAAGAAATCCGGATATCATTTTGGCTATCGTGTTCATTTCATGTTCTTGTCTTGGAACTTGGACTATGTTGTAGAGCTTCTTCTAAGCTTTTGGAACATCTTGAATCATTCCAATCGGAGTTCGGATGCAAGAGTTATGATCTTTGTACCAGCGGACGTCGAACTTATTTGTTTTGGTTAGCCGGATTTCATAGCATGATCACTTCGGACCACTTTCAACCTTGGTAGTCCAATTTTGAATCATCAAAGAATGAAAGTTGTAGAGCTCGTCAATAGCTTCGATTTACTAGAGAACACTGCAGTAGAAAATCAACCTCATGGTATGTGATTTCTTTGCATGCACAATGAATTATAATAGTAAAAGACGCGATTTAACACTTTGCATGCCGATCGCGTAACTTTAGGCCAATTCTTGCACGGCCGTGCGACTTCGGGTGTTGACCAATGCTGACTTTTCATTAAATAGTGCAATTGAAGCGTAATGGAGAGGGGGATTCAATTAGGGCTTATATATTAGACGTATTTTCATTATGTAAGAGACATTCCACCCCTTGGGGGCTGAAGCTATCATTATTTTTTTTCTCCTCTTTAGATTAGATTAGAACCCTAAATTAGATTAGAGTTGAAGATTGAAGCAATTGGAGAGCATAGGAAATTTAGAATTGGAGCAAGAGCGATCAGATTTGCATTCCTAATTCCCTAACTTCTCTTTACTTCTATCTTTATTTCTCAATGTGTAATCTATTGTGGATGATGGATTTTGATTCTATGATGAGCTAACTCTATTTTGAGATTACAATGGATTCTATTGCTTAGTTTAATCTGATATACTTCATTGTTAACCTTATTGATTGCTATGGGATTGTCTATTAAGATTCATGCTTATTTGTTTTGTTGATTGGCCATCAATTACTATGATAACTCATATGAACTTGAAAGATGAAGTATGGGTTTGGATATGATCTTAATAGCTTATGATTGTATATTCTACATTGTGTTGGGATGTATGATTTGTGCTTAGGATAGACATATACCGAAGCATCATTCGTAGTCAATTGAGAATTTGGGATTAAACCCTAATTATTTGTAAATCACATAGACATATAGTGGTTTAGGTAATGTGGGTGTTCACATGTATTCTATCAATTGTGGATTATATGTGATATGGGTATGGTACATTGAGAGATGGCTATATTTTACTTTCGTGTTCTCGACTAACAATCCAGTATAATTAGTTTGGCCAAACATGTAGTGTGTGGATTTGAATGAGTCAATAGATGAAATTGTAATCTCTAGTCTTCATTATCTAGTCTCACTCTAAGAATAGTTAGGTTTATTTAATTTAATAGTTTAAATATAAAATATAATATCATTCGTTTAAATAAGACTGAAATGGTTATGGGCTAGTGCTTGGTGAATTTTATTAGTTAATTCTCCGTGGGAACGATACTTTACTTACTCTTTATTACTTGTTGACCACGTATACTTGCGTGTTGTGCGTAACTAGAATTTACCCAACAAGTTTTTTGCATTCATGGAAGCGAATGACATATTCATGGCCTTGAACATATGGTATTGTCTGGTCGCGAGTCTCCTCATTTGTGTGCTGACATCCTTGTTGTACCCATCCACTTATCTATGTAAGTTTTGAATGTGGCATCTCTTCAGTTGCCTGCCTTCCCGTAGCCTCATCCACCTGGAACTCATTATCATCGGAGGTGTGCTCAGGGTCAGCTTCCTCCTCAGAAGATGATGGAAATAGGAACCTGAGCCCTCGTATATATGATTCACCCTCGGGCCATACTGAATACCTTGCGATCATCCTGGTGTCCAAAGTCTGTAGTGGCATCTGGGTAGTCTCATCGCTGGACCATCTAACTCCAGCCTGCCTGCACAACCCACATATAAAGGATGGGTGTGGCAAGCCGCCTGAAAATGGCCCTCATAGGCATCTTCGGATAGAGAAACTAATGATGGCACCCACGTCAATGAGAAAATCTTGCATGATGGCATACAGAAGAAGGATCTTCTCCTTGGTCACCTTTGTCGTATGTGTGGGCGGGAATAGCTTGGCATACATGAACGCGTACCATATTTTACCATACCGGCTGAGATCCTTCATGTGGAAGATAGTGTCCCCTTTTCGGCCCTTGACCCATGTAATGCCCAACTTTGTTATTTTAGTCAAAATGGCCTCATAGTCGGGATCATGGTCACGCAAATAGACATATTGTCACTCCCTAGGCACTCACAATTGGTAGTACTCGTTAATGGCGTCGGCATTGAACGGAACCTTCTTGCCTCTCACAAATGCTATGAATGGGGCCTTATCCTCTGCGTTACCATAAAATTCCTTCACCACATTTACGATCGCGGGCTCCGGCTTGTCAGTAAACCTATCCCACCCTTTTTAATAAATTTTTCGTTTCATTTCGCCATCGACGTTGTCGGGTGCTAAACCATGTTCTGGCATTAACGCCTTGGTTACTAAATAGTCATAGCGGCCGGCGGCGGCGAAACTTGTGAATTTTTGTCTGTCAAAGGCACGGGTTGGTGGTGTAGACCCGAAACTCTCAACTCGTTGTCATTTTGCGGCTGGTTTTGGTTCCATGGTACTGGAATAACTGAACTCTAGGCAAAATACCCCCAAACTTCTCTTAAATAATTCGTCGAAAACATGGAGTGCACACAACACTATACCCCCACACAATGGTAGTTGAGCTTCTAATGTGATGATGTAGAAAGAAAGCTTGCAAGAACAAATGCTTACCCTCACTGGATTAACAATTGAGTACTTCTTCCCTTAGTTATTGCTACCCAAACTATCACTCGAAGACCCTAACTCGTGTGTGACTGAGATTGTATGAATGGAGATGAAGATGTGGTGTATTTAGGGGTTTAATTTATAAGGGGAGAGATAGTTGACAAATGTGGTGGTTTGAAGTAGTGGGTAAGTGGGGATTTAGTGAGATAATGGGTGATAAATAATGTAATCGTGGGTTTAGTGTGGGATAAATTATGTATCAGTTGTGGTTAGAGGAAGTGGACGTGGAAGAAGATGGGCTATCATGATGTAACTGCCGACTTAAGTCTGTTCAACTTCGCGTACCCCCGCCCTGGAAGGGGGTATTGTGCTGTAGAGGCTCACCCCATTCGAGGGGTATACTGTTATTGCTTCAAGACCCCCGCCCCGGCGGGGGGTGTTCTTATCTTGATGTAATCTTGCGTGTGAGCGTACATTTGCGCCAAAAACTTGTTGGGTAAAATCTATATATGCTCACACGTAAGTGCACGTGGTCAACAAGTAATATAATGATAAGTTAAGTATCGTTCCCACAGAGATTTAATAAGAAATTAATCCTAACAATTACTAGCTTTATATTAATCTAAATTTTATTAAACTATCCAATTCAATGATTATAATTATTAACAACTAAAAACATAAAAATACTAAGCAATCAACAAACTCAAAAACTGTAATTTCAAGCAAATGATGGAAAATTAGGCTTACGACTTCACTTTAAGTATCACTCTGATTACTACTCCTTTTTCCAGTTTAATGCACTATCCCAGTTTATTAATCCAGAACACTTAAGTAGAACTAGCCACATCTCGATGCACTAATACCATATTAACTTAAATCCATAAATTAGATAGAATTAAGCTAAACACCTTAATCAACTAATTCACTATATCTCTATGTGAATTATAATCAAAGAAGGTTTAAATTCAAGTTCTCTATCTGATTACATGCGATGTTAAGTATATCTCTACCCTAACATTCATCAAGATTCCATTCATTCTCAGAATTCAAGAACACATGCTATAATGACTAAAACTAGATTCATATTTCCTCTATCGAGTCCGTATAATTCTACATAGAACTGGTGATCAAGTAATTCAAAAATTCAAACACAAATCACTATAGATAAACTGAAAGATAGATTATTAAACTGAAATTCAAAGCTACATAATCATCGTTCAACCATCAAATTCGTCATAAGCTTAATAAAGAATTTAATTCATCATAATTGAAATAAAAAGTGAAATTATCAAAGACATCATCATCCCAATTACAATAATTGAATTAAAGAAAAATAATGAATCCAGAACCACCCTTCTTCTTTGCTCCAATCTGCAATTATCGTGACTTAGACCTTCAAATCTTCCTCTAATGCTCTTGCTCAAATTAGGGCTTAGAAAATCGTTAATTGATTGTCTCTTTATCTCTCTCTCTCTCTCTCTCTCTCTCTCTCTCTCTCTCTTGTTGTATCTTGTTTATCACCAGCCTAGGACATGTATTCTCATCATAATTTGATGCCCAATTGAGTTCCTAAGCAAGACAACCTCATCCCTTCATGCCACTACAGAACCATATTGAAACAGGACTCTGGCCTTTTCCTGTAGCCCCGCCCCGGCGGGCAGTGTGAGGTCCCTAGATCAGAGTCCCAAATCACCGCAGATCTGGTACAATCAATTCTATAACTATTGCAGAAGATATAAACATAAATTATTTATACAATAAACTTTACACACTATTTCCAAAGGTCGAGTAACCTTAACTTATACACAATTCATAACTTATCTAACATACAATGTTATTATCATACATAACGGTTACAATTTATCTGCACATATAATCCCAAGTTGTACATGTCTGTGTCTTTTCCTGTATCCGACGTACTTATCTTAATCTGCAATGTTTATGATATAGTAAGGGTGAGCAACAAGTTTGCCCAGTAAGTTTAAGTTCAATAAATTAAAGATATATCATGATAGAAAGAATTGAACAATAAGTTGGCTAAAGTTCTACAATATAATTGTGAACTAGCATCACTACAAAAAAATAGGGCTTTAGCAACGATTTTTCGGGCAACAAATTTATAAGTCATTGCTAAAAGTATATGTTTAGCAACGAAAGTTTTCATTTGTTACAGATTGTATTAGGCTTTCACTTTTTGCAACGAA